>WAAF01020003.1:0-12017 GCA_013400475.1 Tricholaema leucomelas
TACTGGCCACACTGTTCCTGATATAGGCCAGTTTTTAGGTTGAATCATTTGTTGGTTTTGTTGTGTTTTGTTCTTTTTTTTTTTTTTAACCTCATGTTTTAAATAATTTGCCATACTCAGGGTATTAGTAATATAAAGGAAGCAGTGTTTTGACGTCAAGCATTTACTTGACATCAGTAGTGTTTCAGTTTAAGTGCTCTCAGGTCACCTGGGACTAGAGTGGGCTGGAATTTCTTGTCTAATTATACAAAATCATGAGCTGCCATGCCCTAATATATTACTGTAATATCATTTTTTATTTAATAGCAGAATTTATCAATTAGGTCATAATGCTCTTCAGCCAATAAGAAATTAGGGACAATGCTCATGAGTACTGAAGTTGCTTATGTACTTGAAGTTACTGTAATTGTAGTATCAAATCAAAATAGGAAGTACATTTATAGATATTAAATGTATTCCATAAAATGTTTTAATGACATTCATAGTATTTATATGTATTTTAAAGCTAGGTTTCATTACTTTATTACACATTTTCTACCTGGTAAAAACTACTTTATGATATTATTCCCCTTTCAGGTTCTTATCTACAGGATATACATGTACAGATATGTGTACACAAATACATATTGATCAGATCAATACTCAAGCAGCTTTCATCAGAGCTGATATTGTGAAGGAATACACTTTTAGGGCAATTCTCACCATATGCTTTTATGGCTTGAGCCTTCTTTTTTACACTCTCTGTGAACTCTGTGGAAGAAAAACAGGTCTCTCCAATGAGTCATTCAGAGTAGGGTCCTCATGATGTGCTGAACATCTCTTGGTGTTAGATATCCAGCTGCTGGTGGCTGAGCTTCTCTTTGTCTCTTTTCTTTCTGTTTCCACTTTTCAGGGAAAGAGACACTCCTCCCAACTTCTTAAAACAGACTCTGGCACCCTGCCTGCCTCTCATCATTGTTAGGTTGCCAGCCCTTCCACAGAGAAGACATCCACCCAGTACATTCCAGCAGTTCCTATTCCAGAAACCAGAAGTTGTTTTTGTTAGAAATCAGCTTAAGTGTTCAATCTAACAAATATTATGGATTCAAACCAGGCTCTTCTCTAGTTTTTGGGTCCATCACCAGGTTTAGCCAAAGTTTTTCCAGGCACTGTAGTCCTCTCAAGACATAGTGCTGCTAAACACCTATGTCCCTACAAAACACACTGGAATACAAAATAAATTTCATCTTATTCATGTTCAGAAGACTGGCTTATTTGGTTCTTTAGATAACTGAACGTTAAACCTAAGCTAAAGTAAAGACATTAAATGTTAAGTCATCAACATCATCATTAGCTTGGACGCAGTAGAAGACCAAAGCCTGTCTAATAAAGGCATACTTTTCAGATATAGTAAGTCTTCTGCTTGCACTTTCAATCAGTGCAACCTGAAGAGCCCATGGTCAGTGGGAAGTGCAACTTTAATTTCCAACTGCTATGTTTAAATTCTGAAGTACACAATACTATTAGCATAAATTATGAATTTAATTTTCTCTATTAATTATATTAAGTTGATGATAATTCTGTAAACATGCATTCATAAGTGCTTGCTCCGTTTTCATTTCCAACACTGCATTGGTGTTTCTCACAGTTATTTTTTTTTCACTCCTCTAAATTTCTTCAGCTCCCCTTTTCCATGAATATTGGTGATGATAAACCATTCATTAGCTACTTTTGTTTTCTGAATAGATGGCTGTTCCAGTCAAGGAACTCAATTTTCATGCATTAAAATTACTTAGGACTGTTACTAATGTATGATAATGTAAGGGGAGTGTTGTTGTATGGAATTGTTCCATATCTTGGGACGAGCCATTTAATATAATTAAGTTACAAATCTTCGCTTTGTACAAATTCCATAGAACTATTGTTAGCTGAGTACTTGATGCAAGAGAATGAAAAAAAAAAAAAAAGTCTCAAAATGCTTTCTATATTGCTTATAATTACTATACATATACGTGTGTCTACATGTCTGGGTCTGCACTCATACCATCACCATTCTACCTAGAAATAACAGTAAAGTCTTTGACACTTCCAATATCAAGACACTAACCTATGAAAAATTAGTCAAGGAACAGCTTTAAATGAACTCCTTACTGAATGGCTCTTAGATTAAAGGTGTGATACTGACTGACAGAGCTAATACCTTAAATAAACACAACTCCTCAGAGGCATGACAATGATACTGGCATTTTACAGAGACGGCACTTGTGTTTTGGTTTGAATTTGCATGAGACTGATGAAGATCTGGATTTGAGCATATGACTTTTTCTGGTGATGTCATCTTTTCTTCCTGTGGAAATATACACAGTAGATATCAACATGCAGACCTCTCTTGCAGACCTTTACTGAAGCTCTCTGAACCCAAAGTTGATATCTTAAGATATAAACAGCAAGAGGTAACAAATGTATCTTGGGATGACTTTTTAAAGCAGGACAGGACTGGATAAAAGGTCAGAAATAGCATCGTATCTCCAGGAAGTTGAATTAAGTTCCCTGCTAATGATATGTGCTGTCAGAGTGAACTGTAAAAGCTGAGAGTGCTTGCTTGGTAGGACAAGTGGCTCATTTGGTCATCAGTTTTGATGTTTTTGGGTTTTTTTGCAAGTGGAGAATGTTATAGAAAGGCCTGCTTTCAGATATCAGTATATGTATTTTTTTTAAATATCCCATTGAGACACAGAAAAAAATGTATCTTCCTCCTATTTAGAGTAAAAGAAGCAACAAAACAACAAATAAAACCAGTCGTGCAGTTACTATCAGCCCCTACTGTACAAACCATGCTTGCTAGCAAACTCAATCTTGCCTGGAACATTGACCTTACAAGGAATGTCTGAGAGGTCTGGGTCTGTTTAGCCTGGAGAAGAGCAGTCTGACGGGAGATCTTGCTAAGGCTTCTCATTAGCTGAAGGGCAAGTGTCAAAAGGATGGAGCCAGACTCTTCTCAAGGAAGTTAAATCCAGCTGGTCACAGATGGCATTTCTCAGGGCTCAGTGTTGGGATCACTTGTTTTTAATGTCTTTATTGATGATCTTGATGAAGACATGGAGTGTGTCAGCAGTAAGCTCACAAATGACACTAAGTTAGGAGGTAGTGTTTATTTGCACAAGGGTAGAGGAGGCTACATAGAGGGACTTGGATAAATTGAATTGATGGGCCAAATGCCAGGTCCTGGACTTGGGCCACCACAACACCACACAATGCTCTTGGGAAACAAGGCTGGAAAGCTGTCTAGCAGAAAGGGACCTGAGGGTTGTAATCAACAAGTAATTCAATATGAACAAGCAGTGTGCCCAGACGGCAAAGAAAGCCAATGGCATTCCGTCTTGTATAAGAAATGCTGTGTCCAGCAGAAATAGGGAGGTGATTGTCCCCTTGTACTCAGCTCTGGTGAGGCCATACCTTGAGTATTGTGTTCAGTTTGGGACACCTCAATACAAGTGGAGGTGCTGGAGCAAGTGCAGAGGAGGCCAATGAAGCTCCTAGAGCCCAGAGAATAAATCTGATGAAGAGAGACTAAAGGAGCTGGGACTGTTTGGTTTGAAAAAGGAGGCTGAGGGGAGAATTTGTTGCTGTCTACAGCTACCTGAAAGGATGTTGTGGAAAGGCTGGTGCTGATCTCTTCTCACAATGATGGAACAAGAGGCAATGGCCTCGAGTTGCAACTGGATAGGTTTAGACTTCATAGTAGGAAAAATCTTTTTACGGTGGGAGTGGCCAAGCTTTGGAATGGGCTGCCCAGGGAGGTGGTTGAATCACTGACCTTGGGTGTGTTTAAAAGTCATTTGGATGTGGTGCTGGGGGATACAGTTTAAGAGTGACCCTTGTAGAGTAGGGTTGTTGGTTGGACTTGGTGATTCTGAGGGTCTTTTCCAGCCTAAATATTTCTGCAATTCTGTGATTCTCAGTAGTGTCCAGTGGTAGGACAAGATGCAGCAGGTGTGAATTAGAACACAGGAGATTTCACCTAAATATAAAGAAAAACTACCTCCTTTTGAAGGCATCAGAGCACTGAAACAGCCTGTCCAGAGAGGTAGTGGATTCCTCTCTGGAGAGATTCCAAACGCACCTAGACATGTTACTGTGTGGTGGTCCTACTCTAGAGGGTGGTTTGACTTCAGATGATTTTCAGAGGTCTCTTCCTACCCCTACATTTCTATGATTCTGTGATCACTAGGAAGTGAATATTTGCCTTTCAGTAAGAGACACATTAGACTTTTATGTGGCACACAAGCTGTTCAGGAGAACTGGTACATTGCTGCTGCTTACTAAGTGCAGGCACTGACTGATGGTGACACCAGCTCAGGAGGTGGAACAAGGTCTGACTTGGTAAATTGGAGAGGTAAGCATGTTAAAATTGCACTTTTGAAAGGAGTCTCACTGACAGTGTGCTAACTGGGAAATTACTGCACCTTTCCACTTCTCAATAAGCCATATGCACACTTAATAGTGAGGTTGTTGGATTTTTGATTGTACTTCTTTTTATGTGATATTTAAGTGGCAGAAGAAAGACAAAATGATTATTCTTCCTTGTCTGTTTCTAAGTACTTTTACAGAATACACTTCAAAGGGTGCTGTTTATGCTTTTTTTGTAACAACAAGGATCTGCTCTCTGTCACTAAAATTGAAATTTTTAAACTATCAAAATGTCTTGGTAATCTAATTCTTTTAGGTTTAAAATCATAGATGCTAAGAGGAAAAGTGTGTCATTTAAACATGAGTGGCAGGGAACAATAGGATGTACAGAACACTACAAAACTGGTTTTACTCTGCTGTGATAAGAGTTAGCCAGTGTTACAGAGTGAGAGGCATCTGGGAGACAAAAATCTTAACCTGAGTTAGCTTGGTTCCTCCCTAGATTAATTAATGCCTGGTTAATTCCTGGCATAACAGAGATGATCACTTCAAGAAGACTGTTTTTTTTGACAGAAAGCAAACTATAACTTCCAGTTTCATATCCCATTCAGCTTGTAGGCAGCCAATTGATAATCTTACCTTGTGTTTTTTTGTCCATTTGCAACAATGGTACACAAAGACTACTCCTTACCCCTTATCCAAAATCTTTGAAATAAAATTTCTGTGAGACTTTATGTTTAATCCTAACAAAAGAAATGAGATTTCAGGCACATTACATTTCAAGGCAGCATTACAGCAGTTCCTTTGTTATAATTTTGTATTTACAGTGCCTAAAAACACATACACTGCTTAAATAAAAACTGCAAATGACAGAGTTCTGCAATCCTTGCAAACCTGCAGCCTTATCCACCGCTTTTTTATGGGGTATGTTGTGCAAGTGTGTATTAATTCAGATATTTCAAAATACAGTAAAGCCTTGATGACATTTACCTAAGTAATCAGCTGATAAGATCATTTTATTGCATGCCTTTATTCTCTGCTAAATTGAATCTCTGATTTCTCTGGGAATGTGAAAAGTGATTGTGAATTTACTTCATTTCTTAGCTAATTAGTGTGGCTTAGTTTTGATTTTCCCCCCCCTGCAACTATTTCCTCTCACACCTACTCTTTTCTCTTTCTCTAACCAATCTTGCTTTCATAGTTTTCTTTGCACTAGTGTTAAAAGCGGCAGCAGTTGCTATTGCTTTGCCATAGCAATTTCCTACTATTGCAAACAATTGCCTCAATGTGCTAATTCATCCATGTAATTTCATCCCAGGCCCTTCCCAGCTCTTTGCAGGACATGTCTCTTCCCAGTCAGACTGATAATGATGAAATCCTTGATAAGACAACTCATACTGTCTGAAGTTACACTTTAGAATAAGAGAGAAAAGATGGGGAAATAATGAAAAACATATAATGTGCAAACAGTTTATGTCTTATATAAACAATACATGACACAAGGAAAAGAGCGAAATAGGGGGGAAACAGGACCAGAGGTAGTATGTCACGTTTGGGACATAATCCAGGAATTGTATCCTGTCCTAAATAACTTCTGGGGACACACTGAGGATACAGGGGACTACTCAGAGTCTTAGCAACATGAAGAGGATCACAGAAAGCCTCCTAAATACCAGCATTCAAAACACAGGCTTTCAGGCACAAACATATTTCAGGACAACGTAGACAGCAAATTTCCTTTTAAAAAGTGTTGAAGTATACTGACATGCTCTATTTGCAGAAGTATTGCAGTGCTGTGTCACTTTAAACTCAAAATAAAATTCAAAAGCTTGGAGGAACTCACAGCCACTGAAGAATCCAATGTGACTTTTAAAGTGGATGAGCACTAAATATGGAATTGGTTTAAATCAAATCTAAAAGACAGTGGCTTCAGATGCTCAGTTTGAAGTGGATTTAAGTTTCCTGATATCTCTCTCTCTTTTCTTTCATTTTTTTTTTAAATGAAGTTCCATCTCTTCAACCTCTATATTTTTCCAGTTTCAGAAAACATTCCAACAGTGTGTTGTCACATGGCTAATATCAGTTATATGTAGATTCTTTTCTTCTTCCTAATTCTCTCATGTTTTAGTGTGAGGAATGGATGAATAAAAATCAGAAAGGAAAACTATTTTTGGAGTATATCCTATGTGATCAGAATACCAAACTGCTTCAAAGAGTTGTTGCAACAAACACACGGGCTGATATTTCTAGAATTATTCCTGGACAAAGGAAAACATATGGCAAACAATGGATTTTTTTTTCTTTTTTTCCTTTCCTTTTAAAAAGCCTTCCTTTTCAAAGCCTTTCAACTCGTATTTGTTTGTTTCTTTTGTGAGCTTTTTGGGTTTTTTTTGTTCAAAATTTCTTCTGTTTGGTCATTCAGATTTTTGCCTGAGTGTATCACAATAATCCACCAGGGAAATGATGATGTGGAGCAGATTAAACTAATTGATTTACATAAGTGATGAATAAGCAGGTCAATTAAGGAATGGAAGCAGCTGACTCACTTAAACAATATGATCAAAACAGACCAATATTACATGGCTTATGCTTGATACAGCAAGCACAGCTTCTACCATATGTAGCTGTGGTGACAGAAATATTTTGTAGCATAAGTAAAGCTTTCAACATCTTCCTGTTAGCAATCTGTACCAGGGACTACAACCTTGTGTTATGACGGGGAAATTAATTAATGTGAGATGATATTTTTTTCCAAAATTAATATTGTTTCTTAATTTTGCTATTCAGAACTCTCACCACCCTCGACCACTAATTTTAATAATAGAATAGAATAGAATCAACTAGGTTGGAAGAGACCTCCAAGATCATCCAGTCCAACCTATCACCCAGCCCTATCAGTCAACTAGACTGTCATCTAAACATTTTACAGATAATAAGTAGGTCTAGTAATAACCAGCAAAATATATAAACATTAATTGAACTGGAAGAGAAGATTCCTGCAGTTAAATGCTGCTTGCAGTCAATATACCACTTGCCCACTAGATGGACTCAAGGAGCTCCTTTCTCCTTATGGCAGAAGGCAATGGAAAATTACAAAGAAGATTTAAAGTATTTACTCACAAAATTATGATTACCCAGCTCATAGGGCTAGCCACAGTCCCAGACAGTACCCAAACACTTTTAGGGAACTCTGTCTTGTTGGCTGCTGACACTTGATTCTTCCCAGTCTTCTGGGGAAAGAAAGCAGATGATCTCTGACCTTGTCTTCTGACTCTTCTGGACTATGTGTATCTCCAGGACTTCTCATCTTGGCAGGAGACTTTCAGGTGCAGGCAGGATGTCTTGTGATGTGCAATCACAGCACAACGTCACACTGGCTACGCAGGCTGATCATGTGGGGGCATTTAGAGTCTGTTTCTGATAAATGTGCGACAGTGGAGTTTCCAGGCAAACAATAAGGCAGTAAGCAACAGCAGCAGGCAACAGCAGGCATGAATAGAAAGGCAGAGCACAATGTTTACTTGCGTATCTCTTTTTATTAATGTGGGCTGAGATTAATTGCCCTTTGGACGCAGCCAATCAAAATGGCAGTTATCCAAGCTAGACCATATTAGGCGAAACCATAGCCTTGCTTTATCCAATTTTGGCAAAAGCGTAGGCCTTGCACAAGGCAGGCACAAGATAAGTGTGTGTACCTTGTTTACTACAGGACCAAGACAAGTCTGGGCAGGCCAGAGTCCCTAGACTTAATGGCTCCAGGTTATTTCGTCTTCTTTCCCATGGTTGCTTCTCCCCATAACAGGTGGAAGAACAGAAAAACAGGCCTGGGCAAGCCAGGACATGTAAAGCCTATTTTGGGCCCATCAGGTCTATCACAACACCTTATGCAAAGGAGTGTTGGGTTTGTGCCTAATTGCTGGACAAAACAGACTGATGGCTGCCAAACAGAAAATCATGGGTAGTGGAGAGGCTGGAGGTGAACGTGCACCAGGTCCTGGTTGCTGTGCATGAAGGATAGCCCGATGAACAAAAATGTGATGAAATGAATGCCTGTTATGTTTTTTATTATACTATTGTTTTTGTTGCAGCATAGGCAGCAGTTAAGGTCCTAATGCTATCTCTTATTTCTACTATAGCACTGGTGCTCCTTGAAATCAATACTTGTGAATAAAGAGAAATAAATTATAAACACTTATGAAACTCAGATTTAGAAAGATCAGATTTTGTGTGCCTGAGATACTATAAATAGCACACACATAAGACTGATGCAGAGGGTTTTCACTGAAGAGTATAACTACTGTAAAGAAACTGAAAAATCAATGGAGGACTATCAGTTTTCATCAGGTTACAGAATCAGTTGTCCATCTAAAAATCAATAAATTCTTTGGCTTGTCTTCTGACATAATATCTTTTAACTCAAATTGCTTTACTGCATGGGAGAAGAGTTGGCCTCATGCCTTTCTGACAAAACTTTGCTGACAGAGTACTCTAACAGAATTCTCCAGGTTGAGGACTTTGCTCTCAGGATGAACGTCATGAAAGGGTTTTATATATAGAATAGAATAGAATAGAATAGAATAGAATAGAATAGAATAGAATCAACCAGGTTGGAAGAGACCTCCAAGATCATCCAGTCCAACCTATTACCCAGCCCTAGCCAGTCAACTAGACCATGGCACTAAGTGCCTCATCCAGTCTTTTCCTGAACACCCCCAGGGATGGTGACTCCACCGCCTCCCTGGGCAGCCCATTCCAATGCCAATCACCCTCTGTGAAGAACTTCCTCCTAACATCCAGCCTGTACTTTCCCCAGCACAACTTGAGACTCTGTCCTCTTGTTCTATTGCTGGCTTTTTTTTTGAGGACAGGCTAATGACTGTAAAAAAAACCAAAAAACCAACAACCAAAAATAAAACAACGAAAACAAAACAATCTAAAGCACCAAAAATACTGAAAACCAAGCCAAACAAACTCAAAATCCCCCAAAACTCCGAAATGTCTGAAGTCACATCCCCAAATCACAAAATGGTTGAGGTTGGAAGGACTAACACTTGAATATTTTTTTTTACTTTATTTTCCTCTTTGAGATTTAAGATTTTTTAATTATTTTAACCCACTACACTAAATTGTTATTTCTGAAAGCTGAGAAAAGTATTTTTGAAGTTTAAAAACGAATTTTTAGACAGCTTGACACTATGGCTCTTCTTACACATTAGAGGACCCTGAAAAGTCACTTTGGGTCAACCAGTCACAGGATCTGAAGTTGATTAAGGAAAAGGTGTTGTTCTGGGCTGAAAAATAATTCTTTTCAGAGTTCTACTTCAAAGACAAATGAGAACTAACTCTGTTCCTGTACATTTATCTGACTGTATGGGTTGCGGCTTCCTGATGTTGTTGGAGTTTTATTGCAACTGGGCATGAGGCAATAGAGCCAGCAAATATTGCAGTCTAATGTGGACATTCCTTGTATGAAAATGAGCCCAAATGGCTTCTATCTGTGCTGTCTACCCTCAGGAAAATTAAGATTGCTTCCATGTGCATTATAACTAGTGCACTTCAAAATAAAAATGAACAGCAATAAAAGAAAAAATCACTTCATTGTCTGTTTTTACACCATCTTATATTTACATGTGTACATAAAATGATGATGAAGTCATCATTTAGCACAATTCTTGCAATTATGTGAGTGCATTTTGCTCAGAGACATGGTGCTATGAATATTTCACCCAGCTTCAGCATGTTATTATCCAGCCTGACTCATAACATTTAAACCTGCAACCTGTGAGCTGCAGGAGGAGGAACAGCTGATATTTTAAAAGATGTAGCTTCTTTTCTTGATAAGTCTATATTGGTAGGTCAGATAAAGACACTTCCTTGAAACTGTGCCTACTGGTGTAAATCGTCTGCTGTCTATTTCGCTGTTTGGAAGTTTTGTAAATAAATTGTGCTGCACAAAAAGTTAGGAGAAAAGTCGACTAATGAGGGGAAAATATAGTTAATTCTACTTTTTTTTTTCTACTTTCTCACACCTTCAAGAGTTGCATCATGCTTCCACATGATTTTCTTTTGCAAGCCCTCCTCCACTTTCAGCTCCTACTCCTTTTTTCCAGTCTGCCATCTAATTAAACACATAAACCTATGAGAAAGCCATGGTTAAGCCCACTCCACTAACAAAGACAATTTCTCAATAAGCCTCATGTTGAATATGTTTCAGATGCCTGATGAAGCCTCTTCATGAAGCAATACATTTAGCCACACGGCTGCCACTTGAGGTTGGTGACTACCCAGAACTATAAGGCAGGGATTGAGCACTGCTTCTACATGCAGAAAAGTTTTAATGAATACCCCAACTGTGGGTGACACTCATGTGCAGGCATTGGTACATGTAAGAACTTTATGGAGTGGACACTTAAGGCATTATGTTGATTGTTGCTAAATAAATTCATTCCTGCCATTAGTAGCAGGTTCATTCTGTAGCTCTTGTCACTAATTGGGATGTGGATGCCAAAATGATAATGCCTTAAAATACCTTTTATGGATGGATGGAGGGAGAGATAGGCTTTCTTTGCAGTCAAAACCACTTGCGCACTTTGTCCATTTCAGATAGCAAGTTTGTGAGCCCTGTGTGCCTGATTTATTAAATACACCCTTTCTGTATTTGCTCTTTAAGGTCATCTATTTTTTACAGTTATTACAGAATTATTATGTGCAATAGGATTTACTGTCTACAGTAAATATAACTATTAGTCCTGGTGCATATAACTTTAATTTTATTTGGTGAGTGTAAATAATTTCTCATTCAGCAAGTGTTACTGTAGAAAGACTGATAAACTAAATGCTCTTTCACTTAATGTTGCTAAATAATTGAATAAAAAAAAAAAGTGACGGGTAAATGATGTGGAAGCAGTATTTAGCATCACTCTTACCGAAATGGAAGTCCTTCAAAGCCAAACCTCATTCTCAGTAGCAAATGAAAAACATGAGAATCTATTTCCTTATCTCCTATAGGAAAAAAAATAGACATACACACACACCCAAAACCATGTATTAAGTGAATATCTAATATATTTAATTATATAATATATTTCATTTTACCAGAAACTGCCTTTTACAACAGTTAATGGTGTTTGCTTTCTGCAGAACTGTTGTTGGCACACACTGGAGATTCATTTTTGGTGTCCTCAAATATTTCCCTACTTTCTTTGACATATCTTCTAATCAGATATCATTTGAGAGAGCATATTGATTTGAAACTAATTGGAATATTTTAATGAGAGAAGTTAGATAATTTAGATGATGGTTGTAAAAAGAAAATAGTGATGACACCTGTACCATTCCTTGGTTTGCTGAGAGGGATAAAAAGCCAAAATGCCAACAATTTCTCCAACTCTGGACTGTAACACTGGATCTATTCACTACCTCCTCACTCTGCTCTAATATCATATCTCAAGCTATGCCAGGGGAAATTTAGGCTTGAGGTGAGGAGAAAGTTCTTCACTGAGAGAGTCATTGGACACTGGAATGGGCTGCCCAGGGAGGTGGTGGAGTCGCCGTCCCTGGAGCTGTTCAAGGCAGGATTGGACGTGGCACTTGGTGCCATGGTCTAGCCTTGAGCTCTGTGGTAAAGG
>WAAF01020005.1:4520-18791 GCA_013400475.1 Tricholaema leucomelas
AGGTTAGGGGAGGTGGGGATGAGCTTGGGGGAGGTGGAGATGAGGTTAGGGGAGGTGGAGATGAGCTTGAGGGAGGTGGAGATGAGGTTAGGGGAGGCGGGGATGGGCTTGGGGGTGCAGTAGGTTGGCTTCTGGAGGACTATGTCAGGTTCCTGGCAGCATTAAATCAGGTTCCTGGGAGGACAAAGTCAGGTTCTGGGAGGACTACATCAGGTTCTTGGGAGGACTAAGTCAGGCTCCTGGCAAGACTAAATCAGATTCCTGGGAGGATTAAATCAGGTTCCTGGGAGGATTAAATCAAGTTCCTGGGAGGATTAAATCAGGTTCCTGGGAGGACAAAGTCAGGTTCTGGGAGGACTACATCAGGTTCTTGGGAGGACTAAGTCAGGCTCCTGGGAGGACTAAGTCAGGTTCCTGTGAGGACTGAGCCAGGTTCTTGGAGGATTAAATCAGGTTTCTTGGAGGACTAATCAGGTTTTTCAGAGGACTAAGTCAGGCTCCTGGGAGGACTAATCACTGCTTTTTGAGGACTGAATCAGCTTTTGGATGAGCCAATCAGATTTCTGGAGGTGTCTATCAGCCTGTTTTAAAGGTAGAAATCAGCTCTCTGGAGGAACAAATCATCTCTGAGGTAAATCAGGGATGGGGGTTTGAGTGGTAAATCAGCTTTGGGAGGAGGAAATCAGCTTTTGGAGGAGGAGTTGAGCTCCTTGGAGGAATAAATCTGCTTTACAGAGGAGTAAATCAGCTTTTGGAGGAGTTGTTGAGCTCCTTGGAGGAATAAATCTGCTTTTTGGAGGAGTACATCAGCTTCTGGAGGAGGAGTTGAGCTCCTTGGAGGATGAGTTGAGCTCCTTGGAGGAATGGATCTACTTTTTGGAGGAGTAAATCAGCTTTTGGAGGAGGAGCTGAACTCCTTGAAGGAATAAATCTGCTTTTGGAGGAGGAGTTGAGCTCCTTGGAGGAATGAATCTGCTTTTTGGAGGAGTACATCAGCTTTTGGAGGAGGAGCTGAACTCCTTGAAGGAATAAATCTGCTTTTGGAGGAGGAGTTGAGCTCCTTGGAGGAATAAATCTGCTTTACAGAGGAGTAAATCAGCTTTTGGAGGAGTTGTTGAGCTCCTTGGAGGAATAAATCTGCTTTTGGAGGAGGAGCTGAACTCCTTGGAGGAGTAGATCAGCTTTTGGAGGAGGAGTTGAACTCCTTGGAGGAATAAATCTGCTTTTTGGAGGAGCAGATCAGCTTTTGGAGGAGTAAATCAGCTTTTGCAGGAGGAGCTGAGCTCCTTGGAGGAATAAATCTGCTTTTTGGAGGAGTAGATCAGCTTTTGGGGGAGGAGTTGAGCTCCTTGGAGGAATGAATCTGCTTTTCAGAGGAGTAAATCATCTCTTTGTAGGTGTAAATGAGCTCCTTGAAGGAGCAGCCCAACTTTTTTGAGGAGCAAATCAGCTTTTTGGGGGAGTAATCCAACTTTGTGGAGGTTTAAGAGGAGCAAATCAGCTTTTTGGGGGAGTAGATTCAAGCACCTGGGACATCTCCAGTCAGGTCCTCCCCCTTCAAGGTTGATAGCTCCAAATCTGCCTGCTTCCTCCACAGCCTCCACAGCTCCTCCCAGAGGACAGAGGGGTCTGGTGGGCAGCTGGAGGTTGTTCCCAAACCAAGGTTCCCATGATTCCCACCCCAGGAAAGTTCCCTCTGCAGCTGGTACTTACTTCCTGAATGACTTTTTGGCACGGATGGACCTGTCCGTTTTCTACGATGGGGTTGGTGTGTCTGTGGAGAGCAAGCAAAGGGTTAATGGCATCTTGGGGTTCAAAGATGAGCAAATGGGGTTGGGAGCTTCCAAAAGCTTCAAGGAGCACCCTCTGAGGCTATGAGAAGAGGACCAAAAGGACCCAAAACATGCTGGAGGGCAGGGATCCAGCCAGAGGGATCAGGACAGGCTGCAGAGGTGGGCACAAGCCAAGCTCAGGAGGTTCAAAAAGGCCAAGGGCAAGGTCCTGCAGCTGGGTGGAGGCAATGCCAAGCACCAATCCAGGCTGGGCAGTGCCAGACTGGAGAGCAGCCCTCAGGAGAGGGACTTGGGGGTGCTGCTGGAGGAGAAGCTCAGCAGGAGCCAGCAGTGTGCACTTGCAGCCCAGAAAGCCAAGCAGAGCCTGGGCTGCAGCAGCAGAAGTGTGGCCAGCAGGGCCAGGGAGGTGATTCTCCCCCTCTGCTCTGCTCTGCTGAGACCCCACCTGGAGTACTGCATCCAGTTCTGGAGCCCCTGGGACAAGAGGGCTGTGGAGATGCTGGAGAGTGTCCAGAGCAGGGCCAGGAGGATGCTGAGAGGGCTGCAGCAGCTCTGCTGTGAGCACAGACTGAAAGAGTTGGGGCTGTGCAGGCTGGAGCAGAGGAGGCTCCCAGGTGACCTTCTTGTGGCCTTCCAGGATCTGAAGGGGGCTACAAAAAAGCTGGGGAGGGACTTTTTAGGCTGTCAGGGAGTGCCAGGAGTGGGGGGAATGGAGCAAAGCTGGAGGTGGGGAGAGTGAGGCTGGAGGTGAGGAGGAAGTTGTTGAGCAGGAGAGTGGTGAGAGGCTGGAATGGGTTGCCCAGGGAGGTGGTTGAGGCCCCATGGCTGGAGGTGTTTCAGGCCAGGCTGGCTGAGGCTGTGTGCAGCCTGCTCTAGGGTAGGGTGTCCCTGGGCATGGCAGGGGTTGGCACTGGCTGCTCCTTGGGGTCCCTTCCAACCCTGCCTGATTCTGTGATTTAGTCTGAGTGAGAAGCTCCTCCTGAAGGTGTCCCAGCTCCACTTTCCTTACCTGAATATGACAGCAAGTCGATCCAGGGGCACAGTAGGGTCTGAGGAGAGGCCATTGCTTGGCTCCTGAGAGAGCAGCTGGAAAAAAAGAGGGGAAAAGAAGGGATTTGGGAAGTGTGGGCAGCCCCATGGCTGGACAAACTCTGCCTGCAGGAGGCCACAGCATCTCCAAGGACCAAGACATCTCCCAGCCTCAGTCACATGCGTGAAGGTTATGTTAAAGTCATCTCCTCCGCACTCAGAACCTACTCCAAGAGGTCTCTGGAGGAGAAGGGAGTGGGGTCAGGGGTGAAAGAGAAGCTGCCATGGGGTGAGAGCTACCAGGAGCAGGAAGTGATGGCAGGAGGAGTTCTCAGTCATCCTGAAAGGGTAGAAGATGTTCACATCCCCTCCCTGAGGCTTCCTGTCACCTTCTGGGCTTTCTACTCCCCAGTATCCTGCATCTCCATGGAAAAGGCACTGAGACCACCATGGTTTAGACTATTCTGGGGCCAAGTGTCCCACAGAGAAGCCAAATTCTCATCATCTCCATCCTGGAGATGCAGGGTGAGAAGCTGCTTGGCTCCTGGCACAGAAACTGGCTTCTAGGAGCCATTTGCTTCCCATTTAACCCTCAGCCAGGAAAGGCCTGGAATGGTCTCAGTCCTGGACTCTGAGTGTCCTCTGAAGAAGAACCTCCTGCAGCAGGTGAGGTTGAGCTGCTGGGAAGCAGTTCCATGGAGAAGGACCTGGGGAGGAACAACCTCCTGCAGCAGTGCAGGTGAGGTTGAGCTGCTGGGAAGCAGCTCCATGGAGAAGGACCTGGGAGTGCTGCTGGACAACAAAGAGCCTGTGAGCCTGCAGTGTGCCCTTGTGGCCAAGAAGGCCAAGGGGCTCCTGGGGAGCATGAAGAGTGTGGCCAGCAGGTCAGGGGAGGTTCTTCTCCCCCTCTACTCTGCCCTGGTGAGGCCAGAGCTGGAGAACTGGGTCCAGTTCTGGGCTCCCCAGCTCCAGAGGGACTGGGAGCTACTGGAGAGAGTCCCATGGGAGGCAAAGGGATGGGGCCAGACTCTGATCAGTGGTGTCCAGTGACAGGACAAGGGGCAGTGGGCACAAAGAGGAGATTCCACCAAGGGCAACTTGCTGGCTGTGAGGGTGGTGGAGCCCTGGAGCAGGCTGCCCAGAGTGGTTGTGGAGTTTCCTTGTCTGGAAAGATTCCAGCCCCAGCTGGCCACTGTGATGCTGTGCAGGCTGCTGTGGGTGCCCCTGCTGGGGCAGGGCAGCTGGACTGGATCATCTCCAGAGGTTCCTTCCTCCCCTCACCATGCTGGGATTTCTGTGACACAGCAGCACAGCAGCTCAGGCCATCAGGCAAAGACAGAATGATGGCATCTTGATGGGCACCAATCTGCCCCATCCCAAAGCAGGACAAGGAGGAGATTACCACAGCTCCATACCTTCTTCAGTGCCATCACCTGGACAGCACAGAGCTCGCTGAGGCATTCTGCTATCTTCTCCAAGGGCAGCCTGGCAAGGACCAAGGCTGTTCCTGCAAGGCAAGAGCAGATGGGTTGAGGAGCAAGAATGCAGTGTAGGAGTCCTGTGGGTGAAACCCAAACAGCAGCAAACTTCCCAACCTGGCTCAAGGGCAAGAGCAGGAACCTGCTTCCCAAGCCTGGGAGATGCTCCTCTGCTGCTTGAAGGCAGCCTTTGGGTTTCACCAGATACCAAAACACTTTCTGTGGGGTGGCAAGATGGAAGGAATGAGCTACAGAGATGATCTAAAGGCAGTGGAGGTGTTCAAGGTCAGGCTGGACAAGGCCTTGAGCAACCTGGTCCAGTGGAAGGTGGGGAGGTTGGATCTAGATGATCTTTAAGGTCCCTTCCCACCCAACCCATTCTATGACTCTGTGACTCTGGGCAGCTCAGCATGTCCATGTGGTGGCCTCATCCCTACCCCCCAGCATCACAAGCTGTGAGGGAGCTTCTTTTGACCCCCACAGCTCAACAACTTCAAGGTTCCCACCTCGGTGAAAGAGAAGCTGGAGCCACTCCCTGCTGCCACATCAGAGCAAAAGGAGGTGGAACACAACCCACCCCACCTCAGAAGTGGGACCACAGGGATGGGACTGGCAACACCAGGAGGACCAAAAAACCCCCAATCTTTTCTCCTTGGATCATGGATTTCTTTTGAAGGAGAAGAAAACATCTTGCGGAGGGAGAGGAGAAGCTCAGGAGTGTGGCTGATGCTGCTCACACGGATGGGAGTGAAAATGAGTGCAAAGAGGCAAGTTTTGTGTCTTTAGTCCCAGAGCCCAGCTGCAAAACCTCCCTTTGCTGCTCCATCTGGAAAGGGTCCAGCAGCACCTGAACCCATCTGGAATCTCTGAGGCTTGGGCACAAGAGCAATCACGGCTGTGGTGCTCAGGATGCTCAACAGACACAGGGCTGGCAAGACGTTGCCATCCCTGGAGGTGTTGAAGCCAAGCCTGGATGAGGCACTTAGTGCCATGGTCTGGTTGGGTGGACAGGGCTGGGGGCTAGGTTGGGCTGGATGAGCTTGGAGGGCTCTGCCAACCTGCCTGATTCTATGATTCTATGAAGCAACCAGGCTGGAGCAGGCTGCCCAGAGAGGCTGTGGAGTTTGTCTGGAGAGCTTCCAACCTCACCTGAACACTGTGATCCTGGGCAAGCTGCTGTGGGTGCCCTGCTTTAGCTGACAGGTTGGACTGGATCATCTCCAGAGGTCTCTTATAGAATCAGCAAGGTTGGCAGAGACATCCAAGCTTACCCAGCCCAACCTAGCCCCTAGCCCTGCCCAACCACCCAGACCATGGCACTAAGTGCCTCAGCCAGGATTGGCTTCAGCACCGCCAGGCACAGCCACTCCACCACCTCCCTGGGCAGCCCATTCCAATGCCAATCACTCTCTCTGACAACAACTTCCTCCTCACATCCACCCCAGACCTGCCCTGGCACAGCTTCAGCCTCTGGCCCCTTCTTCTGTTGCTGCTTGCCTGGCAGCAGAGCCCAACCCCACCTGGCTACAGCCTTCCTGCAGGCAGCTGCAGACAGCAATGAGCTCTGCCCTGAGCCTCCTCTGCTGCAGGCTGCACACCCCCAGCTCCCTCAGCCTCTCTTCACAGGGCTGTGCTCCAGGCCCCTCCCCAGCCTTGCTGCCCTTCTCCAAACACCTTCCAGCACCTCAACATCTCTCTGCAATGGAGGAGCCCACAACTGGACACAGCACTCCAGGGGTGGCCTGAGCAGTGCTGAGCACAGGGGCAGAAGAACCTCCCTTGTCCTGCTGCCCACACTGCTCCTGAGCCAGCCCAGGATGCCATTGGCTCTGCTGCCCACCTGGGCACTGCTGCCTCACGAGCTCTGCCCTGAGCCTCCTCTGCTGCAGGCTGCACACCCCCAGCTCCCTCACCCTCCCCTCACAGGGCTGTGCTCCTTCCACCTCGGATTCAGAGTTTCCACCACCTGCCTAGGAGACAAACCCCACCCCGAGTGTCCTCCCTCCCCGGAGGAAGCACTTCCTGCCAGACCTACCTTTCAGCAGCCCAACAGCAGCCTCGGGAGAGAGCAGGAAGGAGTCGAGGGAGCGAGCGATCTCCAGCAGCCCGCTGAAGTGCTGGGCCATGTGGTCCCGGCACACCGAGCAGATGTTGTGGATGGCTTTGGCTGCCGCCGAGGCCAGGCGCCGGTCGCACAGCCCCTTCATCAGGTAACCCAGCACCGGATCTGCCGGGGGGCACAGCCCATCAGGGAGGGGAGGCCACTGGGGTGAAGGGACGGGGGCCTGGGGTCAAGGGATGGTGTCGTGTGATGAGGGACGGGGGCCTGGGATAAAGGGATGCGGTCTTGTGATGAGGAATGAGGTGTTGGGACCAAGGCATGGGGTCTTGTGATGAGGAATGAGGTGTTGGGACCAAGGGATGGGGTCTTGTGATGAGGAATGAGGTGTTGGGACCAAGGGATGGGGTCTTGTGATCAGGAATGGGGTGCTGGGATGAAGGGATGGGGTCTTATGATGAAGGATGAGGTCTTGGGATGAAGGGATGGGGTCCTATGATGAGGAATGGGGTCCTGGAATGAAGGAATTGAGTCTTATGATGAGGAATGGGGTGCTGGGATGGAGGGATGGGGTCTTATGATGAGGAATGGGTTGCTAGGATGAAGGAATTGGGTCTTATGATGAGGAATGGGGTCCTGGGATGGAGGGACCGGGTCCTGGGATGGAGGGATGGGGTCCTGGGGTGGAGGGACGGGGTCCTGGGAAGGTGGCAGGGTAAGGCAGGTGCCATGGCAGGGAGGACTCACCCAAGAACTGGGGGTTCCTGTCCACCACCTCACTCATCTCTCCCACCAGCTCGATGCTGGTGTAGCGCACGGCAGTGTGCACCGTCTCGGGGAGGTGAACCACCCCCTCCAGCACCTCCACCAGCGTTGGGTTGTTCTCCCTTGGGAGGACAAAAGCAGCAGAGGTTAGCTCTGAGGTAGGTCCCAGAAGGTTCAGAGTGGTTTAAGTGAACTGATAGGACTCCTGGGAGGCTCCACACCAGCCAGGAGAGCTCTGCAGTTGTGGTATGCTGGGGAAGATTGAGGAACTGCAGAAGGAGGCTGGGTGGGAAAGAGCCTTAAGCTCACCAGGGCCAGCTCTTAGCCCAGCAGTGCCAGCTCACCAGGGCCAACTCCTAACCCAGCAGTGCCAGCTCACCAGGGCCAGCTCTTAACCCAGCAGTGCCAGCTCACCAGGGCCAACTCCTAACCCAGCAGTGCCAGCTCACCAGGGCCAGCTCTTAACCCAGCACTGCCAGCTCACCAGGGCCAGCTCTTAGCCCAGCAGTGCCAGCTCACCAGGGCCAGCTCTTAGCCCAGCACTGCCAGGTCACCCCCAAACCATGGCACTCAGCTCATCTACACAGGTCTGAAACCTCTTCAAGTTTGGGGACTCCACCACTGCCCTGAGCAGCCTGGGCCAGGCCTGGACAAGCCTCAGGTAGGAGAAATTGTTCCTCATGTCCAACTTGAGCCTCTCCTGGAGGAACCTGAGGCTGTTTCCTCTTGTCCTATTCCTTGGGGGAAGAGACCAAACCCCACTTGGCTCCAGCCTCTTCCAAGGAATTCTAAAGAGCCACAGAAGGTCTCCCCCCAGGCTCCTTTTCTCCAGGATGAAGCCCAGGTCCCTCAGCTGCTCCTGAGAAGTTTTCCAGATCCTCCTCTTTGTTCTCCAGGCCCTTCCCCAGCTTTGTTGTCCTTCTCTAGACCTGCTCCAGCTCCTCAATGTCCTTCTTGGAGTGAGTGGCCCAAAACTGAACACTGGATTCGAGGTGTAGCTACATCAGTGCTCCCAGCCTGGAGGAACTCTCACTCCCTGCCCTGCTCCTGCTGGCCACACCACTGCTGATGCAGGCCAAGATGCTGGTGGCCTTCTTGGCCACCTGGGCACAGCCTGGCTGGATGAGGCAGTGGTTGACTGGATAGGGCTGGGTGCTAGGTTGGACTGGATGAGCTTGGAGGTCTCTTCCAACCTGGTTGATTCTATTTGGCTGCTGCCACCAAACCCCCAGATCCTTCTCCACAAGGCAGTTTCCAGCCACTCTGCCCCAAGCCTGGAGCCTACATGGAGTTGCTGTGACCCAAGTGATTGATCCAGCACTTGGCTTCACCTCATCCCATTGGCCTCCAGCCTGGCCAGATCCCTCTGTAGATCCTCCTGATCCCCGAGCAGATCAACACTCCCACCCAGTTTGGTGTCATCTACAACCTGACTGAGATGTGGGCTAGTGGGGGGCTTAGGGCTGTGGGAGATGGGATCTAAGTTCCTCCGGGGAGAAGCAGGAGGACAAAGACAATTGACCCTCCAAGGGCTGCAGAAAGCCAGAGGAACCTGTTCCCAGTTTGGGATGGTGCCCCCAGGCTCCTCACAGCCCACAGTGACGACTCCTTGGCAAAAAGAGAGCCAAGGTCAGTGGAAGCACAGGGTGAGAAAGAGCTTGGTGGGACAGGCTGCTGGGAACAAACTCCAGTGCTCCAGCAAGGCCATAGAATCATTGACTCAAGCAGGTTAGCAGAGCCCTCCAAGCTCAGCCAGCCCAACCCAGCCCCCAGCCCTGCCCAAGCACCCAGACCATGGCACTAAGTGCCCCAGCCAGGATTGCCTTCAACACCTCCAGCCACGGCCACTCCACCACCTCCCTGGGCAGCCCATTCCAATGCCAATCACTCTCTCTGCCAACAACTTCCTCCTCACATCCACCACAGACCTGCCCTGGCACAGCTTCAGCCTCTGGCCCCTTCTTCTGGCCCTGGCTGCCTGGCAGCAGAGCCCAACCCCAACCCTCCCTGCAGGCAGCTGCAGGCAGCAATGAGCTCTGCCCTGAGCCTCCTCTGCTGCAGGCTGCACACCCCCAGCTCCCTCAGCCTCTCCTCACAGGGCTGTGCTCCAGGCCCCTCCCCAGCCTTGCTGCCCTTCTCCAAACACCTTCCAGCACCTCAACATCTCTCTGCAATGGAGGAGACCACAACTGGACACAGCACTCCAGGGCTGGCCTGAGCAGTGCTGAGCACAGGGGCAGAAGAACCTCCCTTGTCCTGCTGCCCACACTGCTCCTGAGCCAGCCCAGGATGCCATTGGCTCTGCTGCCCACCTGGACACTGCTGCCTCAGCTTCAGCTCCTCTCTACCAGCACCCCCAGGTCCCTCTCTGCCTGCCTGCTCTCAGCCACTCTGTCCCCAGCCTGCAGTGCTGCTTGGGGTTGTTGTGGCCAAAGTACAGAACCCTGCACTTGTTCAATCTAATTGACTGGACAGGGCTGGGTGCTAGGTTGGACTGGATGATCTTGGAGGTCTCTTCCAACCTGGTTGATTCTAAGATTCTAAGATCTCATCCCTTTGGCCTCTGCCCACCCATCCAGCCTGGCCAGGTCCCTCTGCAGGGCTCTGCTACCCTCCAACAGCTCCACACCTGCTCCTAGCTTGGTGCCATCTGCAAACCAACTGCTGCTGGGCTCAATACCCTGCTCCAGATCAGCAATAAAGACATTGACCAGGACTGTGCCCAGCACTGACCCCTGGGGCACACCACTGGTGCCAGCTGGATGTGGCACCATTCACCACCACTCTCTGGGCCCAGCCCTGCAGCCAGTTCTTGACCCCTCTCACAGTGAATCTACCCAGGCCAGGAGCTGCCAACTGTGCCAGGAGGTGCTTGTGGCAGAGGTGCCAAAGGCTTTGCTGCAGCCCAGGCAGACTCCAGCCACAGCTTGCCCCAGACTCAGCAGGCAGGAACCTGATCAGCAAAGGAGCTCAGGCTGGTCAGGCAGGACCTGCCCCTCCTAAACCCGTGCTGGCTGGGCATGAGCCCTTGGCCATCCTGCAGGTGCTTTGTGATGGCATTCAAAACGACCTGCTCCATGCCCTTGCCTGGCACTGAGCTCAGGCTGAGAGGTCTGTTAACTTGGAAACAAGGGAGAAAGAAAAACTTAAGACAAATCCCCCCCAGGAGCAGCCTTGAGACAGATAATGGGGTTGGGAAGCTAAACATGGTTACTCCCTACGTGCTCCTGAGAAGGTCCTCAGCCTGCTGAAGGCCACTCAAGCTGTCCCACCACATCAGCAGGGCTGTCAGCAGAGACAGAGAGCTCATTGTGTTCTCACTACCCTGCATGTCAGCTCTTGATGCTTCTACTGCCACTAACTGGGGAGGAAAAATGAGGTAACCTTCCCTGAAGGTACTGGGACAACTTCACTGGGGCCAGAGTGTCTGAGAGCAGCCAGGCAGAGAGGGACCTGGGGGTGCTGGTAGAGAGGAGTTGAAGCTGAGGCAGCAGTGCCCAGGTGGGCAGCAGAGCCAATGGCATCCTGGGCTGGCTCAGGAGCAGTGTGGGCAGCAGGACAAGGGAGGTTCTTCTGCCCCTGTGCTCAGCACTGCTCAGGCCACCCCTGGAGTGCTGTGTCCAGTTGTGGGCTCCTCCATTGCAGAGAGATGTTGAGGTGCTGGAAGGTGTTTGGAGAAGGGCAGCAAGGCTGGGGAGGGGCCTGGAGCACAGCCCTGTGAGGAGAGGCTGAGGGAGCTGGGGGTGTGCAGCCTGCAGCAGAGGAGGCTCAGGGCAGAGCTCATTGCTGCCTGCAGCTGCCTGCAGGGAGGGTTGGGGTTGGGCTCTGCTGCCAGGCAGCCAGGGCCAGAAGAAGGGGCCAGAGGCTGAAGCTGTGCCAGGGCAGGTCTAGGCTGGATGTTAGGAGGAAGTTCCTGGCAGAGAGAGTGATTGGCATTGGAATGGGCTGCCCAGGGAGGTGGTGGAGTCGCTGTGGCTGGAGGTGTTGAAGCCAAGCCTGGCTGGGGCACTTAGTGCCATGGTCTGGGTGCTTGGGCAGGGCTGGGTGCTAGGTTGGGCTGGCTGAGCTTGGAGGGCTCTGCCAACCTGCCTGGCTCTATGATTCCAAGAGGCATGTGGAGATGCTGGAGTGTGTCCAGAGCAGGGCCAGGAGGATGCTCAGAGGCTGCAGCAGCTCTGCTATGAGGACATCAACATAAAGAGTTGGGGCTGTGCAGGCTGGAGCAGAGGAGGCTCTCAGGTGACATTCTTCTGACCTTCCACATTATCTGAAGGGGGCCACAAAAAAGCTGGGGAGGGACTTTTGAGGCTGTCAGGCAGTGAGAGGAGTGGGGGGAATGGAGCAAAGCTGGAGGTGGGGAGAGTCAGAGTGGAGGTGAGGAGGAAGTTGTTGAGCAGGAGAGTGGTGAGAGGCTGGAATGGGTTGCCCAGGGAGGTGGTTGAGGCCCCATGGCTGGAGGTGTTTCAGGCCAGGCTGGCTGAGGCTGTGTGCAGCCTGCTCTAGGGTAGGGTGTCCCTGGGCATGGCAGGGGGGTTGGAACTGGCTGCTCCTTGGGGTCCCTTCCAACCCTGACTGCTTCTCTGACTCTATGACTGTAACCCTGGAGCTCCAAGCCCACTCCATCAGTGGCTTTAAAACGATCCTGCCCAGGCAAAGCTGGCTGCCAGGAGCATCCTTAAGATACTTGTGGTGTCTTTTGCTCTTGGAGACTGCATCTGACCCCAGAGCCCTCAGAGATGTGAGCAGGGTGGTCAACACTCACTGGTCAACGCTCTTGGCTATGGAGGCCATGATGAAGAGGACAGCTTCTGTCACCTCCCAGGGGGGATTCCCATCCTTCAGAGTCGCATAAAGCTGCAAGAAGGAGAACCAGTCACCAACCAGGTGACCACAACCCAGCTTGTGTGGCCACCAACCCCACCCCATCACCTGCCCCTCACCTCCTCCCACACTCCTGAAACATCAGGCTCCAAGTGCTGGACCTGCATGGACCTTCATGTCCCAACAGACCACCCTGAAGTCTGGAGAGCACAGAACCCTTCCTCACCCCCTACCGCCAATGGGAGACCTCCTGCTTCTCCCACCAGTCCTTCAAGATGTATTTGCTTCCCTGTGCCTGAGGAGATGAACTTCTCCATACCCTGAAGGGCCATCAGGGCTTGGTGATCTCCTGCAGGGGTTTCCTCATGGTGCTCCTGCAAACCCACCTGAGCAAAGCACTCCACTGATCCCACCAGGAAGATCAGGTCCTTCACCAGGTCTGAGACCCGCATCCGGAACTCTCCAAAGTCATCTGTCTCCTCTGGGACACCCTCCTAAGAGAGAGGGACAAGACATGGGTGAGAGAAGCTGGCAGAAATCCAAGATCCCTTCACCAACAGCTAGGACAGGACCAAGTGATTCCATTTGAGAGTGGAGATCCATCACTGCCGCCCTCTTCTCCTCACATCGGGAGCTGTGCTCAAGGACAGCAACAGCTTGAACGTTCCTGCTCTGCCACGGAGATGAAGGGATGGAAACCAAGGGGATAAGGAGGAGATGGGATGAAGGGATGGAAATCAAGGGGATGAGGTGGAGATGGGATGAAGGGATGGAAACCAGGGGATGAGGAAGAGATGGGATGAAGGGATGGAAACCAGGGGATGAGGAAGAGATGGGATGAAGGGATGGAAATCAAGGGGATGAGGTGGAGATGGGATGAAGGGATGGAAACCAGGGGATGAGGAAGAGATGGGATGAAGGGATGGAAATCAAGGGGATGAGGAGGAGATGGGATGAAGGGATGGAAATGAAGAGGATGAGGTGGAGATGGGATGAAGGGATGGAAACCAGGGGATGAGGAGGAGATGAGATGAAGGAATGGAAACCAATGGGATGAGGAAGTGATGGGATGAAGGGATGGAAACCAAGGGATGAGGAAGAGATGGGATGAAGGGATGGAAACCAAGAGGATGAGGAGGAGATGAGATGAAGGCATGGAAACCAATGGGATGAGGAAGTGATGGGATGAAGGGATGGAAACCAAGGGGATGAGGCCTTCAGGATCTGGAGGGGGCTACAAAAAAGCTGGGGAGGGATTTTTGAGGCTGTCAGGGAGTGCCAGGACTGGGGGGAATGTAGCAAAGCTGGAGGTGGGGAGAGTCAGAGTGGAGGTGAGGAGGAAGTTGTTGAGCATGAGAGTGGTGAGAGGCTGGAATGGGTTGCCCAGGGAGGTGGTTGAGGCCCCATGGCTGGAGGTGTCTCAGGCCAGGCTGGCTGAGGCTGTGTGCAGCCTGCTCTAGGGTAGGGTGTCCCTGGGCATGGCAGGGGGGTTGGAACTGGCTGATCCTTGTGGTCCCTTCCAACCCTGACTGATTCTATGATTCCAAGAAGGATACAGATCTGCTGAAAGGTGTCCAGACAAGAACCACAAGGATCAGAGGGCAGGAGCTGCTCTGCTATGAGGAGAGACTGAGGGAGTTGGGGCTGTTAAGTCTGAAGAGGAGAAGGCTCAGAAGTGACCTTATTGTGACCTTCCAGTATCTGAAGGGGGCTACAAGAAAGCTGAGAAGGGACTTTTTAGGCTGTCAGGCAGTGATAGGACTAAGG
This sequence comes from Tricholaema leucomelas, assembly GCA_013400475.1. Classification (NCBI taxonomy): domain Eukaryota; kingdom Metazoa; phylum Chordata; class Aves; order Piciformes; family Lybiidae; genus Tricholaema lacrymosa; species Tricholaema leucomelas. The sequence continues at coordinate 18,233 of WAAF01020005.1, forward strand.
GGAAGAGAGCACAACTAGAAGTGGGTACATTCAGATTGGATGTTAGGAAGAAGTTCCTCACCATGAGGGTGGTAGGACACTGGAACAGGAGGCCCAGGGAGGTGGTGGAAGCCTCACCCCTGGATTTTTTAAGGCCAGGCTGGATGTGGCTCTGAGCAATCTGATGTAGTACAAAGTGTCCCTGCCCACAGCAGGGGGAAGGTTGGAACTGGATGATCTTGGAGGTCACTTCCAGCCCTGATCATTCATAGAGTCACAGAATCAAGCAGGTTGGAAGAGACCTCCAAGCTCACCCAGTCCAACCTAGCACCCAGCCCTATCCAGTCACCCAGACCATGGCACTAAGTGCCTCAGCCAGGCTTGGCTTCAACACCTCCAGGCACAGCCACTCCACCACCTCCCTGGGCAGCCCATTCCAATGCCAATCACTCTCTCTGCCAACAACTTCCTCCTAACATCCAGCCTAGACCTGCCCTGGCACAGCTTGAGACTGTGTCCCCTTCTTTTGTTGCTGCTTGCCTGGGAGAAGAGCCCAACCCCACCTGGCTACAGCCTCCCT
>WAAF01020006.1:0-31075 GCA_013400475.1 Tricholaema leucomelas
CCCTCCTCCAGGCTTCCTCTCCTTCACCCAGAAGACATTCATCCTTCATTCTCCTTCATCCTAAGACACTTTTTTTTTTTTTTTAAAATAAATCAGGCTTTGGCAACATCTCAGATTGATACAGGACCTGCAGTCTGCCATTGAACCCCTTACTAGCACCTGGCTGAGGAGAGCTTAACTCATAAACCAGTGCCGTATTTAAGTCCTGGAGAAAAGTGGTCAGACTGAAAACATCAGCACAGACCAGAATGAATCAGTCAAACATCATTCACTGAGATTTTTAGGGCTCCAGGACATCACTTTGGCTTTTTCCCATACGCATACAAAAATGTATCTGCATCTAAATGTGCTCTGTAGCCTTAAAGCCCATTCTTTTGCAACACACTGGCTTGTGATTGGCTTCCTTTTGCACAGGAATGATCTGTTCAAACTGTTTCCACAGCTTTTCCCGGGCTGCCCCTAAGAGAGAGCAAGCTACTTTCCAGCTATACTCTCTCTCATGTGAAATAGGAGAGACCTGTAATTGCTGGCTTTCCATCATGTAATTTCCCCATCAACTAGACCTTGCTGATCTAAGCATAGGAGCAGCCTTGTTCTTGGCTCTGTTAGCAGTTTGATGGGTGCACTGCTTTTTCTCATAATGTTGCAGTTCATAGTGAATTTAGGGGCTGCCCAGGGAGGTGGTGGAGTCACCGTCCCTGGAGGTGTTCAAGAAACACTTAGTGCCATGGTCTAGTTGATTGGCTAGGGCTGGGTGCTAGGTTGGACTGGATGATCTTTGAGGTCTCTTCCAACTTGGTTGATCTATTCTATTCTATTCTATTCTATTCTATTCTATTCTATTCTATTCTATTCTATTCTATTCTATTCTATTCTATTCTATTCTATTCTATTCAGACTGAAGTGATGACCAAGCAAAACTTCATCTCCTGATGAGGACACAGCATCCATCACTGTCATAGTCCAAACACTGGAGTCATGATGGTTCGTTAGTGTGATCTCAAAGTGCAGAAACTCAGGTGATCGTGCCAGAGAGTTCACATCAATCAACAGTAAAGCTTTATTGCTTGTCCATAAGATGGCACACAATAGGTAAGGAAAAAGTGAGAGGAGAAAGGAGGAAAGTAAAAGAGAGTCAAGTAAAGTGAAGACAGAATCATGAGTCATAGAATCATAGAATCAACCAGGTTGGAAGAGATATCCAAGATCATCCAGTCCAACCTATCACCCAGCCCTGTGCAATCAACTAGACCATGGCACTAAGTGCCTCATCCAGTCTTTTCTTGAGCACCTCCAGGGACAGTGACTCCACCACCTCCCTAGGAGGAGAAAGCCTGATTTGGGAAGAGAGCAGTATCAAGGCTATCTAGCTCTGCTGAAAAGAGAAAGAATTTTAAAGCTACTACTAATGTGAGGGTCCTGGGTCCAGTCACAGAATCACAGAATCACAGAATGTCAGGAGCTGGAAGGGACCTTGGAAGACCATCTAATCCAACCCCCCTGCCAGAGCAGGATCACCTGCACCACATCACACAGGCAAGTATCCAAACAGGTTTGGAATGTTTCCAGAGAGGGAGACTCTCAAGACTAGATTGAATGAGGCCTTCAGTGACCTGTTCTAGTGGGCAGTGTCCCTGCCTATGGCAGGGGTTTGGAACTAGATGATCTTTGAGGTCACTTCCAACCTAAACCATTTTGTGATTCTATTACTCTATGATTCCTCTTGACAATGGTGAAACAGATAATGCTCTTCAAAGTGCTCCTTACAACCACATCTTCAAACAGCCCCATCTGGTGTGGGATAGGCACTGCATTCTGGCACACAGCAGCTGACAGAGCAAGTGGAGACAAATATTTCACTAGCCTAAAACACGTGGGATGATCTGGAATGACATAATCATCCACGAGGCCTTGGAGCCCCAAAGAGTGTATGACACTGGGGACATAAGCAAGCAGCTTAAAATCCAAGTTCAATCCTGTACCCTCAGTGTTACCCTAGGATGAGAATTGCAAAACTTGCACCATGTCCATTGGATGAGGAGGTCTGGGACTCTGGGGGGACTCTCTGGTTCTTCAGTACTTTAGGGATGAAATCTGGCTCTGGGTAAGTTCTTTCAGGCAAGGCTTAAAAGGCTCTTTAGTTTTCTTCTCATCTGTCTGGCCTTTTCATGTTTTTCCACCTGGGTGTCTGATTTGAAGTGCTCATGAAAGTATCAGGTTCAGCTATGCAGGGTAATTTCTGAAAACCTCAGGAAAGTCTCTCTGGTTTATGACCAGGTTGAGTTTGTAAAGCTCATAGGTAAGACCCCTATCATGCCAGTCTGACTGCTGGCTGGTACTAGTCACAATTGCTTCCTTGATTGACATCTGCCTTGAAGATGGGCTTTCTTTGCCCTATTTGAAGGTAGGTAAATGCTGAGACAAACCACGGGATCTGGCCATCATGGGGTATTCTCTGCAATGAAAACTTTGGTCACAAAGAAGAACTTGGTATTAAACATTTAGGAAGATAACCTCAGTAAATATCCTGTATCTCCAAGAAGGGATGGCCAAGAAGTGGAGCTGGTTTGGAATAAAGCAGCATCTCCAAAGATGCCTGGGTTAGATGTGGTCCTCATAGCCCTGCTCCCATGTGAGCAACAGGCTGACTGTTGAGAGCCCAGAGCAGATGCCCTTAGCCTGCCTGAGGGCCTGTTCTCCCACTGTGGGTGCACCAGCCAAAAGAAGTCCCATAGGCGCAGGTACAAGATAAACTGTCCAGATGCCTCACCCTGGCAGGCAGTTGGCACACAGAGTCTGAAGTAGCCTCAGGGACCTACCTGGAGCATTTGGTGCTTATTCTCTGGCTCATTCTCAGAAGAAAATAGCAAGAGTGGTGCCTGTCTTAGGTGAAAGCCTTCAAGCTACTGCAGGCAGGTCCCAAGGGCTCTGTCTCTAAACGCAGACTCCAACTGAGCCAAGGTCTAAGTGGGGGAAAGCTCAGCTCAAACTCAAGTCCTTTCCTGGCTTATTCATTCACCTGGTATGAACCCAGGTCATTGACTCTATTCAGAGCAGCCTGAGATGACAAACCCATTTCTCTCTTCCCCTTTTGCTGTGTTTCTATTGTTGCCCAGCCTGCTCACATGATTGCAGCTGCAGCACATTGTATTGTTTTTTACCCTGTGTCTGGGCTTTATCTCATTGCTCTCTGCACTGTTTGCTTCTCCATCAAGAGAAGGCACCTCAAAAACTCCTTGGAGCTCCTTAGAATCGCTGATCCTAGTGCAGTAAGGTCTGATGGGCTCGATGGTGCTCAGGGGATGTATAATGATCGGTCACCTCTCAGTTCTGCAATAATATTATGGGTTTCAGCCGTGGTCACTGGATCAGCAGATGGAGCTCCTTCCCAAGGATGCAAGCAGAGCAGCTCAGCGTGCAGTGGAATGCTACAGCCACAGCTTGGAACTTGGAGCAGCACAGGGACTCTGTGCGCAGGCTCAGGAGTCAGAGACCTGAAATGGGAAAAAAAGTTGCTTTTGCAGTGGAAAGATGATGGAGCAGCTCTTTCTGGAGGGCATCTCAAGACACTTGGAAGAGAAGAAGGTCGCAGGAGTAGTCAGCATGGATTTACTAAGGGAAAGTCATGCCTAACTAACCTGATATCATTCTATGATGACATAACTGAATGGGTAGATTTAAGAAGACCAGTGGATGTAGTCTACCTTGACCTGAGGCTTTTGACACTCTCTCCCAAGACATCCTAGTGCGCAAGCTCAGAAGTGTGGGATGGAAGAGCAGACAGTGAGGTGGAATGGGAACTGGTTACAGGATAGAGTTCAAAGAGTGGTGATCAATGGTGCCAGGTCCAGCTGGACAACTGTAACCAGTGGAGTGCCACAGGGATCAGTGCTGGGTCAGTGCTGTTCAATATCTTTGTCAATGACACTGATGAGGGCAGAGACAAACAGAGTCTGCTCAATAAGTTTGCTGGTGAAATCAAACTGGAAGTCTTGGCTTATACAGATGAAGGCTGTGTGGCCATCCAGAGAGACAGATTGGAGAGCTGAGCACAGAGGAACCAAATGAGGTTCAACAAGGACAAGTGCAGAGTCCTGCACCTGGGGAGGAATAATAAACTCCACCAGTAAAGGCTGGGAGGTGATAACAAGTTATTCATGGGACAGCAATTGCTGTCCCAGAAGGCTGACAGAAGGCCAATGGGATCCTGGGATGTATTAAAAAGAGTGTGTCCAGCAGATCAAGGGAGGTTCTCCCTCCCCTCTACTCTGCCCTGGTGAGACCTCATCTTGAATACTGTGTTCAGTTTTGGGCTCCCCAGTTTAAGAGGGACAGGGATCTGCTGGAGAGGGTCCAGCGGAGGGATACGAGGGTGATTAGGGCACTGGAGGGCATGGCTTATGAGGAGAAGCTGAGGGACCTGGGGCTTTTTAGTCTGGAGAAGACTGAGAGAAGATTTAATAAGTGTTTATAAGTATCTGAAGGTTGAGTGTCAGGAGGTGGGGGACAGGCTCTGCTCACTTGCTCCCTGTGATAGGACAAGGAGCAATGGGTGTAAATTACAGCAAAAGAGGTTCCACCTCAACACAAGGGGGAACTTCTTTACTGTAAGGGTCCCAGAGCACTGGCACATGCTCCCCAGAGAGGTTGTGGAGTCTCCTTCTCTGGAAACTTTCAAGGCCTGTCTGGATGTGTTCCTCTGTGACCTGAGCTGGATTGTGTGGTCCTGCTCTGGCAGAGGGGTTGGATTCAATGGTCTTTTTGGGTCCCTTCCAACCCCTGACATCTTGTGGTCATGTAATTAGAACTGAAAGGCCTGGGCAGTAATAACAAAATCATGGAGTTGCTTGAATTTGAATGGACCTTAAAGATCATCTAGTTCTAATCCTCCTGACACAGGCAGGGACACCTCCCACTAGAGCATGTTGCTCAAAGCCTCATCCAGCCTGGCTTAAACACTTGCAGGGATGAGGAATCCACACTTCTCTGGGCAACCCTTTCCAGTGTCTTGCCACCCTCACAGTAAAGAACTTCTTTATAAAGTTCAATCTAAATCTACCCTTCTCTAGTTTGAAACCATTGCCCTTTGTCCTAGCACCACATGACTTTATAAAAAGTCCTTCTTCAGCTTTCCTATAGGCCTGATCCAGTCACTGGGAGGCTGCTATAAGGTCTCCCTAAGGCCTTTTCTTCTCCAGGCTGGACAGAACCAACTCTCTCTGTCTGTCCTTGTAGATGTGCTCCAACCTTCTTATTATCTTTGTGTCCCTCCTCTGGGCTGTCTCCAACAGACTGATGCCCTTCTTGTGTTGAAGGTTCCAGAGCTGGACACAGTACTCAAGGTGGGGTTGTACAAGAGCAGAGCAGAGCTGCAGAACCACCTCCTTTGATTTGCTGGCCATTCCTGGAGAAGAGGAGGCTCAGGGCAGACCTCATTGCTGTCTACAACTACCTGAAGGGAGGCTGTAGTCAGGTGGGGGTTGGTCTCTTTTCCCAGGCAACCAGCAACAGGACAAGAGGACACAGCCTCAAGTTGTGCTGCGGGAAGTCTAGGCTGGATGTTAGGAGGAAGTTCTTCCCGGAGAGAGTGATTGGCATTGGAATGGGCTGCCCAGGGAGGTGGTGGAGTCACCGTCCCTGGAGGTGTTCAAGAGGAGACTGGATGAGGCACTTAGTGCCATGGTCTAGTTGACTGGATAGGGCAGGGTGATAGGTTGGACTGTATGATCTTGGAGGTCTCTTCCAACCTGGTTGATTCTATTCTATTCTACTTCTTTTGGTGCAGCCCAGGATATGGTTGGCTTTGTGGGCTGCCAGAGCAGATTGCCAGCTCCACTTTATTTACAGTTGGGAGGGACTGGGATCCTCTGGATAAGAAAAAACCCAGGTATTACTGCTGCTCTAGACCTGACCTGGGTTTGCCTGGCTTCAAAAGGCCTATAGCACTGTCAGGTTTGCATGGGGTAACCAGCTTTGCAGCAGCAAAGACAGTGGAATCTGTGCAGTCACCATGATGCCAAGATGAGGTAAAATTCCTTCAGGCACCAGGAGCTGCAGGCAGCAGTGCAGAGACCCCCACATCAACTTGGCTCCCAGAAATAAACCTGCTCAGAGCAGTCTGTTGAGTGTGAGTTGGTACAGGTCTTTCTATGCTGCTGGAGCACCTCTCTAGAATACAGTCACAGACCTCGTGTCAGGCCAGATTCTGCTGCTGACATGGGGCTGATATGAAGCAAACTGTTGCTTCAGCCCAAGGACCCTGGGCGAGATCAAGATGCCCACTGTCCAAGGGCCAAGCCTGTGAGGCCAGCCATGATTGTGGTGCTGGCTGGAACTCTCAGGAATCGCTCAAAGCCCAGAGCTGGGGTGAGTGACACATGCAGCACTGTAGCTATTATCCTTCCCGCTTCAAGACATATAGGATCTTTTCTTCCAAGAAGGAGCAGGATCTCGCACCACTTCACAGGAGGAATTCTGTCTGTGTCCCTCTTAGGCCACCTCTTCAGATAGTTCCAGGTGCTTCCGAATGCTCTGACAGGGATGGACGTTGGTGCCCCTAGCATCACGTGGACTGCAGAGATTTCTTGCCAATCTCACCTCACTCTGCATCCATCCCTCAGCCCCTTAGCCTTGTGTTAAGCCTTGTTGGTTTTGCAGTTAATCTGTTGCAGCTCACTTGATAATGTCGGCTCTCTCTTGCTCCTCTTCCTTGTCTGCTATGATAGCAGATACCTTTTTTGTCATGTTCTCTAGAAACACAGGAAAAAAGCAAACCTTCCCTGGCTCCTTTTAGCAATAGATTCTCCACACAGTGCCTGTGTGCACCAGACTGCTATGGGAAATGAGACCTCATGGGAGCTGCTTTCTGCTTTGCATGTGTTTTCTGCCAAAAAGGTCTTATTTGAAACAGTCTGAAAGGGCTCAGTAAATGATTAATAAGTTCTTGCAGAGTTTAACCAGGAACTGTTTATGACCATGACTTACAGCTACTTATGTTTCTGCTAGAACATGTTTGTCTGCTCTCCTTACAAGTACCTGATAGCAGCTCTGAAGCATTGGATAGCCTCTTAAAAAAGGAACCTCAATATAGAAAAATATGGCTCCGTTTAAAGATAGACTTGCTTCCTGATGGGTCTTTGACAAGTGATGCTCTCTCTGTGCCTGAAGGCATGTAAATGCACGGGGAAGGAAGTTTGGGGATTCAGAACTCATAGCTGGGACCTGAACAGAGGCCTAACAAACTTGTGCCATATCAGCCAAGAGATCAGGGGGTTGCTGGGGAAAGATTTGATGTGAAGTAAGCTCTGAGGTTAGGACCACAAAGGAGTTTAGGTGTATATCCACCCTTTGGGCATGCTGACAAGTATTTCATCACGTGAAACCCTTGCTGAGCTCCTGTGTAAGAGGGTCTAAAGTCTCAGGTAATTTTCTTCATGCCATGGTGCATGCTGGAAATGTCAATGTTTTAATTTGTGCATGTCTAGATCCTTGAGATGAGGAATCCTAGCTCCTGTCAGGGGACTGACTGTGTGAGAACCATATGAGACTAGGCCAAATAGAACAAAACAGTTCCTGTGTCCCTGGTGCATATGGCTTTCAGGGTGCTATAGGAGCATCTGGCCCCATGTTGCTTGAAAACGTTGCACTTTGTGAAGATTAAATACCAGAGCAGAGAGGCATTGCAAGGATTGGTTAAATATTCATGGTGAAAGGATGCCATAACCCCATGAACCAGGCAAGGAAAACGATGGATCTGGGGTCTGGGTCACCTATGTGCAGCCCTCAGCAGGTATCCATCTTATCACCCCTGGGCAGCACTCAGGCTGTGAGATAGGCCAGTAGTTGTTTAATGCTTTCATGAGATATAAACCTTGAAAGGCACAAATGAGCCTGACAGGATCTATTTGAGGAATCCCACTTTTATCCTGCTCTGACTCCAGATGTGCCAGCTCTTCTAACTGATCAACCACATCTCACCTCTCCTCTGTGACAAGCCCATCTGGGCTACCAACACAGCATCCCAGCACAGGAGAGAGGAGCATCCCATAGGAGAGAGGAAACCTCAAAGTGCCCTGGTGATGGGATGGCCTGGCCTAGGAGCCCTGACCCCCATGTATAACATCTTTCTGCTGCTGATCTTCCACCCTTTGGGAAATCAAAGGATTTAAAGCAATTATCTGGGGAACAATTTACTGTGTGGAAAGATGGGAAAACTCCCACACTACTTTTTTTTTTTTTTTGAGGTGGGGGACAGGGACACTGATGAGTGGTCCTTGGGGGAAGTCTCTATGTTTGGAGGATTTTTAATGTGCTTTTTAATATTAAAAAAACAAAGAAAAAGAAAATTACAATAAAATTCCTGGAAAGCTTATTTCACTCTCCTTTCTCTCTTCCTTGCTTTTTAATGCTGTGAAATGCTGGAGCTCATCTTAGAGGAGAGTCTGGTCTCCAGGCTGGCTGGGAGGGTGAAAGGAGGAAGGAAGAGGAGGAGGAGGAAAACTCCAAGGGCAGCAACAGAGGGCTGAACCAGCACACAAAAACATCTTCAAAGTGAAAAAGTTGTTTTGCAAAAACACCAGGGCTTTGTTGGAAACCACCCAAGCTACAGCTGCGAAGTCATGTCGGAAGCCAGGCCAGCACTGAGGAAGCTGCCAGTTCTGAGCACTCTGGTGCTGGCAGAGCTCCCTGAGTACGTGTGTAATCCAACCTGCTCCCTAAAAACAGCCCTGCCCTGGATCACCATCTTTTTGGGGCAGCAACAGCCTTCTTTCTCTTACCCTCCACCCCATCCACAGGTTGCCCAGGAACACTTCTACTCACTCTGGCTTTATTTTTCTCAGCAAAGCCTCCCTCACTCCAAGAACACATTACAAAATCTAACTGAACAGTTCATTTGGGTGGTTGGGAGGCTGCTGTGATTGATCCCAAACATGTTGACCTCTGCCATTTTTTAGTGGCTCCCTGGGCAGTTTGTCATCTCTGTATACTTAGACACTGTTGTCATGGTGGTGCAGGTAAATATGCCTGGCATGTACAGCTGCTGGGAACGGCCTAGCTACACAAGTTGGCTTCTTTTCCACCTTTATACATGTTGCTCACGCAAATTTTTATCCTGTCAGATATCCTGAGATCCTAAACCTTAAGTTACCTGCCTCAGTTTCCTTGGTCTGTTGGATTTTTTTTTGGCAGTGAATGCTCTTTCAGATGATGTGAGCTGCGTTGCACTAACTGCTTTGGTGACACTTGATGCAGCTGGGATATGGGTAGCCCTCTCGGGTAGTTCTCAGCAAACCAAGGTTTTAACATAGTTCTGGTCTTGATACAACTTCAGTTTTACAACCTCATCCTCAAACTCCGTGCCTAGATATCTTTCATTTCTACTGAACTGTACCTTCTTGCCTGGCATAAGCCTGGGAGTTACAGGAACTGGAAAAAATGCAGATGCAGCAAAATACAGCCAGGGCAGGAGGGGCTGTTCTGAGGTGATAGTTCTGGAACACGCAGCAGGGCAGGCAGTTGAAGGGTTGTGTGCAACTTTGCCAGAGCAGTGCAGTGCTGGCCATAAAAATGTGTGCATCCCACAGTTGCACACAGCACAGGGAAGGAGCAAAGTACAGGGAGATAAAAAAATCACTCACTGATTACATCCATAAGAGGTGGCTGGGAATGGCAGGCAGAGGCTGGGCATTTCAGCACAGTGTTTCTCTGTCTATATTTGGAGCACAGAAGTTGTGAACCGGCAGGGAAGCCCAGCAGGGCACATAATTAGTGTAAAGACAGATCAGCTTGTGACATCCAGCTTTTATGCTCAGGTACCAGCCCCTTTCCCTGGCCTCACTCTCTTCTAAGCTCTGGTCTTAATTTTGTCCCTTTGCCCTTGCTCTGCAGGACGTGGTGCAGCCTCAGCCAAGGAAGGGTAACAGGAATCCTGGCACAGCCCCACTCCAAAAGATCAGCCCTGCTGCCAGTGAGCAGGGTGCTGTCGCAGAGAGCAAAGCAAGCCAGAGACGCAGGGCCAGGAAGGCTGACGGTTGCAAACAGAGGGAGAGGAGCTACAGCCTTTAACAAGATTTAATTATTTGTTGGTGTTTATAATCCTGTATTTCACAAAACTGCAATGCGGGTATGATGGGTCAGGATTTGGAAAGAATGCCGTGAACACCTTCATGCAAAATCTTGGATTTTCTGTCTGTCAACTGGAGAAAAAGAAAAAAAAGTAGTAACAGATTTTCCAACCGCTGCAGAGGCATCATGGACATTACCCAGAGAAAATATGGAAATGCTCAAAACAGGGATGCCAGAGAAATGACTTTGCCTGAAAATACCAGGCTGGTGAATCAGAAGCCCTCCAAGGAGCTGAGGCCCATGCTTGGGGCAATCTTGCTGGGCCTCATCCTGTTCATTGCAGCAGTGGTAGCCTGGTGCTACTACACAGTGTCCCTGCGGAAGGCGGAGCGGCTCAAGACAGAGCTGATGGACCTGCGGGCAGATGGCTTTGTCATCAGGAACCAGCACGGGGAGGTGGTCTTCCGACTGGCTTTCCACTCAGGCAGCCTCAACCTGGAGTCCTGCTCCAAGGAAGGTGAGATTCTGAGCTGCACACGGTCGAGCAGGGGCCCGCTCAACTTCTTCATCCAGACAGTGAAGCCCAAGGACACGGTGATGTGCTACCGTGTGTGCTGGGAGGAGCTGGCAGAGGGCCCAGCAGTGGAGCACATCATGTTCTGGGAGGACGCCCACTGGTACGGGGGCTCAGAGATGAGCACCCAGCACTGGCCCATCCGCCTGGCCGGCTACCAGGAGCCCATGCCCTATGTCACCAGTGACGTCTACTCCTTCCGTGACAGCTTTGGTGGCATCCTCGAGCGCTACTGGCTCTCCTCCAAGGCGGCAGCCATCAAGATCAATGACTCTGTGCCCTTCCACCTGGGCTTCAATGCCACCGAGCGCGCCCTCTTCTTCCAGGCCCGCTACAAGGACTCGCCGTACAAGCCCCCACCGGGGCAGCCGCCGTTCCCCGAGCTCAGCTACCGCGTCTGCGTGGGCTCTGACGTCACCTCCATCCACAAGTACATGGTGCGCAGGTACTTCAACAAGCCCTCCAAGATCCCTGCTGAGAATGCCTTCCGATACCCCATCTGGTCCACCTGGGCGCTCTACAAAAAAGATATTGACCAGGATAAAGTCCTTAATTTTGCAGAGAAGATCAAGAAGTACCGTTTCAACTGCAGCCACATTGAGATCGATGACATGTACACGCAAGCCTACGGGGACTTTGACTTTGACCCTGTGAAATTTCCCAATGTGACAGAGATGTTTGCAAAACTGAGGGAAGATGGGTTTAAGGTCACCTTGTGGATTCATCCCTTTATACACATAGAGTCCTCCAATTATGCAGTGGGAATCGAGCGCCAGCTGTTCATTAAGGAGCCATCAGGACGGCTGCCAGCCATGGTGGAATGGTGGAATGGCATTGGGGCCATCCTGGACTTCACCAACCCAGCAGCGCGGGACTGGTTCCAGAGCCACCTGCGCCAGCTCCGACACAAGTATGGCATCTCATCCTTCAAGTTTGACGCGGGCGAGACCAGCTACCTGCCCAAGCAGTTCAGCACCTTCCGCCCACTCTCAGACCCCAGCATCTGGTCACGGCGCTACACGGAGATGGCAATCCCCTTCTATGAGCTGGCCGAGGTGCGGGTGGGCTACCAGTCACAGAATATCTCTTGCTTCTTCCGCATCATTGACCGTGACTCTGTCTGGGGCTATGAGCTTGGTCTCAAGTCCCTCATCCCCACAGTGCTCACCATCAGCATGCTGGGGTACCCATTTGTACTGCCAGATATGATTGGAGGAAACTTCCTCCCCAACAAGACAGATGGTGCGGTGGAGATTCCTGACCGGGAGCTCTATGTGCGCTGGCTGGAGCTGTCAGCCTTCATGCCCTCCATGCAGTTCTCTATTCCGCCCTGGCTCTACGACAAAGAAGTGGTGGAGATTGCACAGAAGTTCACAGAGCTCCATGAGTCACTGGTGGCTCCACTGCTGCTGGAGCTGGCTGGAGAGGTGACCGACACAGGCGATCCTATCATCCGTCCCATCTGGTGGATATCGCCCAGTGACGAGGCTGCTCACAGGATTGACTCCCAGTTCCTCATTGGGGACACCCTGATGGTGGCGCCTGTCCTGGAGATGGGCAAGCAGGAGCGTGATGTCTACCTGCCAGCGGGCAAGTGGCGCAGCTACAAGGGGGAGTTGTTTGAGAAGACCCCAGTGCTGCTCACAGACTATCCTGTCGACCTGGATGAAGTGGCCTATTTCCTCTGGGTTTCCTAATCGGTTGTGTAGGGATTAAGAAACAATGTACTTTAATGACCTTGGGATTTTAATAGCATGGAATTCAAAGAAAACCCTCTGACGTCTGTTTTGTGTGGCAAGTGCTGTAGCATAATTTACTGGAATGCATTGGATTGTTGTCTTGTTATTGAAGTATGACAAATACAGTGTTTAGAAACACAGTCTCTGTTCCTAACCTTTTCCCAACAAGAAAACTCATGCACACCATTGCTTTCTACAGTCAATCACATAGACTGCTTTGTTACTCTGTTTCACAGCTCATCCCTTGAGACAGCCATAGTTTAATTTACTTATTGAAGGAGGCAGTTGCAGTAGAGTGCCTTTCTTACAAAAGAGTCCATGGTTATTCTGAAGGCACCAAACTTTCAGCCTGCACATAACAATGGTGCTGGCACAATGTATTGGTCTGAGTTAAGCTTTCCAGAGACTCAAAAAAAAAAAAAAATATATATAGCTAACAGAACAATACAATAATAAGATGCCTTCTCCTCTCCCCCTCTTTGGAAAAGAGAGGAATTAAGTGTATAGAGGACAATAAATAGAAGGTATTTAACATCGGGGAGTTACAAAGAGGTATAGGGAAGGGAAACAAGATACAAATACATATATACAACCAGATTGACAGCAGTGGACAGAAGTAGATTCAGGAAGAGTTGTCCACCATGTGGTGGGGTGGCCACATGGCAAAACAGGAGCAGCAGGAACAAGGGTGCTGCTGGCAGGCAGGAAGAGAGGGCAAAAAGCAAGAGAAACAGGAAGTTCCTCTGTTTTTATAGGGGGTATAGACTGGAAGTGGGAGTGGGCTAATCACTACACCTGAGGTCAGGTTCAGACCACTCTGAGGAAGGTTAACCCTGTACACACAAGAGTAAGTGGAATTTGGGTTTCCCAGGGCCTGAGCTATCTGAGTAAGGAGAAATAAATCGTACCATTTGCTAATGCTGTGGCAACTGTTTTCCCCTTTGGTTGGAAAAAAATATTGAGAACTGTGTCTATGGTGGGGAGTCAGCCATGCCTGTATCCATGTGGAGGTATCTCATGGCAGTAAAGACGCTAGAACTTAGCATCAAGTCACAAAGGGGTTAGTATCTAATAGAGTCCATATGTGTTTTGGGCCACATTTAGAGCCAAAAGTCACACTCCATCAGGTCTCAGGAGAGAACTTGGCCATCATCCTCTGTGCTAGTTTGAAGCTAGCTAGAACGTTTAGGTGAGAAGAACTAGATTACAGGCTGTGAAAGGGAAACGACGGTGATGTCTACTTCACTCATAGGCTTGATGAGGTGTATAAGAACAAGAATCCAAACATAGATAAGGCGTTCGGGCACTGCACGGGCTCTGAGCTGCATTTCTCTCCAACTTAACTTACCGTCTCTCTGATTAATCCACTTGCTTCCTAACCCCCCTGGCCAAACTCCATTTCTTCCTTGGGGCACAAGGCAATGTCTGGGGTAAGGTAGAGGGATGGAAGAAGGTGGAAGGGTAGTTGGCAGCCCCTCCTGGGGACTCAGGTTTCTGGGAGGGCTGTTGTGTTTCTGTTTTACCTTGTATATTTCTGTATATAACTCTATATACTGTAAATATCTGCTTGTATATTGTGCTAAGCTGTAAATAATTAGCTTCATTCAATTTCCAGAGCTGGCTGAGTCTAGTCTGGGTGATTTCCAAAGTGTGAGGGGGCAGGTAACACCCAAACCATCACATCCTCGAAAGAGTTCAATCAACTAATAAAGCAGCCTAAGTGCCCTTCTGCCACAATTTCCCCACGGAAAATGTTATCCCATACCATTTGTTCAGTTGAGATCCCTGTCCATGAGTCTGCATCCTTCTGCATATGGAAGTGCCTTCTGGTGAAGGGATCTTAGCAGCACCTGCAGGCATGAGGTAGGTGGGCAGGTTGTCCCTGAAATGCTCTCCACTTTTGATCCAGTATTCCCTGTTTCAAAGCAAAATAAGTTTAAATGTGATGTGACTGAGCAGTTTAGAAGAGTCCTGAGGTCTCTTGGCTGCAATGCCCTTTCCCAAAGCAAGAGACTGATTCATTTCTTGACTCCAGTGCTCTGCTGGTAGACACTTGGGAGGTAAAGCTATGCATGACCCCAAGGCAGGAGAAAGCTCCTTTCTGTAGTGGTTTGACACAGAGCTAGTCTGTACAAAAAGTAAACATGGGCTGGATACTGCTGCATTCACTTAGGAGCTGGTCTGACACTCAGATGAACCCCCAGTACTGGTTAGTGGATCCGTTATGCCAAAAGGACACTGCATGGCCACAGTGCTGCAAGAGCAGTGCCATGTGCAGTAAGCCAGAATATCTTCTAGATACCCCTGTGAGCAGCTTGAGTGGCAGTGCAAAACAGAAAGCAATGCTCAGTCTGGCAGTTGTGTTGAGGCTTAACAGACCATCTCTGGGCCCTTATCAAGGGCTTTCTCACACTCCAGGAGCCATTCTCTCTCAGTTGGTGCTTTGAAGCCCAGAGAGGTTGGACTTGGGCAACTAGAGGGTGCCAGAGTGCCCTAGCAAAATTCCTCTGGTTGCTGCTACAGCAAGAAAAAAAGCTCTCTGAAAAGCTGACGCTTATGGTGCCGGGAAGAGGTGGGAGAGCCAGGCTCCAGTCCTTTAATGCCACATGCCTGCAATTCATGTGCTCTGTGTGCTAGCTGCCTGCATTACAGGCTGGGTGAAAAAAAAAAGACAACACCAAGGCTTTGTGCAGCCTCTGGAAATGATACAAACTGTCTGGTGCCATTTGTCTGCAAAGATGTCTCTCTCAAATACTCATTTCTTTTCAGTCTTTCTCTTGGAACCTTTCCATGTTGCCCAGCTGACCTGCAGGGAGCCACAGATGACTGGTGCCAGAGGCATCTGATCAGCAGGTGGTACTACGGCCACCTCTCTGCACCCTACCCTGGCACTGGGGCTGCATGCTGCCAATGGGGTCATCTTGTCTGCCTCACTAAGCTTCAGTCCTGGTTGTGTTTTTGCACTCCCAGTGCCAAGAAAGGGATGGTACTATTGTGCAGATGGTGCTCATGACATAGGAGTCTCTCCAGTCCATTGGAAGTCTTTAAGGCTGGCTTATCAGAGGGCTGGAGCACCTCTGCTATGAGGACAGGCTGAGAGAGCTGGGGCTCTTCAGCCTGGAGAAGAGAAGGCTTCGAAGAGACCTTAGAGTGGCTTTCCAGTATCTGAAGGGAGCCTACAGAAAGGCTGGGGAAGGACTATTGACAAGGTCTGGTAATGTCAGGACAAGGGGTAATGAGTTTAAGCTGGAGGAGGGGAGATTTAGACTGGATGTTAGGAGGAAGTTCTTTACAGTGAGGGTGGTAAGACACTGGAACGGGTTGTCCAGGGACGTTGTGGACACTTCCTCCCTGGAGGCGTTTAAGGCCAGGCTGGATGAGGCCTTGAGCAACCTGCTCTAGTGGGAGGTGTCCCTGCCTATGGCAGGGGGTTGGAGCTGGATGATCCTTGAGGTCCCTTCCAACCTAAACCATTCTATGATTCTATGATTCTATGAAGGCCAGGCTGAACGGGGCTCTGAGTAACCTGATCTGCTGTGAGGTGTCCTTACCCATGGTAGAGAGGTTGGAACCAGATCATCCTTGAGGTCCCTTCCAGCCCTGACAATTCTGTGATTGCTCACCTCAAGCTGCCTAAATTTTGTGAGGGGAGTTTATTGTCCTTAATTTTTGATGATGGATGAGCTAAAACCCACCCAGCCCTAATGGTAAAATACGGATTTTGCATCAGCCCAGACCATCTTTAAGGCTTTCCCAATGTGAGGGATCTGGCGGCTGGCAACTCAGTCACAGCTCAGGATTTCCTGATACTGCCAACCTGTTCAAGTGCCCAAAAGGATTCTGCTGTTGTCACCTTCCCCTTGCTCTAAAGGCCTCCGTAATTGTGGGCTCTGCCTGTCTGCCTGTTGTTTTTAAACTACTTTTAATGAAACTTGTGAATCTGGACAGGGATGGATGAGCTCCTGCCCAGGGTCTCAAAGGACAGCAGCAACTGTTCTGCTATCATTCACACACACCTCCTTCAAATAAATTGGGTATCTGCTGTCGTCCAACTGGGATTTGAACTGTGCCATTAACACTCCTCCCTGTGCCATACTCTGCCACTTAGCTAGAACCCAGCATGGAGCACAGCCCACTTGTTGTCCTATGTCCCCAGTGAGCTTCACATACTCCTGTTCTATACAGCACCAGCTTTTGGGAGGCAAACCAAACCCAACAGTTCTGGGAGGGCTCCTGCATTGTGGAGGTTTTACTGCAATCTGCCAACCTGTTCCCACATCTCCAACTGTAAAGCTTCATGTGGCCATCGTCCAAATGTATAGATGCCACTCACATCCAGGAGAGAAGGCAAAGAAAAAGCATTGGGAAAATATCTTTTATTGTAAAAGGAGCAAACTGAAGACTCACTCATTCTTCAAGCCAGGCCACATATGTTGGCCATTGCTAGTGATGCCCAAGTGGCAACAAGGCAGGCTGTGGTTTGTACAGTAACAATGGAAAAGTTGGGAAAAACACTGGGTAAAGCAGGTTGGTGTTGGGTAAAGCACCCTGCTACATGAGTTTCACATGCCCCATTTCTGGCACTGCCATAGCCACAAACATCCACTGCATACCCATCCTGGCTGCAAAGACCATTTGGAAAGAAGGACCCCGGGGGCAGTAGAGTCAGCCAGGGCCCAGACATATCTTCTAGAGCAATCAAAGGAAACCAAGAGTAGGATCCTCTTCTTCATGGACCAAAGCACAGGTTCTCTGAGAGCAGCATGGACTAGAACCCCCCGCATCACCACAACCAAGTCAGTGTCAATAGGCTCTTTTTGGGTGGATGTCAGTGGAAACAGGGGTGTGACAGTCTGGTTCCCAGCTGCAGAGGTGGACACAACATGAAGGTTCCTGGATGTGGTGTTTTCCAGGCCAGCACTAAGGCACAGCTATTCCCTTTGATGTTGGAACCTTCTATGATGCAGTGTGTCATCTTCATACCTGCATATTACTCAGAGCAGCTCTTCACAGAGGGATGAAAAGCCGGACATAAGTACTGGTGGATGAAGAGCTGGACATAAGCCAGCAATGTGTGCTTGCAGCCCACAAAGCCAACTGTATCCTCAGCTGTAGCAACAGAAGAATGGCCAAGAAGTCAAGGGAGGTGATTCTGCCACTCTCATCTGGTGGGACCTTGCCTGGAGTACTGTGTTCTGCTTTGGAGTTCTCAGCACAGGAAAGACAAGGGCTGGCGGGAGTGGATCCAGAGGAGGGGCACAAAAATGATCCCAGTGCTGGAACACTTCTCCTATCAGGACAGACTGAGAGTGTTGTGGCTGTTCATCCAGAAACAGAGAAGGCTCCAGGGAGACATTATTGCAGCATTCCAGTGCTTAAAGGAGGCCTACAAGCAAGAGGGGGGCCAATCTTTTCAGCAGGGCTTGTAGTCATAGGACAAGAGGTAATGATTTTAAACTCAAAGGGGGTAGATTTACACTAGATTTTTAAGACATTTTTTACCATGAGGGTGGCATACACTCTGGCATAGGTTGCCCTGATATGTGGTAGATGCCCCATCCCTGGAAACAGTCAAGGGCAGGTTGAATGAGGCTCTGAGCAACCTGATCTAGTTGAAGACATCTCTGTTCACTGCAATGGGAGTGGACTAGATGGGTTTGAGAGGTCCCTTACAACGCAAAACATTCTATGATCTCCGTGTTCTGTCACCACTGTAAACACATGTGTAGAGTGGCTGCCAGCTCCTCCCTTTAGAACACACATCAATGCTTCAGGCTGCAAGCTTTGAATAAAGCAACAATTTCAGTTCTGATTTCAGTGAAGTCTGGGGTGAAAAAAGCCACAGATTTGCCTGAACCACCAAACCCCCACCTTCTTTGTACAGATGGACATGGATAAACTTCCTTTTGTTTTCCAAAATTTTATAGCAATCAAGGCAAGTCATGTTACAGTTCTGTCTTCATAACAATTAAGAATTAGAAAAGTGGTTAAAAACAAACCTGCCAGCATTACAGTCTGGTGTAGGACGGCATGTGCAAACACCAGCACTCAGAAAACCCGACACCACAGTGCAAGCTTCAAAATTCAGTGACATGGGAAACACACAGTCTGCTGTGGGCAGGGGTGGAAAAGTCTGAATCCAGCTCTCAAGCCTGTTTTAGGGCTTTACCTTGGCTAAGTTGAACTAAACTCTACTTTTAACCAGTGACCCATCATGTGAATCAGACAAATCTCCCCAGTAGCAGTTCCCAACGCGCCTGTGCACATCGTATTTATGGTCTGTGAGCTTCTTGAGTCCTGCAGTGCTACAGCACAGTGTTAGAAACAGTGGTTTTGACAAAAACTTGGATGGAAAGGACACCTAGAAGCCTGTGAGACAGCCTGAAGCAACACTGCTGAGCCTGTCCTAAATGCCTTGTTGTCAAGGCTTGCTGACATGGAGTTACAGAAGGCAACCTCCACACACATGCTGTTCAGCATTACCCTTTATGTCCTCCCAACAGCTTTACCTTTCTCCTAGTTGGAGCACACTGAACATCCATGGCCACTTTATGCCATAGCTATAGCATTTAGAAAAATAGGAGTACTCTATCATCTCACCCATTTATTCATCTAGTTAAAATAAAAGTGGAAATAGAACCCTCTCTATTGAGGGAAAGGAAGAAGGTGTGTTTAATGGAGAATATCCTTCATGACCTGCCTGGCGCTGCCTGAATCCACTGCGAGGACACTGAAGGCACTCACCCGGCTGCTCCCACCATTTTAATAACAAAAGAGACACTAACAGGAAGGCTTCCTTTCTCTTCATGTAGCCTCACCACTTACTAGTGAGGGGTGTGGTAAGTGGTGCAGCAGAGACAGAAGAGGAGAAAACACACATCATCTCCTGGTTGTGCTGGGATCCTTCCCAAGAAGTCCTCAGCCAAAGATCCCACTTCTTCAACAGCAGCTGAGCTGCCCTGAAACATCTTTACTTCTCTACAGTGAGGGTGGTGAGACACTGGAGCACATTGACCAAGAAGGTTGTGGATGCCCTCTCCTTGAAGGTGTTCAAGGCTTCGAGTAACCTGGTCTAGTGAGAAGTGTCCCTGCCCACGGCAGGGGGATTGGAACTAGATGATCTTTAAGGTCTCTTCCAACCTAAACCATTCTATGAATGTATGAATCTCCTCACCTCACAGACTCCCTTGATGAGGTGACAAATATTTAATAAGCAAAGATAGAAAGCAAAGAGATGGAGTCCCTTAAAGCCAGTTTTTAATGCATTTCTGGGGCTGGGGATGCCTTCTTCGCACCCTGTCCTCCTGCTAGGCTCTGGTCAGACTCATCTCTAGGATCCTGAACTTAACCTCCACCCTCCAGTCAGAGAGTTGAACCCTAATAGTATCCCGAAGACTTGTGCTGAGGCTCCAAGATTAACTCCTTGCCAAAGGCTGTCCGTAGCTTGTAACACAGCCACTAGTTGCACTGATGGGGCAGAAAGCAAAAATCTGAGTCCTTCGTAGTTAAAAGTCACAAGAAACAAAGTTTTGACACGATTGTACTTCAGCTGGGCAGTGACCCATAGGGTTCCTTTGGGTCTCATTCTGAGGCTGATACACTGAATTACGCTGGGTTATGCTGGACTTCCTCACTTTCTTCCTAACTATAAAAGCACTTCTTATTTTACCCTGAATGCCTAAATTCCTGCTCCTGGACCCCAACACAACCCTTAGGTTTAGTGCATCTCCTTTTCTGCCTCCTGCAAAGCCCTGTGGCAGGAGATGGGCTTTAAGAAAGATCCTCACTGGTACCCGACCCTACTCAAATCACAGCACCATCAGCCCTAGTGTCAAACTCCAGTTGGATCCATGCTCAGCACAGACAGAATTCCAGAAGAAACTCTGCAGATGCTGAGCTCTTCTTGGCTGGCGGTACCCTGGGCAGGGTGCCCCAAACTTTCTCACTCAAGGCAGTTCAATTCCACAGAGACTAATTAAAAATTCAGGGGCAGAAACATACTCCCAACCAGGGCACAGCCAGGAATGTCCTGTCCTGGGGAGGAAGGCTGCCAGACTTCAGTCCTGTTTGCTCTGTCTTGAAGCAAAGATTGCCGGTGTCTCTCCAAATATACCTTCTGGTACAAAACCACATGGGAAAGCTGGGAAAGAGGTATCTTTGCAGTTGTATCCCAACTGCTAGACACTTGGGATGCAAGACTACATCACTTCGTGTCCCCTTTAGAAACCTCTGACAGCAATCCCACATCCAGCACTACAAAAGCTGCCTGAGGAAGGCTCCTAATTTGTCCTAGAGGAAAGCTGCTTCAGAACCCACCCTGCAACAAAACTCACCACCTCTAACTGCGACCTGAGGCAGAGGTAAGCTGAATTTCATGGCAGATGAGAATATTTCCACAAGTGCAGTGAGAACACTCACTGGCACAAATCCATCAGTGCAGAAGTTGGTGTTTTCCACCCACTGTCAAGCGGGCCAGCAGCAGACTGTCACTGACAATGCAAGACACATGCCACTGGCCACCAGGCAAGCAATGCCCATACTTTATGAGAATGGCTTTGCTTCAGGCAGTTCTTCTGCCAGCAGCAAACCTCAAAGCTCATCTGTTCTTTAAAAAAAAAAACAAAAAAAGTGGTGGTACCAGCAAGATAACCATGTAGTGAAGCAGGGCAATGAATGGCTTAAAAAAGACTAATGGGGCATATGTTGACACTCAAGGCTAAACGTACAGGCAAGTGCCTTGCAGCAGACACTGAATGGATGAGAAGGTGGGATGCAGGAGCCCCAGTGATACACAGCCTATACAGACAAAATACCTGGACATCGTTCAAGTAAGCTGTCTGATAGCCAGGAAAGCAGGAGTGTGGAGCAACTGTTAGTCCCAGTGCCAGGTTACATCAAATGGAGAAGAAAATCCCATATATAACTACCTGTCTATCCTTTGATCTATCATTTGCTTTCAGCTGCTAAAAAAGTTTGTTTTTAATGTATTTGCCATAATATAAAACTTACAGGAGGCTGTGTTGTAGCAACCCTCCTACATCACATCCCCCCCATGAACAGCACCACATGCTCCCATGAGATCAAAAATAATCCCATTAGCGCTACTCAACCTCCACCTCTCAAAATCCTCGAGAACCGAAAGATACTGAGTTTACTATGTGCCTGTAGACAGACTGACAACTCCTTCATGGCCTTCACTTAGAAAATTCTGCCTACCATAACTCAACTGATATCTCCCACCTGTGCCAAACTGAAAAAAAGATCAGCTGCCAGCCAAATAAAAAAAAATACCCCAGAAGAGAGTGAAGTCTATTTAACTCCCTTGTTATCCCCAGTTTGAAATGAAATGTGCAATTAGAATTATTATTTGTTACAAAGTTCTAGGTAAGGCATGGTTATTCCAAAGCTGACAGAGGACCCCCTTAGGAAACCCAGAGGAAATAGGCCACTTCATCCAGGTCGACAGGATAGTCTGTGAGCAGCACTGGGGTCTTCTCAAACAACTCCCCCTTGTAGCTGCGCCACTTGCCCGCTGGCAGGTAGACATCACGCTCCTGCTTGCCCATCTCCAGGACAGGCGCCACCATCAGGGTGTCCCCAATGAGGAACTGGGAGTCAATCCTGTGAGCAGCCTCGTCACTGGGCGATATCCACCAGATGGGACGGATGATAGGATCGCCTGTGTCGGTCACCTCTCCAGCCAGCTCCAGCAGCAGTGGAGCCACCAGTGACTCATGGAGCTCTGTGAACTTCTGTGCAATCTCCACCACTTCTTTGTCGTAGAGCCAGGGCGGAATAGAGAACTGCATGGAGGGCATGAAGGCTGACAGCTCCAGCCAGCGCACATAGAGCTCCCGGTCAGGAATCTCCACTGCACCGTCTGTCTTGTTGGGGAAGAAATTCCCCCCGATCATGTCAGCAGATATGAAGGGGTACCCCAGCATGCTGATGGTGAGCACTGTGGGGATGAGGGACTTGAGACCAAGCTCATAGCCCCAGACAGAGTCACGGTCAATGATGCGGAAGAAGCAAGAGATATTCTGTGACTGGTAGCCCACCCGCACCTCGGCCAGCTCATAGAAGGGGATTGCCATCTCCGTGTAGCGCCGTGACCAGATGCTGGGGTCTGAGAGTGGGCGGAAGGTGCTGAACTGCTTGGGCAGGTAGCTGGTCTCGCCCGCGTCAAACTTGAAGGATGAGATGCCATACTTGTGTCGGAGCTGGCGCAGGTGGCTCTGGAACCAGTCCCGCGCTGCTGGGTTGGTGAAGTCCAGGATGGCCCCAATGCCATTCCACCATTCCACCATGGCTGGCAGCCGTCCTGATGGCTCCTTAATGAACAGCTGGCGCTCGATTCCCACTGCATAATTGGAGGACTCTATGTGTATAAAGGGATGAATCCACAAGGTGACCTTAAACCCATCTTCCCTCAGTTTTGCAAACATCTCTGTCACATTGGGAAATTTCACAGGGTCAAAGTCAAAGTCCCCGTAGGCTTGCGTGTACATGTCATCGATCTCAATGTGGCTGCAGTTGAAACGGTACTTCTTGATCTTCTCTGCAAAATTAAGGACTTTATCCTGGTCAATATCTTTTTTGTAGAGCGCCCAGGTGGACCAGATGGGGTATCGGAAGGCATTCTCAGCAGGGATCTTGGAGGGCTTGTTGAAGTACCTGCGCACCATGTACTTGTGGATGGAGGTGACGTCAGAGCCCACGCAGACGCGGTAGCTGAGCTCGGGGAACGGCGGCTGCCCCGGTGGGGGCTTGTACGGCGAGTCCTTGTAGCGGGCCTGGAAGAAGAGGGCGCGCTCGGTGGCATTGAAGCCCAGGTGGAAGGGCACAGAGTCATTGATCTTGATGGCTGCCGCCTTGGAGGAGAGCCAGTAGCGCTCGAGGATGCCACCAAAGCTGTCACGGAAGGAGTAGACGTCACTGGTGACATAGGGCATGGGCTCCTGGTAGCCGGCCAGGCGGATGGGCCAGTGCTGGGTGCTCATCTCTGAGCCCCCGTACCAGTGGGCGTCCTCCCAGAACATGATGTGCTCCACTGCCGGGCCCTCTGCCAGCTCCTCCCAGCGCACACGGTAGCACATCACCGTGTCCTTGGGCTTCACTGTCTGGATGAAGAAGTTGAGCGGGCCCCTGCTCGACCGTGTGCAGCTCAGAATCTCACCCTCCTTGGAGCAGGACTCCAGGTTGAGGCTGCCTGAGTGGAAGGCCAGTCGGAAGACCACCTCCCCGTGCTGGTTCCTGATGACAAAGCCATTTGCCCGCAGGTCCATCAGCTCTGTCTTGAGCCGCTCCGCCTTCCGCAGGGACACTGTGTAGTAGCACCAGGCTACCACTGCTGCAATGAACAGGATGAGGCCCAGCAAGATTGCCCCAAGCATGGGCCTCAGCTCCTTGGAGGGCTTCTGCTTCACTGGTGTAAAGTTCTCAGGAAGGAAGGTGTACATGGTGCTTTGCTTTCTCTAGAGCTTTTTTGCAGAAGAGGTGCAAGAAAGGTCTCTCTGCTGATAGCCTGGGGCTCTTAGAAGTAAATGGAGTGTTAGGAGCATTCCCACCTCTCCTGTGCCCCAGCGCATGTGTTTCTGCAAAAGAAGAGGATATATATAGTGTCAGAGGAACCTCTGAATCAAGGGATGCCTTGTCATCTACTTGCCATCTCAGTTTCTGCTGCTCCTCTCGGCCGCCTGCTGCCGGGCTGGCACATGCTAGGTGCTGTACACTGAGTACTAGACAGTATCTCAAATTACCCAGGGCAGACAACAAATGCAGAGAACTGCCTGAGCTCCATGTGGAGAACAACCCCAAGGCAATAAGGGCCAAATCATTGCCATATTTTTTTTCCTAGGGAAAAGACCTTCAACAAGGCAGGAGTGGAGACTGGAGAGGGTTAGAAAAGGCTGAGCATCTTTAAGGGAGAGGGCTAAGAGCCTTAAGAGACACCATGTAACCAGTTCCAGGCAGCCCCTCCTAATTTTAATCAAACTGCCTCCCTGGAAGATTTAACTCAGCTCATCTGCAGCACTGTCCCCTCACCATTCCCAGCATGCTGTGGCTGCTTGAGGTGGGTGTTTTGCAGCCAGGTGGGTAAACCTCTGCTTCTCCACAGTTGCCTGAGTCAGTTGAGGCTGGAGTAACGATGGCTCGTGGGTGGTTTTAGGGAGCATGTAGGAAATGCATCGCACAGCAAAGCATGGCTGTGGGAGGGACCATGCAGAAGGAGAGTGGCTTCCTCCTGCAATGGACACAGATCGCTGCAACGGCTTCAGGTGGAGGAAGAATAATTTTGTTGCAACCAAGTAATTGAAGACCCCCAAAAGGTTCTTCCTCCATTCAGCACAGCTTCAGGCTGCACTTTGGCTTCAGCCCACCCCCGCCCCCCGTGTGGCCCCAGGGAAGCAGGTTGCGTCAAAAGCCTAATGGCTTTTCCTTGGCCGTGGGCTGACTCGATTTGGCCAAGTTCAGTGCTTGGGATCCAGAGAGGAAAAGTGAAGTGAGGACATGAGAGACTGAGAAACAAATGCAGTCACAGGAAGTGCAGAGGAAGGAGAGGAGCTGCAGAACTACAGACCAGCTGGCCAGTACTTGACTAATGCCAGCAAACATGGCACAATGCCTTCTCCCCAAGGTCTGGAGCTGTAAACTTGCCAACTCCAGCCAAAGCAGAGGTTAAACCCCCCTCTTTTGGGGAACAAATGAAACTGGTCACAGTGACTGCCTCTAAAGGTGTTGGTTTCTTTTTTTAAAAAGAATATCCAGAATTAAACACTGAGCCTGCCACAAAGGTGACAAGCTGGTGAACATCTCCCTCTCTACCTCAACCAGATCTTTCTCCCCAAAAATCAACAAAGTAGAAAGAGGTCTTAAGTATCACCTAAACCTTGCTGCTTCACTGTGGGGATGCCCAGGTGTGAACTCAGAGCTGCATCTGCTCACACTCACATACAGCACCTGGTATATTCGTCTTGAAGCCTGCATTGCGATGAGATTTGCAGCTGAGAGAGCTTTCTTATTGCTAGCCGGGTCATTTTAACCTTCCCCTGGGAGCTGGTAACTTTCTAGGCTGCCAGTTGCTTTAAATGGGATTACCTTGGCGTTAGGAAGTGATTAGCCTGAATGGGCGATAGGTTTAGCTAAACGACTTGTCCCGCGGCCAAGTCCCACGGAGCCCTCACTCACTGGCAGAGAGCTCCAGCACGGGACAGTTGTGGCTGCAACTACTCTGACTGTGTCACTCAGGAATGGAGTCTGCTCCCAGGTGGTGACCTCACCTATCAGCACATGTGATGTGAAGCCAGCTGAGTTCAGCAAAAATTGGGAAATAAAGGCAGGGAGGAGATAGTGGTGGGAAAATGCTGTGTTTGGGGTAAACCTTTATGTCCTCAGTCAACCCCTTCATTAGCTTAAGGTGAAGCAGAAGCAGCAGATTACCCCAAAGGTGCAGGTGAGGGAAGTTTGCAGAAGAGTCTCAGCCAAAACCACCACAACTGAGTGAATCTGCAATAGGCAGGATGCTTCTGCGAATACAAAGCCCCAGCGAGCTCCCTGCCTCTCAGCACTGCGAATTTTTGGGATGCCAGAGAGGCAGATGCAAATACCTGTCACTACCAGTGTCCCATGCCTCCCTTATCTGCGGACTCCAAAGGGCAAGGTGGGGGAAAAATAAAATGCAGTTTCCATCCAGCAGGACCTGCAA
Organism: Tricholaema leucomelas; assembly: GCA_013400475.1. Taxonomy (NCBI): domain Eukaryota; kingdom Metazoa; phylum Chordata; class Aves; order Piciformes; family Lybiidae; genus Tricholaema lacrymosa; species Tricholaema leucomelas. Next base: position 26,084 of record WAAF01020006.1, read on the forward strand.
ACTAGTGAGAAAATGAATTTTTTTTCCCCGAAGTTTCCACATTTTCTGGGAAAAAAGAAAGAAAGAAATGGCTGTTTCCTGCCAAGCTCTTATTTAGTGTTTTGAGCCCAAAAAATGGCCATTGCTGCCACTGTGGGGACAGCCACCTCCTCACTCCATGTAAAACTGGCAGCAGCTCCCACAGCTTTAGGGATTTTCATCTCCCTCTTAGGAGGCTGGTTTATTATTTATGAACTACTTCGAAGCTGCTCTATTTTAATGCTGTTTCTCTCTTGTGTCCCCCACGGGCTGGAGCTCATGATATACATGAAGGAGCTGTCGCTGCTGCTTATGGTAGAGAACTGAAGTGCTTTTGAAGAAAGGTTTTGCAAGTGTGGTCCTTGGACACTGACCTGCTTTGGAGTGGGACATGCACACCAGGTTTTCTGGTGGATCTAATCCTGCTGTGGTTGCTCATGCTGGGCTATGATCAAACCTCTGTGGTTGGACATCACCTGCTTGAGTACTAGTCCAACAAAGATGCTGAAAAACGTGTTTGCAAGCATCACTCAGCACACCAAAGGGCCAGTGAGGTCTCCAAAACCAGAATCATGCTCTGTGTCTTTCTGCACCCTCTAATTTTTTTGGTGTTGTTTATGAACTGGACTTTCTGCAGTTGGTGAATTGGCTCTGTCCCAGATGAAAGGTAAGTTTCCCAAGCTTGCTGGAAACAACTGCCCACAGAGGTGCCTGCAAAGCTTGTTTCAGCATTTGTTTTTTTGGAATGCAAACTTGTTCTTTTGCTCCAAGATGACACTGCAGTGACCTTTAACTCCTCAAATAAAAGAAAAAAAAAATCTGGAAGAAAGGGTGTGAAAGGCAAACAGCGTGTTTGCAGCTTACTGTGCTGGAGCTTCTCAGCTGACACAAAACAAAGCTTTTTCTTAGTGTTCTGAGGAAGCAGCCTCAACTCAAGATGAAAGCAAAACATCTGAGCAGGGCACACTTTATGGAGTAAAAATAAAAATCCATTTTTTGACCGCTTCTATTTTTATCAGCACCATGGCTAACCACGGGCTGCGAGACCCACAGCACCACTAACCCCAGCGACTTTGCAATTAGGACAGCTGTTTAAAGAGGGCCAGTAATATTTAACTGGTCCCTACCGGCCTGGCGGGGTTAGGTGAACTGCGCTGGGCAACAAGCCTGCGCCAGAGACATTTGCCCACTTCTCATGCTGAGATGCCAGGAAACTGTCCCCTCTGGTGCAAGGTGCTGCTGCCTCCTTCCCCAGCATCTCGGCAGGAGTGAAGCTATACGAACACTGCATATTTCACTGGGAGGCATCCCCAACACTACAAAAGAGCAGAGAATTGGGATGGCAAAGTAAGGGGGCAAATTACTTGTCTGCAAAACAGCTGAATGGGTGAGAAAAGACCACTCTGCATGCCCACTCTGCAATCTACAGTAGGAGTCTAGCCTTGACAAAGGAACTTTGCAAATCTGAGATGGGGGACAAGTAAACTGTTCCCAGAGGTTCTGTCTCCCCTAGAGGTGTCTGCAGCGGCACTGGTGTTCCCTGTAGGACTTCTTGGGAGTCCTGAAGGGTGAAATCACTGTTCCACTTTCTTGGTCCTGATGGCAGCAGGTGGGACAGTTGCAGACAAACAGCAGCAGTGCTGGCACAGAGTGCAGGGCTGCTCTCTGCACAACCTGCTTCTCCACAGATCAGGGGCACAGATTCTTCCCCTAGCCCTGCAGAGTCACCCACAAAAACCCCTCTGAATAACACGCTGGATCACCCCAGGTTTATCCCCACGGTACACAAACAACCCCGGGGTGAATGCAGGTGGCACAGATTCCGGTCTCTGAGTCAGAGCAGCAACTTCGCCTTAGCAGGAGAGCGATAGTGAAGAGGACATGATGCCGTCTTCTCAGGAGACCCTCCCAACTTCACCATTCCCACTGCCTAGTCTGAGAGGCTTGGAGAAGGGCTGCACTGACGTCAGGTCTCTATACTTCCCGCAAAGTGACAGATTCTTGCTGTTGGTACTGCTGCCTTCGTGGCAAGACATAGCAGCAAATTCCCAGGAGCACGTAGCTGTCAGACATGGACAGCCCCAGCAGCTCATCCCACTGGGGCACGGTGCCGTTACTCACCCGTCCATCGCTTCCTAGGGATCCCTGCCTGCCGGCTGCCTCCACCACAGCAGGCTTTTTAAGCGCATAAAAAATAAGCACAGCTATGTGTCCACGTCTTCGGCAGCTCTATCTCCGGTCTCCATCATGCAGGGATGTTGCAGGGGTATGAGCTGGCTGTGCCCCGAGCAGCGTGTGCCCGTGGGCAGGAGGAGGAGCGGCAGCACGTTACCGGAGTGTTTTCTCAGGCACCGTGACGGATGCGTGAGCAGCCAACCCTCCGGACGGGGTGTGCCGAGGCAGCGGCAGAGTGCCAAGAGGCGGCTGCCGCAGGCGGCGCAAAGGGCATGCGCTCTGCCGGGCCTCTGCTCCCGGAGTGGCGGGATTCGGGCTGGCATCTCACCTCTCTGCCAGGTGACTGGGAAGGGAAGGGCCAGCTTCACTTCCTGCATTCTGATTCCAGAATCAGAAACAAAGTAACAAACAACCTAGGGGGGTTGTTTGTTTTTCTTTTTTTTTCTTTTCTCTCTCTTTCCCCCCCCTTTCTCTTTCTTCTTTTTTCCCCTCCCTCTTTTCTTCTTTTCTTGCCTAAGATTTTAAGTAGACCCATAGTTTAGGAGAGTAATGAGGCTGCCTTGAGCAAAAGAAACAGGCAGCCCTGCTGCTACTGGCAGGTTTGTAAGCCAGGATTAAACAGCACCGGGTGCCCTGAGGATAAGCCCCAAATCCGAGGGAGCCACATGAATACAGAGCTCATCTGCAAAGTGCAGACACTCTCACAGCATCTTGCTTCATCTGCAGGAGGAGACAGAAGATTATAAGATGTGGTATTAACTCTGCCCAGCCTAAAACACTTTCACCCATATTGTGAGAACTGTCACTTTACAGCCTAATTACATCCCTTGAAGCTGCCTGTGTCAAGTGATGCTCCAAGCCCATTTAGATGCCACAGTCAGTGTCTGTCCGTGAATAAAAAATTCCACTAAGCCAATTGTGACAGCAGATGACATTATTATTTAACACTCCTAACAATTCCCCTTTTACAACATCATCTTTTTTTGTTCTTCACCCTGTGCTAATTAGCAAGAAGAGGTTTTAATAAGCTGAGTTTTCACTTTAACCCTGTACACTGCTTGCAGAGCTGCCAGCTCATGACTAAACCATTTTAAAGAGCTCTCACTTTCTCCTTTTTGGAGGCACATCACAGGACCTGAATTTGTCTGAAGCTCAAAGGTTTGTGGAGACTTTAAAATAAAGTGATCTCTCTTGATCCACTCATATCAAAGAGCATTGGGCAAATGGCAAAGCTCTGATGTTCTCCTTTCAAGGACATCTCTATGTCCACCTCGGAGATGTTCTACAGCCCCCAGGGAAGCTAGAGGCAGCCTGGCATCAAAGCTACAGCTCATGGAACAACCCAGAGCCCAGCAGCAAGCTCCTTGGCATCTGCAGAGTCACTAGCTCTTGGAGAGGCATCCAATAAAGCCAGCCAGCTCACGCCTAATGGCAGCAAAAGCAAACCATGCAAATACAAGTTGTTCCAGAAACAAATACAAATTGTTCCATATACCAGCATGCTGGGATGACATAAATACCTGTCACCCCAAAAACCCCAAGAGCGGTAAATGCACTAATTCCACTGATCCCACTGGATCCTGCCAGCACCAGGCAGGGACATGGTCCAGTGGCCAGGCATATGAAAGCCCAGTGCAAGGCACTGGTCTGCTCATAGCATATTTCACTTGCCACGTGTACCATATGAGACACAAAAATGAAAATATTTCAGCGTCTTTGCTGCTGTCTTCTGCTCCCTCAACCCAATTTCTGCTTTGTCAAGATGTGCTTTGTCTACCCTGTCACTCCAAAAGCCTCTTTCCTCAATGTTCCCACAGCTGTTAATCTTGCTCTTGATCATCTCCTACCTAAAAGACAAACTACCCCGCAGTGGGACCTGGTGACCAGTTTTGTCCACCCAGATCCTTTTGAAAAAGAGCTGATCCAGTGCTTTGGAAGTGCCCGGGATTTCAGATGCTGAAACAGGCTGAAACCTGAGCCCATTCCAACACTCAAGCCCTACAACGTGATATGGGGAAGAAATGGAAACCTAGGCACATCTCTCTGGCATGGCCCCTGCGATTTTCCAGACATCAAGTCACCAGGAAGCTCCAGGTGCTGGCAGCTCCAGAGAGCAGCAGATGACCGACGAGGTTGGGCTGGTAACTCAGGAGTGAATTTTCATCTGTACCCAGTGATTTTGGGTAGCCTTGGGCTGAATGCAACAGTTGTCACTTAAAGTGCTTCCTGGCAGCTCTTCCACGGGCAGATCCAGCTGTGCAGACACAACCTGCTGACCCTCATCTCCCAGGCTGCTGCAGGTGTCTGCTGAGGTGGGCATTTACCTTTGCTATCCTGAGTGTCCCAAGACGGAAAGGGAAAAGAGAAAGGATTCGTGCTCTCTAGAACAGCGTGGGCTGCTCTTCACCACTGCTGGCGCTTGCTAATGGAGAGGCTGACCCCAAACCCACCCCCGAATATTGCACAATGTGCTGCTGTCCTGCTCCGTTTAGGATGGGAGGGGGATTAATAGAGACTGTCACTCATCTGATGGCCGGCTCAGCTCTAACCCGACAGCTGTGTAAACACATCTGCCCGAGTGTTCACAGCCGTTCACAGCAGAAGCTCTACCTTGCAAGTGGAGCCCAGACGTGCCCTGGGGCTCCGTTAATCTGCTCCGGGCAGCAAGATGTGACGGGGCACATCATCTTAAGTACTTGGCGGCCACGACACGCGAAGCGGGAAAGGTTGTCCCCAGTGCCAGGGCGCAGGTTTGGGCTGACACTCTACTTCCCGCCCGCCCTTCCCTGCCCGCCCCTC
>WAAF01020006.1:31886-50931 GCA_013400475.1 Tricholaema leucomelas
TAGGCTGGATGTTAGGAGGAAGTTGTTGCCAGAGAGAGTGATTGGCATTGGAATGGGCTGCCCAGGGAGGTGGTGGAGTCACTGTGCCTGGTGGTGTTCAGGAAAAGCCTGGATGAGGCACTTAGTGCCATGGTCTAGTTGACTGGCTAGGGCTGGGTGCTAGGTTGGACTGGGTGATCTTGGAGGTCTCTTCCAACCTGGTTGATTCTATTCTCAGGGGCACCTGAGGCCTGGGGAAGCCCTGGGGCCATGCTAGCTTTTGGCGCTGGCGGGGCTATGTGAGGATGCTTTTGTGCCAGGACACATTTTTTATGTTTTGGTTTGTTTCTTTTCACCTCGCCCTAAGCAGGGCTGGGGTGCCGCTTGGTGTGGGCACAGCATGGCTGTGGTGCAGCCCCGCAGGAATGTGGATCCATGCTGGAGCATCTCATCTGTGGGGACTGCAGCCCCCTCTCTAAGATCTGGAGGACAGGTGGAAGGCCCCTGGTGGTGTTTCCACTGACCCTGGGCCCCCAGATGACAGTCAGGGAAGGGCATTTAATCTCTTATGTGCGGCTTTCAAACGCCCCTCCTCATTTAGCTGGCGTTCATGCTTGGTATCCCAGATGGATGGGTGCTCTTCGTGGACAACTTGGCAGAAGCAAGCATGTCCTGAGCAGCCCGGCACGAAGCTGACAAACACAAGTACAAATGACTGCTTCTATTTCTGGCTGTGTTACTATGCTCTGAGAGCTTTTCCTTGTATGCTTTCTTGCTTTTCAGCTTGTAGGTGGTGGCAGGGTACCAGCCTCTAGTTAAAGTGTTCACTAAGCCAGCAGTCAGTGAGGTTTCTCCCTCCTCCCCAGAAAATTCCCCACCCTATAGGAAAGGGTCTGAGGAGAAGAGTTGCTTGAGCCAGTTTTAATGAAAGCTCATCTTTGCTCTTCAGCAGCAACCTGGGGCAGAGGCCTCTGAGGCAAACTCAGGGTGGATTATATAGTTGCGTCTCTGGACTCCTCCTATCTTCATGAAGTGGGATGTGTTCCACCTAGAACAGTAGATGAAGTTATCAGCCATGGGAGGGCAAATGCCTGGTTAGGAAGAACCACAGAACACTTGTGTCTGGCTGCCAGGTTTGCTCAAAGGTGAGCAGTAGACATGTAGTTGCACCCCTACACTTTGGGCACTGAGGCCAAAGCAAAGCCTGGCCAGAAGAGCTGAAGCTTCTTGGCACTGCCATCTCAGTGAGCTGCTTCCAGCAGGTCTCCCACCCTGCAAATGTCTGCTCTTTCTTGCACTGTCATTTGCCTGAATTTTTCATTACCAGAGCCATGATGGTACAGGAAAATCTGCCTGTTTCTCAGTGGAGAAGAGCCAGCCATAGAAACATCTCACCAAGGCCTGGGCATACAGGCATCTATGGGGAAACCCAGTACTGCTTGTTTGATCTTGTTGCTGTTTGGTTTTAGCTTCTGGGATTGAGAATTTAAACCGAGTTACACATTTTCTGCAAAGCCTGATGCCTCACTTTGGCCCACTGAGGGGATGATGCAGCAGCAGGGCAATGACTAAGCTGCTTGGACATCTTTCCCTCTCCCCTTGCTGCTTCCCCAGGGCTGAAAAGAGCTGCTACAGCAGTGGAGACAATCTAAAGGTAAACATATGGGAATTAAAAGGTGCTGCCACATCTGCAGTGGGCAGACAGGGTCGATTATTGAATAACCAGCAGTGTGACCAAGGAACAGATTCTTGGATAAGAAAAGCAAACAGTGCAAACAGAAAATACAAGATCAGTACAAGAAACACTGATGTGGCCCCAAAACCTGGGAGACACAGGTACATGCAGCTAGGCTCATGGTTGCCAGCAAGTTTTCAGGTGCTGTACAGTCCCAGTGACTGCTAGATGGGGCAAAGCATAGAAACAGAAGCATCTGCCTTGGGACTAAATTTGGCAACTGTTGCTCCAAGGCCATCATTGCAATGGTATACTGCTCTCCCTGGTTTTACACTCTTAGTCTGTGAGATGAAGGCACAGCAACTGCATGGCTGCCTGTATAGACACTGTGATAAAACCTGTAGGTCTGCGTCATCATCCCCAGAAAAGCCCTCTGAGCAGTTTGCATAAAAGCCTAATGAAAAAGGAGCCAGTGGCTGGCTGGCATTAGGAAAAAATAATAGGCTTTTCCCTCTGGGCAACTAACTCTGAGTGCTTTCCACAGTTAATCTAATATGGCTGAACCTATTCACCTAGGAGAGTTAGAGTTCAGGGAGTTTGGCTGGTGGCGATGTGTAGAGGCACACAACATTGCTCTGGGGCTGTAGCTGCAGCACGGAATACTCCTGCAAAAGACAAAGGAGGTAGGGTGAATGGTGGCCCTGACGACAAGGGAGGTCCATCCCATCCCATCCCATCCCATCCCATCCTATTTGAACCTTACAGCTCCCTCTCCTTGTCTATAGAGATGCCTTCGGGTTGCAGAAGTCCCATCGACGTAGTAGTCCAACCCTCGCAGGCAGTAGTGGCGCCCAGAGCAGGGGCTGTAGTAGCCTTGCAAGGGTCCCCTTCCCATCACAGTGTACACAGGCACCCTGCGCAGCATGTTGCTGACCACCTCCCTGTCTGTAAGTGGCGGCATGACAACATTAAGGGTGAGGAGAAGCAGCCAGCCTGCCACCTGTTAGGACACTAGCATGGCACAGGCACAGCTGCAGCCAGAGCACAGGAACAGGATGAATGTAGTTACCAGATCGACTGAGGTGGGTGGGTTTCAGGGTGCATGGCACAGGTATGCTGTGCAGGAAAGTTTCCATCCTTGTCTCCTGCAAGAAGTGATGACAGCCATTGCAGGATGGCAATGCTTTTGCTGCAGAGCCTGAAGTGTTGGCAGCACCTAAGCCAGCTTGGGTTTGGGTTGTTTTTTTTTTTTGTGGCGGGGGGGGGGGGGGGGGGGGGGGGGGGGGGGGGGGGGGGGNGGACTCTACCTTGGGCAGGAGTGGGAGATAAGAGGAGTACTTATTCCAGGCAGCGCTGTTGTAGGAACCTGTTCTCCAGGTGGCATATTTGTCCTCCTTGACAAAAATTGGGTTGTACTTCTCTACAATGCAAAAGCAACAGGCTGGGATGTCCTGTGATGCTGGCCTTCCAAGTAGATGTGGCTGGACAGTCATGCTTGTTTCCCCCCCTCCCCAGAATGCAATGCCATGGGGCCAGGGAGTATGACAGAAGTGCTGACATGGTGCTCCTGGGGTCCTTCTTAAGGATCTCTGATGGAGGCAGCACTCAGCACTTCTAGCCTTGGTCCCTGTGGACCCTGGTGTCGCCCGGACAACATCTATCATCAGGGCACAATTTACGGGAGACAACCCTGGGGACTTGCAGGCAGTCCTAGGACAGAGACATTAACTGTGCAGAGGTGGGAAAAGGTGGCTGCAGCAAAGTCTCAAGTGCAGATGTGGAGGCAAAAATCTCTTCACCAACATGGGGGAGACTCAGGATACAAAAGGGAGATGAACAGAGATGCTACTGGCACGCTCAGCCCTTCAACTCCATGGGGATGTGCCCTGTGTTACACAAGGGAACAGCTGGGACCTTGGCAGTACCTTCAGACCTGTCCAACCAGTACTTCTCGGGCCTGTAGGCAGTGGGGTCAGTGAGGTTCCTGTAGTAGGCTTGTGCTGCTGCCTGGCTCAGCTGCTCGAGTTGACCTTGGCTCGATGGATTTTGCACCGGGGGCACTGTTAATCCCTAAAGACAGCAGGAAGTGGGGAGAGACACCCAGGCCACATGGCAGCATCTGGTGAAGAGAAGACTTGGAGGAGATCTAATCAATGTTTATAAATACCTGAGGGCTGGGGGAAAAGAGGGAGGGGACAAACTCTTGTCAGTTGTTCCCTGTGATAGGACAAGGGACAACGGGTATAAAGTACAGCACAGGAACTTCCAGCTCAACATGAGGAAGAACTTTACTGTAAGGGTCACAGAGCACTGGAACAGGCTGCTGAGAAATGTTGTGAAGTTTCCTTCTCTGGAGAGTTTCAAGGCCCATCTAGATGTGTTCCTGTGTGACCTGCACTAGATTCCATGGTCCTGCTCTGGCACAGGGGTTGGACTCGGTGATCTCCAGAGGTCACTTCCAACCCCTAACACCCTGTGACCCTTTGATCTGTGGCCACCAGGACACAGGGTGAAGACCAGCCAGGGTCTAGTGCTGGAGACACAGCTGGACAGCATCAAGCCTCCCTTTGCAGTGGGTGGTATGGTGGTCGTAGCAGCACTGTGGTACCCCCACCAAGCTTCCTGCTCAGCTGAAAGCAGGGAATGGAGGAAAGCTGGACATCACTGGGTCTGCTCCCCCTGCACTCAGTGTGTCCATAGGTTTCCTGCTTTGCAGACTTGGAGGTGGGGTAGGTGCACTGGGACTGCCAACAAGGGATGGGAAGCGAGTTAGAGGATCTACAGCTGTAAAAGTCTAAGAGGACTGGGGTCTTGCAGGCACGAAGAGGGAGGGCCCTTGCCGCATGAGCCGCTTCTGTCCCTGCAGTGATGACATCCCCGTCCCACGCCCTCTGCTGGCTGCCTCTCGTAATGCACACGAGGCTGCCAGAGGAGCCACGTCAGAGCGTGCCGAACAGAGTCCGAGCCCTGCGAGTCTCCCCCCGCAGTGAACAGAGTCTCACCCGGGACCACAGCTGGAGAGGCATTTTCAGTGCTCAGATGTCCCCTCGGTCCTTCAGACAGTACCCCTGGCATGGAAGCCCCCCCCGCTTGGAACTGCACACTCAAACGAACTGACGGACAAGGCTGATGCATGAGAGCTTGCAGTGGTGAACGCCAGCTGTGACAGGGTGCACCGCAGAGTACATCTCCAGGGGAAAAGAAACCGGTAAAACACAGGCCATATGTGGGGTGTCAAAAGCTTTCCTTACCACAGACTATGTGCCCCCCACTACACACATGCACACGGTGGCATTTACCTCTGTCACAAACTTGTTTTCTCTCCAGAGCGGCTGTGCACACTCCTTGATGGGCTTTCTGACAGAGCATGGTGGGCGGTAGGAGTCGGTGTAAGTGCTGACAGGGGTCTTGATTTTTTTGGAGAAGAGGAACATGGTGCAGCCTGGTGGGATGAAAGTGTCTGGAGTCCCAGAGAGTTCCAGGGATGCCCCACTGGTGAGCAGCACTGCGTGGGGCTGGGGACTTGCAGCCCACGCAGTAAAAGGGAACTGGCCTGGTGCCCTACTCTGCCAGGCCTGGGAGGTGCTTATATGGTCAGTGATGTCACAATGTGGGAGCAGGGACATCTGGTGGCATTCTGTCAGTCCCAGAGCACTGGTCTGGTTCTAGTAACTGCTGCCTGCATCATTGTATGGGCTACACCCTCCTGGTTTTGTCCTGGCTCTCGACTTCCTCCCCTCCTGCAAACAATTATTGAACAACGATGGGAAACAGTTTCAGCTGGTCATAGTTGAGACAATTTTATCTCAGCAGGTGCAGGAGCAGGGACTGTGGCTTTTCCAGCCCCTCTGCCCAATATTTCCTTGGAAATCCTGGAGCAACTCAGCTGAACACATGCAGCATCACACCAGTTCAGCCAGCACCCGGGGTACAACACTGCCATCTCAGCCTGCTGGGGTAGCCAGGGCAACTATTGCCTGCTCTGTCTCCTCTTTTTAATTAAAAATCTGGATTTAGGTGATCTTGTGTACCTTATCCTTTTGCTCTCATCGATGAGCTCTGCAGTCAGGGTGAGTGATCATCATCCATCTCAGTGCAGAGAAGCAGCTGAGTTACACCAGAAAGGGGTCTTGCTGAACTGGGTTTGCTTTTCCCTGAGCTGGGGAGTTCAGAAATCCCTGTCCCTGTAGAAATCCTGCTCTGCCCTGGCTTGTCACACAGTAGCAGCTCAAGCCTTGTCCTGCTCCTGGCTCTGGCCCCTCTGTAGCCATGTGTTTTGAGATGACTGGTGAAGACCCGTGTCCTTCTTAGCAGGGTGGATGCTAGCTGGCAGGATTTGCAGAGCTCTGTCTGCTGTGGCTGGTGGTGGACTTGGGCACCCAAATGCCTCCAGGCAAATATGACTCCTGTTGCTTAGGAATTGAATGGAGGAAAAAAAGCTGTTGTTGATTTTTACGTGCCACGAGTCTTTGTTGAGCCAGGTTTGGGGTCTCCATCAGCCTGTGCTCCTGCTGACAGCCAGTTAGAAGCTCGGGAGGGAAGGACATGAGGGTGCCTACCCCCATGCCAGCTTTGTGGCCAGCAACCTGCGGCACAGATCTGGGGTGTACTGGTCTGCAGAAAGGTGCAGTCACAGAATCACAGAACTTTAGAGGTTGTAAAAGACCTCCAGAGATCATGCAGTCCAATTCCCCTGCCAAGGCAGGATCCCCTAGGGTAGTGTACACAAGAATGCACTCAGGCAGGTTTTGAAAGTCTCCAGAGAAGGAGACTCCACAACCTCTCTGGAGAGCCTATTCCAGAGCTTCATCACCCTAACTGTAAAGAAGTTTCTCCTCACGTCGAGGTGAAACCTGTGTTCCAGTTTGTAGCCATTGCTCCTTGTCTTGTTGCTGACCAGGGAGAAGAGATTGGCCCCAGCCACTTGACACCCACTCCTCAGATATTTGAAGACATTGATCACAGATCTCCTCTCAGTCTTCTCCAGACTAAACAGCCTCAGGGCTCTCAGTCTCTCTTCATAGAGGAGATGCTCGTGGCTCTCCATTGAACTCTTTCCAGCAGGTGCCTGTCTCTCCTGAACTGGGAAGCCCAAAACTGGACACAGTATTCCAGTCCAACCCTCTGAGTTGAAGGGGCACTAGGCCTGCACCAGACAGGCTGCCATGATGAGCCACTGGCACCTGCTGATTTCAGCATCTGTGACTGCGAGGCGCAGAGGAAATGGTGCAGTCCATACCCTCTCACCCCGGTTCGCTCCAAGGAGAGAGGCTGGCAGGCTGGTTTTCATATGTATGCTTTTTAATATCATTAATTCTGTTACACTACACACAACTAGTAACAATGATAAATACTGCAATGGAAATGTTAAAAAAAAAAATATTATACATGTTTCATGTTTTTGGGAAAAAAAACAACCAAAACAAAAACAACCAAACCAAAAACAACCAAACCCACGTTTTAAAATAAATTAATGCATAAAACTGAAGGTAGGAAAAAAAAAAAAAAAGAAAACCCAAAACAAACCACAACACAACTGATCTGTTTAAGGCAATACTCTACGCAGACAGGAACATAATTCAACAGTGTGCTACATGTTCTGAACAGGGAAAAAAAAAATAGAAAGAAAAAAAAGAAACTCTTACAAGATGCAGATTGATGCTTTGGGAGTGAAAAAGCTCCCCAAACCAGATAATAATACCAATGGCCAAGTTAAGTGCAGCATTAATACACTCTGGATACCAAATGATTAGCAGGTTCCTAACATGGACTAAGGTCAATACGACAAACTTATCTTCCTAATTAAAGGGTTATTCAGGTAAAATCCTACATTTAACTCTACTTTGCATTTGGCTGTTTCAGCTGTGTGTTGTTCACTATTTGTGAGGACAGCCACAAATTCATTTCCTGCTTTTTAGATTGATGCATAGCTCAGGAGGTCTCTCCTCCTGAAAGGTATTTCCATTAAATATATCCAAAACCAATCTTGCTTTTGGTGATCCTGAAATGTCTCCTGCAATCCCTCCCCTGAGGTGCTGGAAACTCCACTGGGTAAAGGAGACCTGGGAAGCATTTGCTTGGGTTGTTTTTCTCCAAGTTAAGGACACAAAATGGAAGTGTGGATCTGATCTGGACTCACAGGGGTGCTGCTTCCCTGTCTACCAGAAAATATCTATCTGGAGCCTGCTGAAAGCTTTTTGACAGCTTGGGAGAAACCCAGCCTGCATCCAGGCTCTGAATACAGCCACAACATTGAGTAAGGTTGGTGCAAAGCTCCATACCTGCCTGGACAGCCAATGAACTTCAATTATTAATGCAGCCCGGAACTTGGCCACTGGAAGGTGGACAATAATAATGCCAAAGGAAAAAAAAAAAAAAAAAGAAGAAATAAATCCCCCTCTCCCTCAAAAAAGAAAAGAAAAGGGACAGTAGCCACTCTCTGTCAGCTTTCCCCGGTAAATCCCCATCAGCTGCCACCTACGCAAAGTGAGCAGTGCCAGATCTCACCATCATCAACCCAGTACATTCCCAGTAAGGTGCATGTCTGCGAGATGCTGCCAGGAGGCAAAGAGGCTTCTTGAGATGCCATCAGAGTCTCCTGTACTGCCCTGCTAGAGCGCGTGCGGAGGAAGCTATAGCACACGAGGAAAGAGACCCAAGTGGATTTACTAGACTTGTGATGGCCAACAACTGTCCAGGCTGCCTTGGGTTTGGGTGGGAGAGAGGGATGCAGAACTAAGCTGAGAGTCACTTTGGTGCAACTGCCTCTGATGCTCATCATTAGTGCATGGGGCAGCGGGGAGGAAAGGTGATGGCCGCTTTGAGGAAAGAGGAGTGGAAGGAGGACATGTGCAATATAACAAGGCTTGCAATTCTAGGACTAACCACTGGACATGGATACCAAAGATTACCTGTGACAACTAGCTATCCTTCTACCATCGCTGTTCCTTCCCCTACTTCCTGGTCTGACTCTTCAGTATGGGAGGCTGTAGCTGTTTGGCATGATGGCCAGTGCTGACTCTCCCACTTCAGTCACTGCACACCACTCAGGGTGACTCAGTTACAGGATGTACAATGAGGTTTGCTAGTCAAATGTTAGGCACAGACCATCTCTGCATGCAAACAGTGCCTTCTTCAGAAGTGTATGTAATGGTGGCTCATTTCCTTTGTTAACCTAAACACTCAATAACCTCTGCAGAAGGAGTAAAAATGGTTAAAAATGTGCAAAAAGGTGGGAAAAAACCAGAACTTTCTGAATTTTCTCTCTGCAAAGACTTCATCCTCTGCAAGAGTCTTTCTCCCTGCAGAACTACAGCCTTACCAGTGTGTCTTACGGTGCCCTCTCCCAGTGCAGCAAAAAGAGAGCTTGTCCAAATTTTCCAGCACTCTCCACCACCACCAAACTTTCCAACTCCCAAACCATGCAGGTTTGAGGAAGGTGGACAACAAATGGGAGGTGCAGCTTTTTGGGGACTGAAAAAGCAAGAAGGAAGCCTGTCTGGAAAGCAGTGCTTCCCAGTGAACTCAACTGGGGCAGCTGGGTGAGGGCAATTGGGTTAGAAATCTTGGTAGGTAACAGGACTTATCTCAGCATGGTCTTTCAAGAGCACTTTCTCTTCCTGCTGCCTACTGTGCTGGTCTCTGAGAGTCCTTCAAGACAGTCAAATTTTGATGAAGCTTCTTTTGTACCTTTCACTTCCTGATCCAATCCCACCACTTCTGTCACCATTTGTTACTCTAGAAATGGCTCCACAGCCCAGGCACAATCACTTCCAGGAGGAAAGGCTCTGAGCCACCACCAGTGGCAAATGGGTCTGGGAAGCAACATGGAGAGCTGCTCTCCATAAGCACCAGGGAAAGCTGTCACCTGTCCTGACAGTGTTGGCACTGCTCTGCTGCATGGCTGTTTCAGCCATGGTGCTCTTCTCTGTGTGATCTCAGTTTGTCCCAAACCTTTGCTTTCCCAGCAAAATGTCAAAGCAGTGCTCAGTCAAGGCAGGATTTAGTTGCTGCCATCCCGGAACTGTCACTGATGTCAAGTGGGGTGAAAGGAGGGGATGTAGCTGTAATTTTTTCTGAAGCAATGTGGCAGCTCAGCTGCATAAAATACACAGGGATTTAAAATATGGATGCTAGCCCCTGTGAGAAACCTGCATTAATCTTACGTAGGTAATTCCAGCTCAAGTCCTTTTCCTCCATGCTGAATTGCTGCCCTTCTGCTTCAGGGCTTGTGTGGATTTCTAACAGAACTGTGTTTTTCTGATGAGATGCAGTTCGAACTTTGAAGCAATCCCTCTTGCAGGTAAAACCTTGAAGGAAGTGACAAGGATGCAATATTCTTCTAGAAGTGAAAAGCACCTTAAAAGCCTTCCCCTTAGGCTTAACCTGTCCTCTTTCCCTGCAGCACTGCCCATCTATGCAGCTTTTTCTATTGAACATGCAACTGAGCCAAGCAACGGACAGGTGACAAAACCTACTTCATTCTAGCAAGGTCGACACACCTCATCTGAGACTGAAGGAAGAACAGAAAGATAAAAGAAAGGTCCCAGGCAAAACTTCCAGGCTACACACTCAGATGATTGTTTTTCTTTTGGATGTAAGAGTATGAAACTGCTGTGGGAATATCACAAACAAGCTCTTCAGTGCTCTCTTCCCTCCCATCAGCACTTGCTACCCCAGAGGCACTCCTAAGTTCCTTAATTCTGCTAGCAGAGGATGGTGTTTTTTGCCACTGAATCTTCTTGCATGTTCCCTGTAGCAGTGTGCTGATCAAGAAGCTAGTTCCGTGACAGCTAGCTGTCAAATAACTGGGAAATACAGCCTGGCCAAACATTCTCTCCAAAAGCTACTTATCTCTCTACTAATCTCTACCTCACAGCCTTCTGGCACACGCAAGCAACATCAGAAGGAGGTAAACAAAAGGAAAGCAGAGTAATACTTTGAAAATATCCATATGATATCTGTAGTGTACTTTTTGCATTGCAGCATCTAGGACCAGCAGGTTTCTCCCTGGTGTTGCAGAAACAAATGGACATTAAGAGGAGATGCTACTTGCCTGAGGTTAGAGCAAATGTGTACTGTGTGCCTAGAGCATTAAGGGACCATAGATCTCATTTCTGTGTTTTGACAGTCCAGCAGGCTCTCCACACTAGTACTTAGCTGCAGTGTAGACTTGGGGACATGCTGTTTCTGGTGTGTGCATCTGAAAGTGAGTTTTGCCTCCTGCTGGTATTAGCACTGCATTTGAGATGGATTAATTCAGACAATTGGGATTTGCCCTAGGCCAAGCCAGCACTTGGCAACCTTTCTAGTTACTGCTTATTTTCCTTTTCCGGTAGTTCCATCTGGTGTCCAGATGGGTTCTTCCTTTCTTCAAAAGCATCTTCATATTTCTATTGAGTCACATACAGGACACTGTACTTTTCAAGTCTCTTGCATACCATTGTACAGCTTGCAAGGCAGCTCAAGGACAGACAGACTGCATGAAGAGGAAAGGATTCTACTCAGGACTGCAGAACAATGTGTCAGCCATCACAGAGCTGAGCACAATAGGTGCCTCCTTTGGGGAAAGGAGCTATAAAGACAAGTCAGAAGCAGCTGAGTCCTTCCTGTCCTTGGGTGAGTGTCCTGGAGTCCCTTCCAAAGTCCATGCACTAGGCTTGGTCATTTGCTTTCGCAGTTGCAAGGCATCTGCAGACTAGACAGCTAGAACAGCATATCACACCCAGTGGTGAACCACACATGTTGGGGGCAGGCATGCAGCATGTCAGATATAATCCAATGTTTCTTCCAAGTGCTGGCTTCAAGATAAGTCTGACAAGACATTAAGTGAGGCTTTGGGATGGTTTCTTGGGCATCACCCTCCTTTCAGCCCAAGTTCATTCACAACCACCAGGAAAGCACACTGACTATGCTATCTAGAGGCCTTTCTGAACACAACAAGGCTGTTCCTCCTCACAAACACCTGGCAACGGGGAGTTTGCAGACGGGAGAGACATGCATGCAGAGATTCTGGAGTTGAAAGCCAGCTTCTGCGAAAGGGCAAAATTAACATCTGACACAAGGAAAGGACTCGCTTAAACTCAGGTAATTTGATGACTGAAATTACGTAATTCCTAACAAAGGCCAGTCTGGCTTTAAGAGGCATACAATGCAAATTCTTTTGTGGATGCACCAGCATTAAATCCTGTTTGCATGGTAATTTATATGGACAGTGATGGAGCCTTTCACATTCTATGGTGCTCCTCCTCTTAGTATTCTGTACAACTTCAGACTGAAAATGGGGCCTGAGAAGACCATCTGGTTTGGTGCAAAAATTGGAACAAGGAACAGTTAGTTTTCTTGCATGCAGTCTGCATTTAGGAGAGTGCCTAGCAGCTCTTCTGATTTTAGGGCTTTAACAGTAGAACTTGACGATGTTAAAGGTCTTTTCCAAACTAAATGCTTCAATGATTCCATGAGTCTATACTGCTGCAACAGAGTCAGGGTCCGTGCTCTTTGCTCTTGCCTTCTCTAGGCCCTGGTGGCAGATACTGGTCTAAGGAGAGCAGGGTCATATATGAGAGTATGGTCATGTATCTCAATACCTTCCCTGGAAGTCATCACAGCGTATCTTTTAATGAGGGCACAAGGAAAATCTTCTGGCTGAATCAAAGGTCTGAACACAGGCCCAGACTGAGGGAGCCAGCCCCAATCTGCAGTTAATACATACTAACAGGCTGTCCACATTATTCCATAATGAGCCAACGAATTTGCCATGTGGTCATAACCTGCTTAAAGGGCTGCAGTTCAGAAGGATTAGTGTTCAATTCTCCATGATAGCCACATGTGCATTGCCTTAATCCATTCAGCCTTTCAGATGATGAACCTACACAGGTAACTACTTTTCCCCACCCTTTCTACTTCCCCTAATAAAATATATGAACACAAAGCATAGAGAGGAGAAGCCAAAAAATTGCCATTTTATGGTCCTGTACTGTCATACCAAACCAGCTATTTGTGCAACCAATTCCTTCTGGGTGCAGGGAAAAACACTTGGCTTGTGCTTCCGTCTGTATTTGGAGGAAGCACAGTGTGTAACATTGAAATTCATCTCCTTCCCTTCCTAAGGGGTTATGCTAGAAGCAGATGCAAATCACACAAGACACGGGACTGAGGGCAGTTGCAGGGTTGCATGATGGAGGAATGCCTCGAGGGGCACATGGCAGGAAAAACCAGCAATATGGACAATAAAAGGACTTGGTGCCCTGGGACAGTGGTTATCAAGGAATGCCTGTTCTTCAGAGGGGAGGTGTTAACCCTGTGAGATAAAGTGTCAGTAAGCTTCATTCTGTCTTAACTGAACATGATGGTAGCATGACAGAGACCTGCAGGACCTGCAGTCCTCCATGGCTGACCCATGTAAACAGACAGCTTTTTGCTCTAGCAGGCACACTGAAATGCTCTGAGCTCCTGAGCAAGAGCTGAGAGTGTGCAGCCTGGCTGGAAGGCACAGAGACTGACCCAGGAGGATAAATGCAATGAAGATGCTGCATGGCACCAATGCTAATTGCAAATTCCCTCTTTAAATGAGTGAAAATCAAGACCTGATTATGTCCTATAGGATTTGGTTTGACCACGGTGTTTGTGTTCGGTTTTGACTACATTCCTCATTGAAAAAAAAGACTCATTAGGGAATTTTTTTCCTGTTTTATCTTTTCTCTATATACAGCATTGTTTGAGTTCTTCCCCTCATCTCCTCAGAACAACTTGCTAATCTTAAGCTAAACTAGCACTGGAAAAAAATGCAAGCACACAAAGGAAGAAATGAAGAGTTGGAGACATGAAGCTTTGTGCTTCTTAGGAAACATTTAGAAAACATTCCACTTCAGCACTACCAGGTAGTGAGAAAGGGAGAGGAATTCACTTGAAGAATACCCTTTCACGAGGAGTTGGCAAGTTAACTACAGCTTCTGTATGAGGAGGCACCGGATGCTCAGTGAACAGCACCACTCAATCCTTTCTCCATGGCCTGGAGCCAGGGTGGTAGAGTGCTGTTTTAGGGAGTGGGAGCAAACACAGCTTTAACAGTCAGCTAGTGAATAATAAAGCCCAGAAATCTTGTGTGCTTGCTCATTTGCTCACTATGGATGGTATGGTGCTTTGCACTGCACAGAGTGAAATTCTAGGATGTTAAACAAATCTCCTAATCATGAAGAGGACTTCTTAAGAACTCAGCCTTCGGGTTGCAGGGGACTCATGCAGATTTTGGGTTGGGGTCTGCAAGAGAGAAGCTCAGGCTCCACCTTGCGAATCAGAAATTCTGATGGGAAGCTTAGACTTGCTCTTGCTTTTTCCCTTCCCCAGGCTATAAAGCAAGTGCTGACCCAAAGCAGACAGTCCTTCCTCCTAACATGGCAGAAAAATGCACAGTTGTGCCTGTGGAGAAAGAATTTAACAAAGGAAAAACCTAACCCATCCCTTGCCTGAGCCCCATGTATGCTTGAAGTCAGCAGTGTAAGGCTGGCCAGGGAGAGGACACATTTCCTAATTCCAGAAATGATTCTGCATTCAAAACAACTTGCTGGTGAACTGGCAGCTCAGTCAGCAACCTGTTGTAATGCTGACTGTTCCAGCACTTCATAAACACAGTTGCTCCTGATGTGGGACAACTTTAACACACAGACCAAGCCAAATTCACAAGTGGGCAGAGAGAGTGGGTAGTTTCCTCTTACGGTATTTTTTCAGCTGAAGTTGTTCATAATCCTGCTGTTGCTGAAAACTCCCCTGAAGTCTGACACTATCACACAGATGGCTTCAGTGTAAACATATCTCTCCCATAGGCACCAAGAGGAGTGTAAAGAGAATTACCAGGAGCTGAGCACTGTAAAAATGTGCTTTCTTCAACCAGCTTGTCGAACACTGACTTTCAGACTGTACAGCTCTAGTCCTTCTTGTGCAACACTTGTCTTTTCTCAGCTGAAGAAAGTTTAAGATTTCTGAAGCAGATGACTCACAGGAATGAAGTACAGGCAGAAGTCAGTGTATGTGAGTGGACTGAACTCAGGAACATGGGCAAGGAATGAATCCATGAAGAGCATGGATGGACTGCATATCAAATCTGACATGTCTAGTGATAATTTAATGGGGAGAGAAGCATAGATTCCATTGGATATATGATAGAACTGCTCTAGCTTGTAGTGGCTCACAGTGAAATGCCACCAATTTGTCCCCATGTGAATGAATTGTGCCATGCTTGTCCTGGCTAGCCTTACCATAAGAAAGGATGCTCTGCTCCATTCCCACTCCTGCTGGTTATGTAAATGGAACAGGGTTAGTGAATGAATTAAGAAGTGACCTCCTCTCACTGGTAAAACCCCCTGACATCTCAGATTGACCCCTGATCCCCCAGATGGATTGGTTTCAGTGAGCAGGATTACCTGCAGCCCTAGATGACCCTCCTTGTTCTGGAATTGACACCTTACAAAACATCCCCAGTGCCTTCGCAAAACAAGGAGGTATCTTTGGACTCCTCTGCATTCGCTCTCCAGATCAGTCAGTTCTGCCAGGCACCGCCTGGCACTTAGAGCAACTTTTCTTCTGTTTAGCCATAGTTTAAAATAACTTATTAACCAATCACAAAATGAATTTTTTGGTTTCTCCTGGCTCCATGAACACAAAGAGGTGCACGTCCTACCATAGGAGGAAGCAATGGCTGTTAAGTTTTACAGTTATAGTGGAAAGCACTGATCACAGCCTGCCGGCCTCACTACTGGATGTGACAGGCGGTGGAGGAGGTGGCTTGGCAACACATGCAGGTAGGGTTGACCGATTTAGGGGGGATTAGGTCGAGGTCCTCATCATCTGGGATCTCATCTAATCGGTAGCCATCTTTTAGCAGCTGGATGTTCAAGTCTTGGTTGATCTGCTACAGACAAAGAGACAAACAGTCAGACACTTGACAGTTCTTACTTCTGATGGTTAGAAGATAATACCAGTCCCTTATTCTGGAACATCTTTCTCCATCCTTAGCATCTGCCCTACCAATGAAAGAGTCTCAAATCTTGACCACAGGTGAGCATTGCATTCTGTTCTAGTTTCTTCCTGAATAGAAACATCTAGAGTGAGATATTCCAGAGTAGGAAACTGATACAGTATTTTATTCAGGAATAATCTTTCCACGAAGAAAAGCTCTCATTTGAACCAGCTGGCAGATGGGCTCTCCTCCTTCAACTACAGTAGCTGAAAGGGGGTAAAGTCTCTTGGCTTTTTGTAATCTCAGATTCGAGAGCTCTCTAAGCAGATCAGGGTGAGCAACACTTCATCAGTGCCCAGAGATGGCCCACATAATTTGATCTGGTTCCTCCCCTTGGCTGTTTATCTGTGCTTCAGACGTATTTTGCCCAAGAAATGGATACAAGGGGGGGAAGACTTCCCATCAGCTTGCACACAAAATGGCTGCACAGCACCCCGGACGTAAAATCAGATCCCACAGGAGTAGCAGCTCACTCAGGAGAGAGCTTCCTGCCTTTTCTCTTTAAAAGGGCAGGAGTTTAGATCTGTGTATCCTCCCAGGAAATTCTGCCTGCTCCAAGTAAATGCACACTGGGTGACCTGACAGCCCCAGAAACTGGAAATCACAGCACTCCCTCAGATCCTTTATTTGTGTCCTTGGCAAGCATACGGTTGCTGAACTGGTGTGACAGACAAGCTGATGCTTTTGCAGCATAAGGGACAACACTGCAGGACTAAGTGAGAACAGCCAATGGGCAGATCTCTGTGCCACAGCAATGCTGGGATGGAGCCAATTGGACCACCAAGAAAGAGAGAAACATGACATAGTTCTGCCATTGCCTCTTCCAGACTCACACAATTTGCATCACTGGTATGTTTCATGTGTATCCATTTCTGGCATCACAAGGCCAGTCTGAATTGTTTCTGGCTGCTCTACTATTAGCATTCATGTCAAGCAAGGCAGGAGAGAGTATAACTCACCTCAGCCGATGAGTATCCCGAGGAGGAGTATCTGGACATGTCAAAGTCATCATCACTGCAGGGAAGGGCAAAGAAGGAAACAGTTAGAGCGACTCGTATTCATTCTTTGGTTACCCTTATCTTTCTCATGGCATGAAACTGTCCTTAAGGAACAGAGAAGTTACATCAAGGGAGCTTGGAGAGAAACTTTCACCTGTGACCCTCAGATTTTTCCACCACAGTGCTGTTTACTCATGTCTCTTCCTCCTCGTTAACACATATAATCCAGTTACGGCATATGCGAAAGGCCACAGAGAGGAAGAGTGCCAGCAGCCTGCAGGAGCAGTTTTCAGCAGGAGTTAGCTTCAGTGCTGCACTCTGGCATGCAAACTCACTTGCACCATAAGGTGAATCATCTTATTAACACTCTGCATACCTGTCCGTGTCCAGGGCTACCAGCGGCTTTTCATCTGGGCTCTGGTCTAATGAGGAGTAGCCCTTATTGGGAACGACGAGCCTGAAACGATCAAATGTTGCCTGTTAGCCACATGTTAAAGGTCAGCACCACACACAGTTTACAGCAATGCCATATGACAGTCAGGCTTCCCCCATCTCACTTTCATGCAAGCTGTTCCATATTGGTGAGGACAATTAAATGGGTACAACCCAGAAGAAGGAAGCTGTGTCTCTGGGTAGCTCAGAGCAGAATCACTGAGGCTGGAAAAGACCTCCGAGATCATTGAGTCAAGCCTATGACCCAACACCATGACATCAGCTAACTCATGCCACCAAGTGCCACATCCAATCTTTTTGTTAAAGACCTCCAGGGATGGTGACTCTACCACCTCCCCGGGCAGCCCATTCCAATGCCTAACCACCCTTCCTGTGAGGAAGTGCTTCCTAATAGCCAAGCTAAACCTCCCCTGGCACAGCTTCGGACCATGCCCTCTTGTCCTGTCACTCGTTGCCTGGGATAGGAACCTGATCCCCATCAGAGTGATAAGGCCCCCTTTAAGTCTCCTCTTCTCCAGGCTAAACAACCCCACCTCTGTCAGCCTCTCCTCATAAACATTTCCCTCCAGCCTGCTTGGCAGGCTCGTCACTCTCCTCTGGACCCACTCCAGCACCTCAGTATCTTTCTTGCACTGATGGCACAGAACTGCACACAGTGCTTGAGGTGAGGCCTCACCAGTGCTGAGTGCAGTGGCAGAATTACATCTCTAGTCCTGCTGGCCACACTATTCCTGCTATAGGCCAAGATGCCATTTGCCTTCCATGCCACCTGGGCACACTGTTGGACACTGCTGGGATGAATGCTGGACATGCCCTGAGAACAGGCTTCTCTCTGAGAGAAAAAGTGTTGGGACTTGCCACACTTCATTATGGTCAATCTGTTTGGGTAGCATTGCTGGTCATGTGAAATTGCTCATTTTTGTGCTGTTTTTTGTCCCTAAGAATGAGTACATGAGACAAGGTCTAAGTAAATATGAGAAGAAGGCTAGGAGAAGGCAGAGGCTCAGTGACCCTACTACTTTACTACTGGAAATTAGGGATGCGGTCTTTCTGCTTGATTGCTTGCCCAGTCCCCCTCAACACAACACTTCTGAGATCTCAGTCCTAAATTTAGTAATATGGGAAATATGAGCTGGTGGGTGCAGTGTATAAACCCAGTCAGACTAGCGCTTTGAAATCCCATTATTTTATAATGTCTTTCATCAGAAGTGCTACACAGGCTGATGACAACTTTGCACCTTTAATTGCCCGAGAGAGCTTGTGAGATGAAACACAGGCTTCAGAGCCTCTAGGTTAAGCAAAATGCATTAATCCAATGGTATCTAGTTCACAACAGAGTTCTTGCATGCACAAAACTGTGCAAAGACTTTGGTTTGTATTTAAAATACAATTCAACCAAAATGACCAAAATCAACCAAGGGGACACAGTCTCAAGGTCTCAAGTTGTGCCAGGAGAGGTCTAGGCTGGATGTTAGGAGGAAGTTCTTGCCAGAGAGAGTGATTGGCATTGGAATGGGCTGCCCAGGGAGGTGGTGAAGTTGCCATCCCTGAAGGCGTTCAAGAAAGGACTGGATGAGACACTTAGTGCCATGGTCTAGTTGACTGGATAGGGCTGGGTGCTAGGTTGGACTGGATGATCTTGGAGGTCTCTTCCAACCGGGCTCATTCTATTATTCTATGATCAAATGGAATAAGATTGTACTTTCAGGAGGTGGGAACTGTTAAGAGTGATGAAAATCTACTTGTTCCATGGTTTAACTCAGCATCTATCCCAAACCAAGAACTAGCCTCTAGCAGCACACAATTATAAACAATGATGCTTAGCTAAGAGTTTGGAAAATCATAGAATCATAGAATGGTTTAGGTTGGAAGGGACCTCAAGGATCATCCAGCCCCAACCCCCCGCCATAGGCAGGGACACCTCCC
>WAAF01020006.1:52502-66118 GCA_013400475.1 Tricholaema leucomelas
GAGAGGGGAATAGAGTGACAAAGGATGAGGAAAAGGCAGAGGTGCTTAACACCTTCTTTGCCTCAGTCTTCAATAGTGGGACAGGTTGTCTCCAGGACAACTGGACTCCTGAAGTGGCAAATGGAGTCAGGGTCCAGTATAGTCCCCCTCTAATCCATGAGGAAGAAGTAAGGGACCTGCTGAGCCACTTGGATCCTCACAAGTCCATGGGACTGGATGGGATCCATCCTAGGGCGCTGAGAGTGATTTGCCATTGGAATGGGCTGCCCAGGGAGGTGGTGGAGTCACTGTCTCTGGAGGTGTTCAAGAAAAGCCTGGATGAGGCACTAAGTGCCATGGTCTAGTTGACTGGCTAGGGCTGGGTGCTAGGTTGGACTGGATGATCTTGGAGGTCTCTTCCAACCTGGTTGATTCTATTCTATTTTATTCTAAGCATTATCAGGGGGTCTAGGCGCTGAATGCTTTGTGGTGCTATTTACTTGATGGGAAAAAAAAATGGCTACATCTTTTTCTTGAGAACTTCAGTTTTTCTGAAACAGCCAAAAAGTATGGCAATGTCTATGATCCTTATCTACCTCTTGCCCTTGCACCCTGACTGTCCTTATCTACACTTCCCCCAGTCCTTGGAAAAAGCTGGGTATCAGTCACAGCTGCTTTCATCCACAGCTGTCCCAGTGCAAACTTCTTGTCCTGGTGGCTTTGCTCATTTAACATGAATTATGTTATGACACAAGTCCAAGTTTAGTTTTCCTCAGAGTGGTCTGTGATATCTGGCTGTGCTCAAGTGGTGTGGATGGTGTTGTGGGCTCTGATTGTGCTTACAACGTGTGCCAGCACCACCCCAACCTTTTCCATATTTTAACTGCTCTTACAGATACTGAGTGTGTTATGGTTCCAGATCCTTTCACCTCTATGGCTGGATGTGCCCCTGCCCCAGGAGAAACCTGCATCATGAAGGCAACCTGGTACTAGATGCTGGATATCAAAAATTCATACAGGCAATACATAAGAACAGAAGCCTTGAGACAGGAGGAGGAGGTGGAGCAGAGCTAGGGCTGACAATGTGGTTTGCCTGAATGACAGAAAGTATTTTTATGAGAACAGCAGAACTGTTAAAAAGAAGGAAATGGCATTAGCTTATTCTTGTTCTGCAGAGATCAGAGGATGCCAACAGTTAGGACTTAATTCATAACCTGGTTGTTTTGCAGCGTATCCCGCTGCATCCCAGTGAATTTCTACCATGAAAAGAAGCTGCTTGATCAAGCTTGTGGTATTTTTGCCTTCCTGCAGTTGCCCTGTATGTGGCAAGACAAATGGAACCATTCTGAGATATGACCAGGGAATGTGCTCATGGTGCAGCTTGGTTCTCAGACAGCCAAGAGCGTGGGGGATGAAAGAACTTAGTCCAGTGAGACCTTGTACCAGGCACCTTCCAACTACGTGGGAACAGCAAAGCTTGACTATATCTACTACTAAAACATGGGCTGCAGAACTCTGTTTTGCAGATCCCAAGCAATGCTGTGTCAAAAGTAATGAAGAAAAGTAAGTCTGTTACTACTAGGCCATTCTCGGAGGGGTTCACACAGCCTCTGAACAGTTTCCAAATGTGCACAGAATCATAGAATTTGGACTTTAGGTTTCATCATAGAATCATAACCATTCACAAATGGAATAAACCTGAGCTAGCCATTTGAATGCTTCTGTCAATAGGTGTCACTGCTCTGCCTTTACCCACTCCAACGACTCATCTGCATCTCAGAAAAACACTCTTCAAACAGAAGCAGATTTTATAAGTAGGCACCTGTACTTATCCCATCTTCTCCCCCTTACCCTCATTCTCCACTAATTTCATTGCTTCTAATTATCTTGAGCACTCAATCTACTACCATTCCTCTTGGAAAGCTAGTGTGCAGTCTATTGCCAAAGGAAACCAACTCTTGTAAGGCAAGGAAGAACAAGGGGTGCAGAAGATCCAAATGAGAACATTTACTGAATTTCTTGCTGCCACGAAAGGTCTGGAACCTTTATATGCATTTGACAAGCAAGCACAGAGCAGGGAGCAATGCAGCATATTCCACCAACATTGCAGGGGCTTATAAATAAAACTTGATGAAGTTCTGGCATGATTTATGACTACTGTTTTGGGGTCCAGAAACTAATGTGAACAAGGAACCTCATCTGTCAGATATGTTGCATACAGAGAGGCTCTGATTTGCAGCTCCTGTTCTACTTAATATATGATAATCCATGCAACTTTCTTATTCAGCAGTAAACACTCAGCACTCACACAGATCCTTCTGTCATTTTATGTGAGATCCTCCACTAAAAACTGCCCCCTTTCCAGCAGCAAGCAAAGCATGCAATCCTGTGGGCTCAGAGGGGTTCCTGCCTCCTAAAAGCACAGAAGTAATCTAGTGGTGTACTGAAACTCTCATTGGAAAAACAGGAATACTCTAAAAGAAAGTATTCATCTAGGAATGTCATTGTTTACAGCGTTTGCAGCACTGTGATACTGTGGTCCAGAGATGTACCAAAATGGCTCCAGCAAAGCATGGCCATACTGTTTGAAGTACAGAGTAGGTATAAGGTGAAAAACACAGAGATGGACTATTTACAAGCCTTCACTAAGGTCAGCAGTATGGGCTAGGAGTCATCATCAAAAAGGAGCCAGGGGAACCACTAGGATAAAAGTGGATAATCAGAAATATGCCCTAATTCAGTTTGCCTTACATAACACAACACTGCATCTCCCCCACTGTCAGGATTAGGTGTTACATGAGGGTAGCCAGAATATGCCAGACAGCCCTTTGAAACCCCCGATTCCCACCAGGCTGGGCTGCCTCTGCCTCCTGTAAGCATCACTGTCACTGGTTCTGGGTGTAGTTGTCCCTGCATCTCCCCAGCAGAGGGAGTGCAACACAACACAAAGCATCTGGGCCTGCCAGCTTCTGGAAGTACCACGATTGCTCTAAAAGGGGAGTCTGGCAGCAGGTGATTGGCTATAGACACCATTCTTGCCCATCCTAAGGACATTAGTGATTGCAGCTTGGAGCACAGCTGGGTGCTTTTCCAGACCTTTACCTTGTCCGTGCCATCACGTTGTTCTTCTTGGGCTGCTGATTAACAGGGCTTCCCATGTTCCCGTTCTTCAGCGAGCCCTTCCGAGCCAGCTCCCTCTGCTTCTCTGTATATGGGATACAAAGGGCAAAAGCAAAAATTAGGTCAGCAGCCTGACTGCACACCATACAGCTGCAGAAACCCAGATTAGGTAACTGCAGAAGGTACAGCAGGATTAATAGCAGAGGTTGCGTCCTCTGCATCTCCCAGAGAAGAACACTGTAAGGGCTGGCAGACCTGTGTCCTGGTGCCTCCAGGGTCACCAGGGTCTAAAGCTAATGTGTCTTGACTCGCAGCAGCTTGTTGACAACACCACGCTAAGATGCTGATGGAGCTTCTGGATGAGGCCTAGCTGAGGCAGAGAAAGCACAGAGCCCCTGCCTTTACATGGAGCTGGCTGTTATGGGAACCCTAAGACAGCGCTTTGTGCTGGGCAAGGGAAATGTAACCTTCTGCTTTTTCTTCTCCTACTGAGGCTGCTGCTGAGGGGACCAGTGTGGGTAGAGAAGCGTGTCCATCAAAGCAGCACCGTCATTTAGCTTTAGATCAGTCTACCTTGACACCAGGCCTGAGTCATTACTGTTTCCCTAGGCAGCGACTCACCAGACCAACACATTCTACAGCACAAAGTGTTGCAGACTTCTCTGATTCTCCTCCTGGCAACCTCTGATGTCCTCTGTTTTTTTTTTTTTCTCACTTTGATTACTGGGAGCTTGCTTTCATTATTTAAAACGTTAAATACCTTGCAGCTGTAGTTTCAAACATCATACTGTTTGCTTAGGTTTTCAGAGCATGTCCTACTCATTGCTGAAATGCACCTCTAAAACACAGACAGTATTGTCAAGCTTTCTTTATGTATTCAGTGTAAAAGGGGATTTAATTTAGCTGCTTTTTTATTTCTTGTAACTTCTCAGCACAGGATCACAATTAGAATTCAGGTCCTCAGGCTGAGCTTTCTGCAAGTATGTAAAGTGCCCGGCCTCCTGAGCTGGAAGACAGGGATAGGGAGCAATGTGAAGCCTCAAAATCCAAGTGGAAATGGCCACAGAAACACAGAATCACTTCAATTGGAAAAGACCCTTAAGATCATTGAGTCCAACTGTTGACCTAACACCACCATGGCCATTACATCATGTCCCAAAGTGCCACACGCATATGTTTTTTTAACAACTCCAGGTATGGTGACTCCACTACCTCCCTGGGCAGCCTATTCCAACTCCTGACCACTCTTTGGGTAAAGAAAATTTTCCTGACATCCAACCTAAACATGGCACCAGGCACTTGGCCCTGTTAAAGCTCATACAACTGACCTTGGGCCATCAATCCAACCTGCCCAGATCCCTTTGCGGAGCCTTCCTAGCTCTGAGCACATCAATAGTCCCACCCATTTTCGTGCTATCTGCAAGCTTATTGAGGGTGCACTCAATCTCCTCATCCGGATCACTGATACAGATATTAAAGAAAACTGGTCCCAAAACTGAGCCCTGGGAACACCACTTGTGACTGGCAGACAGCTGGATTTAACTCTGTGCACCACCACTCTTTGGGCTTCGCCATCCAGACAATCTGGTCCACAGCAATCCTGTGTAACACTACAGGCTTGGAAAAAAGTGGCTGGAAAGCTGCCCAGTGGAAAAGGACCTGGAGAGGAATGGCTGAGGGAATTTGGGTTGTTTGGTCTGGAGAAAAGTAGGTGAGAGGAAAAACTTATCTCTCCCTACAACTACCTGAAAGTAGGCTGTAGTAAGGTGGGAGTCAGTTTGTTATCTCATGTAAAAAGTAATAAGACAAGAGGGGATGGCCTCAGATTGTGTCAGTGGAGGTTTAAGATGGATATTAGGAAAATTTTCTTCACAGAAAAGGTTGTAAGGCACTGAAACAGGTTGCCTACAGAAGTGGTTCAGTCACCACCCCTGGAGGTATTTAAAAGATATGTAGATGTGCTGTTGAGGGATATGGTTAAGTGGTGACCTAGCAGTGTTGGGTTAATGGTTGGACTTGATAATTTTAAGGGTCTCCTTCAACCAAAATGATTCTGTGATAATGCCTGTGCTGTATTTAGACAGCCCTGCCTCCAGCAGGACCAGGAGCCCATGGATGATGGGTTTGCATAGGAACCAGCATTCAGTTTTCTAATGCATACACCTTCCTTGTTTCTTGTGGGAAATCAGTTGGGCAGAGTTAGCAATTAGCGGTGAAAGTTAACCTAACTGCCCCAATCTCATCCTGGAGAGGCTTGTAGGGAAAAGCAAAGTATGGAGTAGTAATGCAGGAAGAGTAACTGGTTAAAAATGTTCTCTAGAGTGTAAGAAAATGTTGGAAACTACTTTTGTGGCATGCTCGAATAATACACATTTACCAGACTGCTTGCTGGGGAACCAGAATAGTAAATTTATTTTGCCTCTGTTTGTCCTGTGGTGTGTGAAATGTGCTGGTAATTATTTTCTCTTGCAGACCTTATACCCCTTGGGGAGAAAAACACTTTTTTCTGCTTGTTGTGGAAAAGTGTCATGCCTACTAGGATGTGTAAGTGAAACATGGGCAAACTCTGTTCCATCAGGTAAGAGCAGGCAGACATATGTCCAAGGCTGCATGGCTGAGGAACCTGAAGAAAAAGGTACACATTCCTGTAAATCATGCCCAGTCCTGCTCCTACTGACAACAGAATTGAATGAATGCTCATCAAACTAGGCAGGAAAAATATCCATAGAATCACAGAATCAACCAGGTTGGAAGAGACCTCCAAGATTATCCAAGCACATCACCTATCACCCAGCCCTAGCCAATCAACTAGACCATGGCACTAAGTGCCCCACCCAGCCTTTTCCTGAGCACCTCCAGGGATGGCGACTCCACCATCTCCCTGGGCAGCCCATTTCAATGCCAATCACTCTCTCTGAGAAGAACTTCCTCCTAACATCCAGCCTAGACCTGCCCTGGCACAACTTGAGACTGTGTCCCTTTGTTCTGTTGCTGGTTGCCTGGGAGAAGATATCAACCCCCACCTGGCTACAACCTCCCTTCAGGTAGTTGTAGGCAGCAATGAGGTCACCTCTGAGCCTCCTCTCCTTCCGTCCTTCTTCATCTGTCTTAATGGTTGGTTGATAACAGTCTAGTTCTGTGGCAACAAACTGTTATATTTCTAGAGAACTCATAACCTAAATACTGGATCACCAACTTTCTTTTTCACAACTTAAAGTAGTTCTCACAGAAACTGATCAAACCATGACCTTACATGGCATTTGCAAGTATTTGCAGTAAGTTGTTTAGTTTTAGTTTCATTCAGCTGTTCTGCATTTTACCATTGTGCCTACTGAAATATTCACACCTGTGGTCTGTCATCCCCCTTTGCACGAAACAATTAAGGGTGACTGTGCACCCTGTGAGTACAGATGTGATGGCTTGCAAAGCCATCATGAGGAGTACCAGCAGGGCTGGTACAGTTGTGGGAAATAGCTTTAACCAAATCCTGCTTCCTGGTCGCCTTCCACTAATTGCCCAGAAGATGCCTCCTTGAAGAATCAGGACAGACCAGAGGAGGTTGGGAGGCTATGATGCAGCCTGCATGTGCCTTTGACATTAAGAAGTATGCACAATTAGAAGTTCAAAGATCCTGTCTGACTGCTAGAAAGGCTGCTGGTTTAGGGTAATGTATTGGGTTCATGCAACGTTTTGATAGCCAGGGGTGCTACAAGGGGTGTCTTCTGTCAGAAGCCAGTAAGGAGCTTCTTGCATGTCTGACAGAGCCAATGACAGCTAGATCCAACACAGACCTGCCACTGGCCAAGGCTAAGCCCATCAGTAGCACATTTGTGATAACATATTTAAGAAGGGGAAAAGTGATTTACAACAGCAGTTGTAGCAGCTGGATAAGATGAGTGAGAATATGTGAGAGAAAGACCCTTGCAGACTGCAAGATAGGTGAATAAAGTGGGGTAAGAAGTGCTCCAAGAGCAGAGAGTCCTCTGCAATCCATGGTAAAGACCATGCTGAGACTAGCTGTCTCCCTGCAGCCCATGGAAGTTAATGGTGAAGCAGATCCATATGCAGCCCATGGAGGATCCCATGCTGGAGCAGGTGGATGCCCTAAGTAGCCTCAGATGCCATGGAAAGCCTGTGCTGGAGCAGGCTTCTGGAAGGACCTTTTGACCTGTGAAGACAGGACTGGCCCAGGTTTTCTGACAGGACTTGTGACTCCATGGGGACTCAAGCTACAGCACAGAATCACAGAACTTTTAGAGGTTGGAAAGGATCTTCAGAGATCGTCAAGTCCAACCCCCCTGCCAGGGAAGGATGCCCTAGGGTAGTTCACACAGGAATGCACCCAGGCAGGTTTTGAAAGTCTCCAGAGAAGGAGACTCCACAGTCTCTCTGGGCAGCCTGTTCCAGGGCTTCGTCACCCTCACTGTAAAGAAGTTTCTCCTCAAGTTGAGGTGAAACCTGCATTCCAATTTGTAGCCACTGCTCCTTGTCTTATAGCAGCTTCCAGTCTTTGGGGACCTCTCCAGTGAGCCAGGACTGTTGATAAATGATGGAGAGTGGCTTGGCCAGCTCATCTGCCAGCTCTCTCAGCACCCTGGGATGGATCCCATCCAGTCCCGTGGACTTGTGAGGATCCAAGTGGCTTAGCAGGTCCCTTACTTCTTCCTCATGGATTAGAGGGGGACTATACTGGACCCTGACTCCATTTGCCATTTCAGGAGCCCAGTTGCCCTGGAGACAACCTGTCCCACTATTGAAGACTGAGGCAAAGAAGGTGTTAAGCACCTCTGCCTTTTCCTCATCCTTTGTCACTATATTCCCCTCTCCATCTAATAAGGACTGGAGGTTGTCCTTGGCCCTTCTCCTGCCATTAATATATTTATAGAAACATCTTTTATTCTCCTTAGTTCACTTAGAGTGCTGCCTGTACAGCTTACAGAGAGGTCTCTGATGGTTTGACTGATGTTGCTTTTTGAGCTTTCCTTCAGGAAATACACACCAAAGTGAAACACCGTACTTAGCACAGAGGAAGACAGGTAAATGCATGCTCTGTTTCTGACCAAAGCTATCATCTATTCACACCTCAACCACCTCAAAAAGCAGCTTTATGTTCCAGCAGCATGTCCCCATCCCCTAGCCATCCATCTCTCCTTTATCTGATCCTCATGTGATTACAGGAAGGAATGACTTCCTGTTTACAACAGCTTTTGGACTCTGATCTGTGGAAGAACAGGGCACCCAGTGCAGTCAGCCATCTAATAAAGAAACCCTGTACACTGCAGGGGAAAAAAATCCCAGACAGCCCTGTTTTGAACACAGAGCTTTTTACCACTTACTGGCACAACATAATTGTGACTAATGTTTGTAAGACACTAAGTGGTATTTTACTGCTGGGAGAAACGATTTAACTGGTTTACCTTAAAGCCACATGGAACATGTGGCGCACAAGGGGAGCAGAGAACTGTGATTCTTGTCTCCCAGGCCTCTGCCTGAGCTCTGTCTGCAGCCATTTTCTTTAGACAGGTTGCTGCTAAGTAGCAGCAGGCAGCAATTCATCTCTGTTCATCTTTGAACATCTTTCTGCACTGACTTCAAAGGCATCTACTGTCACAGCTCCCAGCTCACAAGGGCATCTTACTGTGATTCAGCCTGTGCTTCTGCACTTAATTTTTAAGTACTGAGACTTCTATTCCTAACGGCTGCAAAACATTGCATACAATGTCTTAATTGATCACTGTCAAAACACAACCAATTTTATTTATACAGGGCCTTTTTGGTTACTTTTCACACTTACCTTCATGATGGGATTTATTTGGCATTTTTCTGTACCTTCCAAAGAATATTTTTCATGCCAGCCAGAAGAACAAAGTCAGATACTCGGGGAAGTATTCATATCCTGAAAAGTCTACCTGAAAATGTTCAGTTTACAAACTGAACTCTACCAAATGTAATCCATAAAACTGAGCCACTGTCTCTCTTGTATTTTAAAGAGACAGAAGGAATTAAGTTTGTTGACCTGTAAAGAACTTCTGCAGATGCTCCCTCATAATTTCTACTCAACTGAACCCAAGTTTAAATGAAAGCCACTTGCTGGACCTTACTGTAGCTTACAGCAGATAAAAAGGAAAAATCAATTTAATTATCTTTATTTGAATAGCTCATTCTGCTACAAGCATGCTCTACCAGATAAACAGAATCATAGAATCAACCAGGTTGGAAGAGACTGTGCTAGTTTGAGCCTAGCTAGCATGTTTTGGTGAGAAGAACTAGATGATAGGCTGTAAAATGAAAACAATGGTGAGGTCTACTTCCCTCACAGTCTTGCTGGGATGTGTAAAGAAGAAAGGCAAACAAAGATTAGGGCACTTGCTTCTTCTCTTCGCTGAGGAGCTTCGCCTGCTGGGGAGAGCTCGTGGCTGCTGGCTGGACTCCATCTTGCTTTCTAACCTCACCCTCCTTTGCTTGGCTGCTTCACCTTGCTTTTTAACCCTTTTGGCCGAACCTCCATTCTTCCTTGGGACTGGGGTAAGGTTGAGAGGGGTAGGGGGAAGGTGAGGGGTGGTTGAGAGCCCCTCCTGGGGACTCAGGTTTCTGGGAGGGGAATTGTGTCTGTATTACCTTTTTTACCTTGTATATTTCTGTCTACAACTGTATATACTGTAAATATCTGCTTGTAAATTGTGCCAGCTGTAAATATAAGCTTCATTCAAATTTCCAGAGCCAACTGAGTCTAGTCTGGGTGATTTCTAAAAGTGTGGGGGGCGGGGGATACCCAAACCATCACAGAGACCTCCAAGATCATCCAGTCCAACCTATCACCTACCCCTATCCAATCAACTAGACCATGGCACTAAGTGCCTCATCCAGTCTCAGAGTTAATGTCAGTGCCCAAACCACATTTATTATGGACCCTGATGTTCTGTGAAGAAGTATTAAGGTTGCTGATCCATGTAGTAGGTTTGATGTGTGTTTAGGAAAGTAACAGAACAAACTTGTTAAGCTGAACAGTCACTCAGGCTTCAGTTACCACAAGAGATTATCACATAGTGCATATTTGTACAAAACCCACTTGAGCTGAGTGACATAAGTAGGCTTGAACCACATTCACAGTCAAACGTTCAAGCTTGCTTTAATCTAAAATACACAATGAACGATTGGTCTGTGGCAGAGAGTACACAAGTTACAACCTATATAACTACAGGTTTAATTTATTTTTAATATGTTGTAATTGGGAAAGCTTTCACAGTCTGGCAGATACTGCTATTTGGAATGAATTGCTGATTTCCAATTTGTAGCTAAACCAAATAAGGACAGAAATGCTACTGCCACCAGCAGCATGGGAATTTGGAAGGGACTTGCAGCTTGCTGACTGCAGCCTCCTGCTTGAAAAAGATGCTTGGACATTTCTTGTTCCCAGGAATGGATTGCAGCTGACAGTTCCAGTGGTGTTTTCTGGCTCTGATTTAGCAGCAAAATATCATATATTTGATCCTTTCTCTTTCCCTATCTCCTACACTGAGTTTCTACAGCCTAATGTATTTCAAACAAAATGTCAATCTAGTAACATTAAAACAGATGGAAAAAGCCAACCAGGCTAGTGAACATGCTGACTGGATAGATACTCCTCTACCAATTATGCTATCATAGAATCACAGAATGGTAATGGCTGAAAGGCACCTTTGAAGATCAGCTAGTCTAAACCCCTCTGCTAGAGCAGATCACCTACAGTAAATCAGACAGGAACATGTTGAGGCAGGTTTTGAATGTCTCCAGAGAAGAAGACTCCACGGTCTCTCTGGGCAGCTTGTTCCACTGCTCTGTCACCCTCAAAGTGAAGAATCTTCCCTGCTCCTGTTTGCACCTGTTGTCCCCTTTGGACATCACTGAGAAGAGCCTAGCTCTACTCTCCTGACACTCACCCTTTACACATTTAAATGTATTAATGAGACCTCCCCATAGTCTTCTCTTCTTCAGGCTAAACACACCCAGCTCTCTCAGCATCTCCTCATAAGGCATCTCCAGAAGCCTTCTGAGAAATCTCTGTTCTGCAGTATGATACCTACTGTTTTCTTCCCTGGAAAAGGGTAAGAAAGGCTCTTATTCGCTTACTGAATCACCATCCAAATATTCTGCACCCCTCAACTTGACTTTCAGGTGTTTTTTCACTAGAGGAATTGCCTGTTTATTATAAATCTGCCCCTAATTTAACGCATTTTCTCTTGGGACAAGGGGAGGTATATCTGAGCAAGCTGTTGTGTGTGGCATGACCCAACACTTCTCTCTCCATCTGCAAAAGTAATTGCAAAACCTGTTTGGGTGGTACCTGGGGCTGTTGGCAGATCACTGGGGCACGGTGGTCCTTTGCACAGCTTGACACTGCAGCCTGGTATAACAGGTATAACAATACCTGCTGCAGCTCAAAGACTCCTCTCTTCTGAAGTCTAGCTAGACACTCCGGAGAGAGGCAGGAAGCATTTATCTGGACAGCAACAGACCTCTTCAGTACAGTTTTCAAAGAGGCAAGACTATTGTTTTGATATCCACACTGCCCTCATTTGGATTCAGGTGGGTGGCTCACACCAGGGAGCAGTGGGAACTCCTCTCTTGCCATTTGCAAAGAGTTTAGAGAAAGCTCATGGCTTCATCTCTGGCTTTGTACTTTGCTGCATGCTTTAGATTATGGGGCACATGAGGTGCTGTGATTGCTTCCTTGTAGGGTGCCTCAAAAGGGGAAACAGGATGCTGCCACTGTCCTTCTCCAGCTTGGACTTTGCTCTGGTAAAGAAATCAGAACTGGACTCAGGCATTAGTACCAAACAATCCTAGATGATTCCCATCTGCAAGAGATCCCCATTCAATTTTCTCAGGAAGGGCTATTATCTGCCAGTGTTAACCAGCAGAGGATGGTGGAGTTGATGACATGATGCTGTTGCCAGTTATTTAACCTACTGTGATGTCCTCCTCCTCCCAGATGCAGGGCTGAGGGTTTGGCAGCTGCCTTCTCCTGCCAGCTGTTGAAGGGACTAATGGCAAAACACAGCTGCGTTGAATGGCAGAAGGAAACAGGACTGGCCAGAGAAAACTGCTGAAACCCTTGAGAAAGGGCCTTGATAGACAAGATGAAATACAAGGTTGCTGGCTACAGTTGCTATGAGTGCTGCAGGAGGAAAAGCAGGGGTGGGGGATGAAAGATGTCATCCAAACTGCAAAGCTCGACAGCTGGAAACCAGATGTGTGTGCTGCGGAGCTGAAGCCTGTGTCAAAGGAGCACAGCACTGGAGACAGAGATCTCAGAGGGCCTAAGGGAAAGCCTGACTCATGCTGAAGATAGCAGTAAGATACAGGTAAAGACGATGACAGGTCTTGATGTAGAACTCTGATGCCAGTGAAATATGGTTTAGTACTTTACTGCTGGTGCACTTTACATCTTGGTTATGCTTTGTCCAGACAGTGTGTGAGGCAGTGCTGCTCAGAAGTAGTTTGTTAACACAAGCTATCAGGAGCAGGAGAGCTCATTCAGGGCTGTGGTCCTACTGCTGCCATGCCAGTGCTGCTCGCTGCTGGACCACTGGCAGCCCCAAAGGCAAGAGGATGGGTGCTAAAAGCACTGCTGGACTGAGCAAGGTTTAACACTGCTTTTGAGAGGACTGTCAAATGGAGTTCAGGTGAAGGAAAGGCAGCTGTATAACCTAGACTGTGAATGCCAGACCCTGTGTCTCACTCCATGTTATTAATCTTTCAAAACCCCAGGCTTGATGATACCTCAGTGCCTGCCAAGCGAGTCCACCTTCCCCAAAGAGCAGCCAGGGGAGATTTTTAGCTCTGTTTCCCAGCTGCCTTCTGTCAACACTGTAGCATTTAAATGAGAATGCCTGCAAAGCTGCAGCTTCCCATTCCCTGCTATCTGATCCATGCTGCTCCAGTGAGGTAGAAGCTCTGCCAGGCCAACCCCTCTTCTCACTGGCCAGCTGTACATACTGTGAAGGAAAGCAAAACCTCAGCTTGGATTTGCTTATCAAAAAGCACCTACAGGATGGCCAAGGGATCAGGCCCAGCCAGCATGGGTTTAGGAAGAGCAGGTCCTGCCTGACCAACCTGATCTCCTTTTATGATCAGGCTACCTGCCAGGTGAATGTGGGGAAGGCAGTGGATGTAGTCTACCTGGACTTCAGCAAAGCCTTTGACATTGTCTGCCACAACAAGCTCCTGGCTAAACTGGCAGCTCGTGGCTTGGACAGATTCACTCTGTGCTGGGTCAAGAACTGGCTGGAAGCCTGAGCCCAGAGAGTTGTGGTGAATGGTGCCACATCCAGTTGGCAGCTGTCACTTGTGGTGTTCCCCAGGGATCAGTGCTGGGCCCAGTCCTGTTCAGTATCTTTATTGATGATCTGGATGAGGGGATTGAGTCCAGCATCAGTAAGTTTGCAGATGACACCAAGCTAGGAGTAGGTGTTGATCTGTTGGAAGGTAGGAGAGCCCTGCAGAGGGACCTGGACAGGCTGGATGGGTGGGCAGAG
>WAAF01020006.1:76111-108917 GCA_013400475.1 Tricholaema leucomelas
GGCTTGGCCAGCTCAGCTGCCAGCTCTCTCAGCACCCTGGGATGGATCCCATCTGGTCCCATGGACTTGTGGGTGTCCAGATGGCTCAGCAGGTCCTGAACTAATTCTCCATGAATTTCCAGGGGAACACACCGCTCCCCGACCCCATCCCCCAGTTCAAGAGGCCACTTGCCTGGAACTCCTCCCTCCTTACTGTTGAAAACTGAGGTGAAGAAGGCATTCAGGACCTCAGCCTTTTCCTCGTCATCAGGACGTGCATCACTTTAAATATTAAATACGCTACCCTGGCTGAAGAGTTATTCTTTAGCAGTGTCATATAATAGATCAAAGATGGCTTCTTGGGTGAACTTACACGAAGTACTTCTGCCTCACCTGTACTATTGAAGTTGCCAGTCCTGCAAGCCAGTATTTAAAATAAAACATAGCAAATCTTTTTACTGTGTGTGTAAATCTGCTTTTATTTTCAAGCTAGGTAGTGATGTGGGTTAGAAAAGGGGCTGTTTCCTGGCATGGAATGGTTGGTGTTCCTTTGAGCTGACAGCAACCTGCAGCTCTGAAGCACCTGGCATGATTAAACTTTCGTCTCATAGACAGCTCACCATTTACTCATGGCAGAAAGCACTTTTAAGCTCAGGAGCTTCAGACTACTCAACTAGACAGAACTGCATCATTTTGCCAAAAGACATCAACACCTGCTGACTTGATTGTACCAATTTCATAGCAGTGCGTGATAAAGAGGGTATATAGGTTGTTTGGAAAAAGTGGGGATTGTCTTGTGTCTGGAGTGGAAGGCAGAAAAAAATCAAAGTTGTAGCAAACATAACGTGATGGTTTCAGCTTTACAGCAGAATCACCTCAAAACCCTGCAGAGGATATATTTTATTGTGCTATAAATAGTGGTGCTAAACTAGACAGGGGAAACGGTTCCCCATTCACAAAGGCTTAGCCTGAATCAGTTCAAGCTCTTCTCAGGTAAGCAAAGAAACTTGCAGAAAAGAGGCAAAGGATTAAGAAAAGGAAAAGATACAGACAAAGTTCACAGTGAAAGGAACATGAAGAGGAAAGTGGGAGCCAGTGAGGAGCAATGGCCCAGTTGTGCAGCCTTAAAGTGAAGATGGATGATGTCACTGATGCAGAAAGCGGGAGGAAGCCTGGGAGAGGACCACTTTGAAAAACAGAATGGAAAGAATGGGAATTTACTGCTTGTTCTGTTCTGAGGCTGAAGCCAGAGACAGACAGATTGTAATGGCTACATTTGAGAAGCTAGAGATGATTCTTTGACCAAATACAGGAAGACTTGGATCTGTCTGCCACAAATGTATGTTACTCTTCCTCCTGCCATGCAACTGGACCTGGAGAAAGGATGCTTTTTCTATAGGTTAATTTAGAAAGAGGATTTGGGGAATGCTCAAATGTTTAAAAATCTGATGAACAATTCCCTGTTTTCCTTCTGGAAGAAGTTTCAGAAAGGGGACTGGAGCTGTTTTGCACAGTACCAGACTACGATGTCTCATTTTGGTGAATGATGAAATAAATGCACACCTATAGCACAAGCTATTCAGCCCTGATTCAGGCAGCCATTAGAGATCTTGGAATGATGGTTGTGTTTAACAACTGGAGAAATGAGATCAGGCTGTCCAATTACTGCTGTGGCTTTGCAACTTCTTAAATAAAATCTTACTTTGGTAAACAGGTAGGCATTTGTTGAAATGGCTTTATTTTCCTTCAGTGAGACCAGCCTTACAGAGAGTGACTGTCAAGTGGAACAAGAGAAGAGCTGTGCCAAAACCTTGAGATTGACAGAAATGGAGGAGAAGTGCCAGCAGGCTATCTACACACAGCAGAGAACAAAGGTTGCGCCTAGTACAAGCTGTGGTCTTTCCTGCAGAGGCCACTGCCTCATTACTGCCAGAGGTGAAGCAACTGTAAGGAAATGAGCAAAGTGAGTCTCAGGCAGAACTTACAAGATATCTCAGAATGCATCAGTTTGGAAAGGATTCTTGAAGGTCATCTTGTCCAATCCCCTGCAGTAAGCAGGGACATCACCAACTAGACCAGGTTGCTTAGGGCCCCATTAAGTTTGAGCTTCATTGTCTCCAGGGATGGGGACTCCACCACATCTCTGGGCAACTTGTTCTGGTATTTCACCACCCTGACTGTAAAGAGCTTCCTCATGATGTCTAATCTATATCTACCCTGCTTCAGTTTAAAACCACTGCCCCCCAACCTATTGCTACAAACCGTTCTGAATGTTCTCTCCCCAGGCCTTCCTGTAGGTCCCCTTCTTCAGATACTGAAATGCAGTAATAAGGTCTCCCCAGAGCCTTCTCTTCTCTTCTCTTCTCTTCTCTTCTCTTCTCTTCTCTTCTCTTCTCTTCTCTTCTCTTCTCTTCTCTTCTCTTCTCTTCTCTTCTCTTCTCTTCTCTTCTCTTCTCTTCTCTTCTCTTCTCTTCTCTTCTCTTCTCTTCTCTCCTCTCCTCTCCTCTCCTCTCCTCTCCTCTCTTCTCTTCTCTTCGCTGAATAACCCCATCTCTCTTGGCTGGTTCTTGTGGGAGAGATCATCTTGGTGGCCCAGTACTTCAGGTGAGGTCTCATCAGAGCAGAGGGGCAGAATCACCCTTCTTGGCCTGCAAATGCGCACTGCTGACTCTCGTCCAGCTTCTCATCCATCAGCACATCCAAGCCCTTTTACACAGGGCTGCTCTCAATCTCATCATCCCCCATCTTGTACAGATAACAAGGATCACCCCAGGTGCAGGACCTTGTACTTTGCCTTACTGAACGACAGGAGAATCTCCTCAGCTCACCTCTTCAGCCTGTCCAGGTCCTTCTGGATGGCATCTTGTCCTTCAGTCTTGTCAGCTGCATCACTTAGCTTGGTATCATCTACACATTTGCTGATGGCGCATTTAATCCCGCTGCCTGTATCGCTGATAAAGATATTGAACTTCTAGAAGTGCTCCCAACATGGGCTGCTGAAGGACACCACTTGTCACCTGTCTCCATTTGGATATCGAGCCACTGACTTTTTATGTGATCATCCAAACAATTCCTTAACCACTGGACAGTCCACCCATCAAATTCATCTCTCTCCAGTTTAGAGAAAAGGGTGATGTGAAGGATTGTGTCAAAGACTTTACAGAAGTCCACAGACAGATGACATTTGTTAATCTTCCCTAAGATTCAGAAACCCCTTTGCACCCACCATTTCCACTGCAGTTTAATTCCTGTTCCTAAAAATTCTCTATAAAGTAGTGGTGTTGGTTGGTGTAAAAGGCTGGTGGTACCTGTGAACCCAAACTGAGATGCTGAGAGCAGCTGCAGCTGATGAAGAGTTGCTTGTACGAGCTTGGTAATCTAGAAA
Organism: Tricholaema leucomelas; assembly: GCA_013400475.1. Lineage (NCBI taxonomy): Eukaryota > Metazoa > Chordata > Aves > Piciformes > Lybiidae > Tricholaema lacrymosa > Tricholaema leucomelas. The sequence goes on from WAAF01020006.1 coordinate 79,476, forward strand.
AATCTCTTTTGCCTGTGCCCAGCACAGACACAAACTGCTTCATGACCTGTTTTCATCAGCCCTCTCTCCGTGAAGAGCCACAGTTGAACCACAGAATTTAGCCTGGAAAAGATCACACCAAGCTCTGAGTGTCCAAAAGATCTTTTAACATCTCAGAAAAGCAACACAAAGTTTTCAGGGTGCTGCAAGCATCCTCTGTGCATAAGGACAGCAGTTAAAAAAACAAGACTCACAGTGAGCTTCCTATACTAGCACAAATCCCTTCTGTTTGAGAAGTGTGTGGTATTGCTACACAAAAGAGCAAAGAGCTTGATCTCCTGCTGGAACATTTTAGCCCCAACACTAAACAGGCAGACAGCAACCTTTCTGCTGTTTGAGAGCTGAGTGTGTTGCACAGAGAAAACAAAGGGGAAGCTCATATCAGAATAGTCAGAACAAATTCAATTAACCACAAGGCACAGTTTAAGGCTCATCATCAATAAATCAAAGACATTAAAAAAATGCACCATCCAATACTGTTCATGGACACTGTGGTCTGCTCTAGAGCCAGTTAACATTGCTATACTGGACTCTACTTGCTTCCCATGAGGGCTAAACAGGAACTCCTGGAGACATCAGAAGGAATTACAGAAATACTAATACCAGAGTGATTGCGGACTGGGGAAACCTACCCTGCAGTGGGCCAGAAGATTGGGTGGAACTTAACATTTAAGGATACAGGGCTACGAGAAGCCGGAAAAACCACTGCCCCTCTCTGTGTTGATTTTGTCAGAGATGTCGACACCTGAGCAGGCAGCCTCATCAGCTCAGCTGATATTAGTCTTTTTCAATGTCTGCAACATGACCTCTGGGGATATCACTCTCTTTTAAACCAGTTCTCTGTGTTCTTTGTGACGAAAGTAATGCGCATTGTGTAATCAGACCTCTGGACAGACCACCTGACTGTAACTGCTGTGATGCTGCTTGGTGGGGTTAGGCTTTGTTATACCATATAGTTTCTATTATCATAGAATGGTTCAGATTGGAAGGGACCTCAAAGATCATCGAGTTCCAACCCCCCACCATAGGCAGGGACACCTCCCACTACAACAGGCTGCTCAAGGCCTCATCCAACCTGGCCTTGAACACCTCCAGGGAGGGAGCATCCACAACCTCCCTGGGTGAAACACTGGAACAGGTTGCCACTCTCACTGTAAATAACTTCTTCCTAACATCTAGTTTGAATCTCCTCTCTGCCATTTTAAACCCATTACCCCTTGTCCTACATGACCTTGTAAACAGTCCCTCCCCAGCCTCCCTGTAGGCTCCCTTCAGATACTGGAATGCTACTATAAGGTCTCCTCAAAGCCTTCTCTTCTCCAGGTTGAACAGCCCTAACTCTTGCAGCCTGTCCTCATAGCAGAGCTCTTCCAGCCCTCTGATCATCTTCGTGGCCCTCCTCTGGACTTGCTCTAACAGTCCTTCTTGTGTTGGAGGCTCCAGAAACGCACATCGTACTCCAGATGGGGTCTGACAAGAGCAGATTAAAGGGGGAGAATCACCTCCCTTGCCCTGCTATTCTCATCGCTACCTCAATTACTGATTTTTCCCTTCCTTCTGTCAAAGAATCTCAATAATTTGACGAATTTATTCTGCCTCACAACCTTCTGAGCTGCTTCTCATATCTGAGATTATTGTAGATTATGATGGATCAGGTCAAGGAAGACAACATGCAATTTGCAACTCTGGTCTTCTGCTTCATGCACAAAATACCCATTCAGACTCCAGATGCTTTGGCTCATTCTCATTACAAAGCAAAATAGTTTGTGTAGAAGCAGGTATTCAGGATTAGCTCTCTCTTCTAGATTATCAAACCTAAAGATGCTGTAAAAATGTCAAGTATCAGAAGGAAGCTCAGATATTACAAAGCAAAATGACTCAGCTATTTTGCAGCCTCCTCCTTCATAACTTCTGATCTGAAGGTGCATTGTCCAAGAGTGATGTGTGCAACAGTAATGTGAGTGGGTGCATGTCTATCGGTTTGCAAGGTGTGTGGGTACCCAGCAGCTTGTCACAGGAGAGCTGCACATTAGCGGTGGGGGTCTGGGAAAGGTCAGTAAAGGCCTGCTGGGGTGGCAAAATAAATCGAGCAAATTGCAGTGGCAGAAAGATGAGGCTCATTTGGTGAACACTGCACCACACCACACTTATATTCATGTGCTCATGCTTTGCTCCTGAGATTTACCGGCTAGTATCTCCCTTCCCTCCTTCTCACCGACTTCCCCACTCCCTCTTGCCCAGTGCTCTCCCCTGAACTCCACTGAATTGCTCTCATCCAGTTTCTCATAATGTTTTCACTGTTTACCAGAGTCTGCCTCAGCTACACTGCCTCACACATCTCTTCCTTTATTCCCTTCTATTTCTTCTCTGACTAATCTGCAACAGTATTCCCGTCACAATTGCATATCCTGCACTTAACATGATGCAGCTGTGCACTTTCTCATCCTCTCCAAAAAGTGCCTGGGGAGATCCTACAAGAAGGATGCTACAATAAATCTGTGTATGCAATCTCTCTTATAAATGGGAAGAATAATAACACACGAATGTTTAAATAAATTCCTCCCAAGCCCCAGGAGACTTCCAAGTGGTAGGCTGCACTTATATCTTCATTGAGAAAATCAATAGTAGTGCTACATTGCCACTGCACTCCAGTTTCCACATTACTCATGCCCCCCATGCAAAATACAGACTGAGTTCAAGGAAATGGGTGCTCCCAGGGGAGCAAAATGGCTTTGTGCACTTAAAGTAATGATGTCACTTGAGGTCACCACACAAACAGTTATGGATATGTGCAGTTCTGTCAATAGAGCTGGAACACAGGGACCTATCTTAAGAGTTACAGCTTTTTTATAAAATGTTTCCTAATTTACCTACAGAGCTTCTTCCCAGAAAACAACAGCTGCTGTACCTAATTAGCATTAATAGCCTTGTTACAGAAGAGCAACTGGGAATAGTACAGTACTTGAGGTACTGACAAAAGGATACACTAATGGCATTGATTTGTCCAGTCTGCTACAATCTCTCCTTATTATTCTGTTTTCTGTACGAAAAATTCAGTCACAAGCTGTGAAGCAGACTAGGAAGAGGCAGAGCAGAGGAGCCATGCCTGTGGGCTGGTATCCAGTCATTTAGCCTCTGCAAGGTGCCTCTGCCTGCTCTGCGTGGAACTGCTATTCACAGCACCAGTTCATCTTCACCTGTGCGAAGAGCAGCCCTGGGAGGGAATCTAAAAGTATGTCATCCTTCCTTTAGAACAGCACTGGGGTAGGATGCTCTGCTGTGTATTCTGTGGCTTTATGACTGAGATGCTTTAAAACAAGTTCTGAACCCACACCCAACCCTAGCAGAGGGGGGTTAAATAATCACCAACTGAATGATCAGTCTCAGGAGCTGCATGGAGATAAAGGCAGTCCATCTTTTACAGGGATTAGAGACAATCTGCAATGTTTCAACCACAAATGCACCAGTTTTGTTGTGGGCTTTGTAGTTCTCAGTTCTTTGACTGATATTCTCAGTAGTATTCCTCCCTGCTGGTACAGCAATTCAATATCTGCCATGAACACACAGCAGCATCCTGGAAGGCAGGAGCTAACACCACAGATATGTCACGATCCTCTGTCCCCAAATGGATTATCTCCTCTGTTCACTTCAGTTTCCACCAAGATGGGGCACAGTCATCAATTAGATCCTCAATTTTGACCAAGCCAAGCACACCAGGGAACAGCATGCTGTACTTCCTTATGACAAGGTTTCTGTTGCTATTTTATCCCTGTCAGAGTTTCTTGCTCTAAGTGAACAACAGTCCAGTTACTCGCTTGAGGTTTTTGAGAATCTTGTTTGTTAACCAGCAAGAACTGACCCAAAGGCACAGGTGTGCTAGTTTGAGCCTAGCTAGAATGTTTTGGTGAGAAGGACTAGATCATAGGCTGTAAAATGAAAACAGTGGTGATGTCTACTTCGCTCACAGCCTTGCTGAGATGTGTAAAGAAGCAAAGCAAAACAAAAGATAAAGTCACTTCTCTTGGCACTTGGCTTTGGGCTTTGCTCTCGGCTCTTCGCCTGCTGGGGAGCTGGGGCTGCTGGCTGAACTCCATCTTGCTCTCTAACCTCACCCTCCATTTGCTTTGGCTGATTTCACCTTTGCTTCTTAAACCCCTTGGCCGAACCTCCATTCTTCCTCGGGACTGGGGTAAGGTTGAGAGGGGTAAGGGGGAAGGTGAGGGGGTGGTTGAGAGCCCCTCCTGGGGACTCAGGTTTCTGGGAGGGGAGTTGTGTTTCTGTATTATCTTTTTACCTTGTATATTTCTATATATAACTGTATGTACTGTAAATATCTGCTTATAAATTGTGCCAGCTGTAAATATAAGCTTCATTCAAATTTCCAGAGCCGGCTGAGTCTAGTCTGGGTGATTTCTAAAGTGTGGGGGGTGGCGGACACCCAAACCACCACAACAGGTAAAATAATTCAGTGCTTGCAAGTGGACACACTTAGTCAGTGTCTCCAGGCAGAATCCCCCATGACTAGTTAGAAATAGGGCAAGACAAAGATTTGAACTCTTCTGCCATCACAAAGTTAAAACTTAGAATGTTTAAACGTTATTTGTCAGAGAACGATGTTTTCCACTAAGACTTCCTTTACCTCTCCCTGAGCCATCTGCTTGGCCCAGGCCCTGCTATGGCTGTTCATTTGCTCAACCAATAGGTCCAGGTTCCCAGGTGGCAGAACTTCCTTCCCAGCAGTACCTGAGCTGTAGCTGATCTGCTTGAAGTGTGATCTGTACTGTGTTTCATATAGGAAAAAAAGCATTGTGCTGTAATACAGCTGGCGGGGGGGATGTGTTAGTACCCTATTACTTAATGAAACAGCTCTGCTCTATTAGCATTACAACAGCTTCCTGCTTCTTGAAACTAGAAATGTTTCCAGTTAAGCTGATGGAAATGTACTTGAGCTACAGCAGATTACACCAAAGGCAACTTTGTGACACTGCCTTTTCCTTATTGGCCACTGTGCTATTTGGTATTAAGTACCAGCATGAGGGAAGCTTGGAGGGCAACAGAACTAGTTAGAAAAAGAGGAAAATTATCTGAAACATGTGCAATTCAGGCTTTGTTGTTTTGGTTTTTTTTACAAGAAGCTTTGCAAAGACAACCTAAAACAAACCCCACAAACACTCTGAAGCCTGCATCAGTTAAGAACTTGGCTTCCTCTGGGGCATACGTCAGGAGACTTCATCGGAATGTAACTCAGTCTTAAGACAGTACCCAGTTTGCCCAACTTAGACACTAATTTTGCACGTACTTGTAGGCACTCCCTTGATCAATCTTCCAAAACCCGTGCCTGATTCTCTACTTAGCTCAAGGGGAGGAGGTGCTTACATCTAAGGCTATGGGTGTCTTGGAGGGATAAAGGTTGCTACGAGTGTTTCTGTCTGTCTGCATCTCTCTCTTTTCATCTGAAGATGAGATTGCAGGAGATTTACTGCCAAGCTCCTGGTGTGGTGGATGTATTAATGAAGATACCACTGCTACAATCCCTCATCACCACTGCAGATTATTCTGCAGTTGCCTTGTTGCCTGTTCTGTTTTTAGCATAAACTGTAATATCACTGACTGCTAGGTAAGTCAGACTGTCTGGATGGGGATTTCAGCACAAAAAAATGGAAATTAAAAATGCAAAACAGAAAACCAGATGGCATAAGCTTCATTAAAATAATCTCTCATCTCCTGGGGATCCCATCAGGATTCATTGCCTACCAGCAGCTACAGAGCCTCCGAGATTTACACTTAGGGATTATTCTGTTCTTCCCTCTCTCCTTATCACAACCCTCTTCTGTTTTCAAAAGGTTTGTAGTATGTGCTCCATCTGGATATGCCTCCTAATAAGGACCTGCTAGAGACATCTCCTAAGCACTAATGCACACCCAGCCCCTCCAGTGCTGTTGGGAAGCTCCTTATAAAGTGATTTCAAAGAAAGAAAGAAACATGGCTGAGCCTTCCAGACCCTGGCAGAAAGGAGATGCAAGTGTCAAAAAAGAAATATGTAATAATATGGATAATACTAATAAGGCTTTAAAAATATGAACTAAATGAGCTGGAGATGTTATTTCTCTTTGGTGTGAGGTTCCTCGCTCTTTATATGGCCCCATCAGCAAGATGTTTTACTGTTCCACTTAGAAATCAGGTGTAATCTTCAGAGAATCACCAGAAGTATAAGCTACTTGTAAAGTTTTTCCTATACCTAACTGACACGTGGTCAAATGTGTTATAATTCAGAGAAGGAGAAACAACCAAGGAAAAGAGCACTCAAACAGCAGGATAAATCTGTGTTCAGTGTGTGCAGCACAGCACACCCTCTCTGTTACACTTCAATTACTGCAGCCTCTGGAAGCAGAGGTTGTATTCATGCTGGGTTGGTATTTAATTGAGCTCACTTGAACCAAGCTTCCAGCAAGCACATATGACAGATTTACATATGAATCTTCACAAAGTGAAAAATGACATTTATCGTCCTTCCTTCAAAGCATTTGACATTTGAACAATTGATTCTGGTGTAACAGTGAAAAGTGTCACTATCCACACTGAAAACCTGCAACAGCATTGAAACTCTACTTGCTACCATCCCTAACAATAGCTCTGTCAGTTAAGCTATTAAATATTTATATACTACCTTAACTTTGTCTAGCCTTAAAGGGATTAAAAAACAATCTAAGTCCTGACATGCTTAATGCAGAAGAGACAAAAAATTCTACTTGAAGGAACAGGGGCTAGAGCTGAGAGGTGTAAGCCATTGAACTGCTTGAAAACTATGAAGGCTGGGCAGATTTTAATAGCATCAGCAGCAGCTGATGTGGATTAAAGGTGTGTTACAGTCTATATCCTTAGCCTCATTTTGCTGCAGGTATCATAAAGCTCATGTAGGTATGGCTAAGAGTACAGACTCAATCCAAATGCCACTACGTACTTGTTGATGTAATCGAAGAGGCACACACATGGGCAGAGAATGAGTTTAGAGCAGACTTCTCCCTGGAGACAAGGCAAGAAAGTGCTCATCAGCCTTGCAAGACAATGGCTCTAATGCAGGTGGGTTCCAGCTCCATAACTGTACTGTGGTCAGCACTGAGTAGTCACTGTTGGAAAAGAGATCCTGACAACGGTACACCTCTATCTACCCCTAAACCATTCAGATTCTTCCAACACCTCCCTTTATCCCTTTACTGATAGATAGTACCATTTCACAGTGGCTAAACAAAATCAGTTTTTCCCTACGTGGAAAAGCAGAAGCTGTAAATCATTCTGTTGTGTGTGACCTTTGGAGAAGAGCTGGCAAGCTCTGCCGAAGTGTGACTATGGAGTATTTTCGTCTATCACCCAGCTTTGAAAGTTACCTTACAATCAACTAATGTAACAGGCTTCCCCTTTCTTACTCAGCTCTGATGGGTACATTCCAGTTTACAGCAGACTGTTCTGCTGTTGTATTTTTCTCAGTTTTATGTCCCAGTTTTTAATATGGTATTTCTGAGTCCTTGTGGTACTGAAGTCTCTGAAATATACTAAGACTAAATTTTACATGCCAGCCCCTATTTTCTATGCCAAAGTCATTAATAAACATATAAATGAAATGACTGTTGAAGAACAGAGCTGTGTAACAGATATGGCCCAAATTATCTTTTCACTTAATTTGCATAAATTGAACTCATTTTTTAATCCAATTTTATTTCTTTTGATCAGGTTTTCTATAATGTCCTCATGACTTACCAAAGCAGACTCCAAAATAGTACATTTCCTCTCATGTCAGTGCACCTCTGGGGGATATTTTTACTGCCAAAAAATGTAAGAATATCTCAGACTTATCAATAATAGTATCAGTTACTCTCCAACCTGATTCCTGATGTTAAATTATCCAAAACAACTATTGCAGCAGTAACTATTTCTCTAATAACATTACAGAACCTTCTTGGTGGTGAAAAAGAATTCTGGAGGTACCTGGTCAGCTGGCAGTGAATCTCTTCCCAAAATGTGAGTTCACAGAATCATAGAATAAACCAGGTTGGAAGAGACCTCCAAGAACATCCAGTCCAACCTAGCACCCAGCCCTAGCCAGTCAACTAGACCACAGCACTAAGTGCCTCATCCAGGCTTTTCCTGAACACCCCCAGGGACAGTGACTCCACCACCTCCCTGGGCAGCCCATTCCAATGCCAATCACTCTCTCTGGGAAGAACTTCCTCCTAACATTCAGCTTATACTTTCCCCAGCACAACTTGAGACTGTGTCCCCTTGTTCTGTTGCTGGTTGCCTGGGAGAAGAGACCAACCCCCACCTGGCTACAACCTCCCTTCAGGGAGCTGTAGACAGCAATGAGGTCTGCCCTGAGCCTCCTCTTCTCCAGGCTAAACAACCCCAGCTCCCTCAGCCTCTCCTCATAGGGTTTGTGTTCCAGGCCCCTCACCAGCTTTGTTGCCCTTCTCTGGACACGTTCCAGCACCTCAACATCTCTCTTGAGTTGAGGAGCCCAGNTGCTTGGGGTTGTTGTGGCCAAAGTGTAGAACCCTGCACTTGGCCTTGTTAAATCTCATCCCATTGGCCTCTGCCCACCCATCCAGCCTGTCCAGGTCCCTCTGCAGGGCTCTACTACCTTCCAACAGATCAACACCTGCTCCTAGCTTGGTGTCATCCGCAAACTTAATGATGCTGGACTCAATCCCCTCATCCAGATCATCAATAAAGATACTGAACAGGACTGAGCCCAGCACTGATCCCTGCGGAACACCACTAGTGACAGCTGCCAGCTGGATGTGGCACCATTCACCATAACTCTCTGGGCCTGGCCTTCCAGCCAATTCCTGACCCATATCAGAGTGAATTTGTCCAAGCCATGAGCTGCCATCTTGGCCAGGAGCTTGTTGTAGCAGACAGTGTCAAAGGCTGTGCTGAAGTCCAGGTAGACTACATCCACAGCCTGCCCCACGTTCCCCTGGCAGGTAACCTGATCATAAAAGGAGATCAGGATGGTCAGGCAGGACCTGCCCTTCCTAAACCTGTGCTAGCTGGGCCTGATCCCTTGGCCATCCTGTAGGTGCTTTGTGATGGCACTCAAGATGACTTTTTCCATGACTTTGCCTGGCACCACCACTCTGTGGGCCTGGCCTTCCAGCCAGTTCTTGACCCATATCAGAGTGAGTCTATCCAAGCCACGAGCTGCCAGCTTTGCCAGCAGCTTGTGCCGTCATTAATACTGCTGCTCCTTGCCTTTTCCAGAAATGCAGCCAGTGATTTTAGAGTTTTCAGGACTGCAAAAGTGGGATAGATATACTGTCCAAATTAACTTTTCATACCACGTAACAGTAGCTCATGGTCCTCAACTTTGCCTCATAACATTGTTGTATTTGCATACTCAACTTTTTGCCCTCTCCTTTCCAGTCACTCTTTCAAGTGAGATCCTGTTTATTCAACTACTTTTTCTTTTTCCTCTATGACATTCTGATATTCTGTGACATTCTTTTCTGCACTGCTATAACCAGATTTTTGATTATTCGCTTTGCAATGTACCCAGGGAGAGCCCTGAAACCACTCCCCAGCCTTTACCTTGTGTTTCTTTCAGGCTCCTCTTAAAAATGAGGTCAACACTAGTGCATGCAGTAGTAGTGCAGATCCTTGGGTGGGACCTCTCTATTGAGAACACCTCTTCATAACCACATACCAGCTCCCAAAGTTTCCCAAATCATCTTCAAACCTTGGCTGATGGCTGACCTTCACTAGCACCCATTTGGTAGGGGCCAGAGCTGTGTTTCTGAATACGCAGGCACCTACTTCCTTCACAGCATTCCCCAACGTGGCATAGCTCCAGCATCAACCTCTCAATGCTTTTTGTTCTGATTGGAAGGACAACGAGGTGGCTGCCTTCTACTCCTATTGAGAAAATTTCCAGATTTAGATTCTCCTTTTTGGGAATCTGAGTAGATAGTATGCTGTTGGTGTCCTTCATCAGGTTCCCGTGGCAGTGCGGCTCAATAGTGGTTCAGGTTTTGGATGTAGGACACCCTGTGTAGATTGAAGCCCTCTTATAAGCGTCAGTCTTCTGAGGAAGCAAATTGGGTGATTCTGCTTCCAGAACTTAAAAAATATTGTTCAGAAATAGCTCAAATATTTGTACGTGAACCTGTGCTAGTTTGAGCCTAGCTAGAATGTTTTGGTGAGAAGGACTAGATCATAGCCTGTGAAATGAAAACAATGGTGAGGTCTACTTCCCTCATGGTCTTGCTGAGATGTGTAAAAAAGGAAAGGAAAACACTGATAAAGTCACTTTGCTCTCGGCTCTTCGCCTGCTGGGGAGCTCTGGGCTGCTGGCTGAACTCCATCTTACTCTCTAACCTCACCCTCCATTTGCTTTGCTGATTCACCTTGCTTCTTAATCCCCCTGGCCGAACCTCCAATCTTCCTTGGGACTGGGGTGAGGTTGAGAAGGGTAGGGGGAAGGTGAGGGGGTGGTTGAGAGCCCCTCCTGGGGACTCAGGTTTCTGGGAGGGGAGTTGTGTTTCTGTATTACCTTTTTACCTTGTATATTTCTGTATATAACTGTATGTACTGTAAATATCTGCTTGTATATTGTGCTAGCTCTAAATATAAGCTTCATTCAAATTTCCAGAGCTGGCTGAGTCTAGTCTGGGTGATTTCTAAAGTGTGGGGGGGGCAGGGAACACCCAAACCACCACAGAACCTTTGCAGACCTACACACCCTCCACCTCACAGTAACATAGCTCTATCATTTCCCAGCAGTAGATCAAGTCTCTGATCCTTTCCCCTTAAGTGGCAGTCATTCAGTCTCCTCTTCATTTTATGGTCCCTTCATGTGGCCAAGCCTTGATCTTAGCTTCATAAAAAATTGTAGGTTTAAAAAGCTATGCCTTCCCTTCAAGGCATAACTTCCTCCCTCAACAATTGCCCAAGACACAAGATCTTTACAAGTTTGTAGGTCAATTCCCTAGCAGAAGAACCACAATGACAGAAGTGCTCTGTGAGTTGCTTGAGCTGAGCTGACATACTCAGCCACATGCATGGAGATCCCAAAACAATCCCATGAGCACATCACCCTGTTCCAGACCTTGGGGGTTCAGTCTCTTCACTCACTGTCAGCAAAGACTCACCTAATTTCACTTGAAGTGGGGACGGCTTATAGTTCATGGCTACAGTCTCTCCCTCTCTTGTATCACAATCTCTGTCCGAAATAGATGCAGCAGTTGGATCCTGTCAAGAAAGAAAAGGAAACAAAACAGAATAGTTAAGCTAAAAGTTATGCAGTCTCTAGCTGGCTGCTAGGTGAGTCCACTCCCACCCACATTCAGAAGCTGCAGACTCCATGTTATTCATTTGAATAGTTGAAACCCAAGGGAAAATACAGAATTTGGAAGTGTATTTGGTATGCTAAAAGTAGATCTGGAAACAGCAGATTTCAGCATCAGGCTTGTGGATGGATAGTGCTGGACATCTAACATAGAGGGTGTGTCACGAGTTCAAACCATCCTGGTCTGTGTATATCTATGTGTATATATGTAAATTTGGATTTATAATAGGTACACCTGCACAAGTCCAATATCTGAAGAAATCACCGCTTTTGTAAGAAATGGAACGAAGCATCAGAAACTAAATATAAGAAAATATTATTGGGAGGTTCTTCTTCCCCTGTACTCAACATTGGTCAGGCCACACCTTGAGTCCTGTGTCCAGTTCTGGGCTCCTCAATTCAAGAGAGATGTTGAGGTGCTGGAAGGTGCCCAGAGAAGGGCAACAAAGCTGGTGAGGGGCCTGGAACACAAACCCTATGAGGAGAGGCTGAGGGAGCTGGGGTTGTTTAGCCTGGAGAAGAGGAAGCTCAGGGCAGACCTCATTGCTGTCTACAACTATCTGAAGGGAGGTTGTAGCTAGGTGGAGGTTGGTCTCTTCTGCCAGGCAACCAACAACAGGACAAGGGGACACAGCCTCAAGTTGTGTCAGGGGAAGTCTAGGCTGGATGTTAGGAGGAAGTTCTTAACAGAGAGAGTGATTGGCATTGGAATGGGCTGCCCGGGAAGGTGGTGGAGTCACCGTCCCTAGGGGTGTTCAGGAAAAGCCTGGATGAGGCACTTAGTGCCATGGTCTGGTTGACTGGCTAGGGCTGGGTGATAGGTTGGACTGGATGACCTTGGAGGTCTCTTCCAATCTGATTGATTCTATTCTATTCTATTATTCCAAACGGGAATAATAATTCCAAATTGATACTATCCATCTCTCTGTTTCTGGAGTTTGTACACAATTTCTTACAAAAACTGTAGTCCATCTTTTGGCACTGACTGCAGTATGCCAGGCAGTCACTGAGTTTTAAAGTAAGGTTCCACTGCCTTATCATTTCACTGAAAAAACCAAACCAACAAACACCACTCACTCAGCCACTGCTCCTTCCTCCCCAGTGCCTCTGCAGTCCACATTAGCTCTTTTTAATATACTGTGCTTATGAGATAAAACATGATGCTTGAATCAGGATCTATTTTAATACATATTGGCAAATAATACATGCAGGGTTATCCTGTTTCATCAAAATTCTGGCCCCTTGCACTATTCAGCAATCTCTATAGTACTTGGATGGCGCTTACAAGACTTTGCATTCAGTGACATTCAACAGACCATGCTGAACCAGGTGCAGTTTCTCTCATGCCTCTCACTCTTGCACTTTCCCTCTAACGCTGTAGTTTAATGACTGGCAAGAAGGGTTAGATGAGGATGCAAACAAGCTTGTCTCCAGAAGAACACAGTGAATCACATGCATTTTAGAAGTCCTACTTTAATAACCACACTAAAATGATAAAATATATCAGATAAAAGGCAAGAATGCAACAGCTGAAATGAAACAAAACTAAAAGTGAAGTGGTACACTGAAGAAAAACAATTTCAATTCTATAAATGAAAATGATAAGCTATAGTTAGCTATTGTCAATCAAGGAAGACAAGGGAGCCAGTGGCATCCTGGCCTGCATCAGGAATGGTGTGGCCAGCAGGAGCAGGGAGGTCATTCTGCCCCTGTACTCTGCACTGGTTAGACCACACCTTGAGTACTGTGTTCAGTTCTGGGCCCCCCAGTTTAGAAGGGACATCGAGATGCTTGAGCGTGTCCAGAGAAGGGCGACGAGGCTGGTGAGAGGCCTCGAGCACAAGCCCTACGAGGAAAGGCTGAGGGAGCTGGGATTGTTTAGCCTGGAGAAGAGGAGGCTCAGGGGTGACCTTATTGCTGTCTACAACTACCTGAGGGGTGGTTGTGGCCAGGGGGAGGTTGCTCTCTTCTCTCAGGTAGCCAGCGGCAGAACGAGAGGACACAGCCTTAGGCTGCGCCGGGGGAAGTTTAGGCTCGAGGTGAGGAGAAAATTCTTCACTGGGAGAGTCATTGGCTACTGGAATGGGCTGCCCAGGGAGGTGGTGGAGTCGCCGTCCCTGGGGCTGTTCAAGGCAGGATTGGACATGGCACTTGGTGCCATGGTCTAGCCCTGAGCTCTGTGGTGACGGGTTGGACTTGATGATCTGTGAGGTCTCTTCCAACCTTGGTGATACTGTGTGATACTGTGATACATCTTGGAGAACTGTTTCCATCAGATGACCAGCTAGAAAGACCAGGCCACTTCAGCCAGGCAGAGACTTTGGCTCTGGGAGAAGCCTCAATAATTCTGAAGGTGTAAGAAGGTGAATAAGGATAACCTAGCCCTTATTTTCTACAAGCATGACATACCAAGTGGCACTTAACACACAGCCGCTGAAACCAAACATCACTTCTCCATGCAGCAATGATGTGCTGCTGTGGATGCTAAAAGAGTCTCAGGAATGGGTGACAAAAAATAATAGAAACTACACCCACCAAATCCAAAAGTGCTGTTTCTGGCTCAGGCTGTTGCCAGGCATAGATCACTAGAGGGAGAGAATCGTGGAGGCATCACTGCAGGTTCACCTGCCTCTTTTCCTCTTGGGAGACATGAAAGAGGAATAAGTGAGGTTTTTAATCTGCCTTGAAATAGCCATCCTTGTTTTCTGTGTCAGAACCTACTCTATGATCTCAGCTGCAGGCCACTTCTTTCAGTACCCCCCCTAACATGGGACTGGTCTCAAACGCACCCAGATTAAGAGGCCAGATTCAGGCTGTAGGAAAGAATACCCATGGGAATATCGAGATAACACAAAGGACATTATCTGTTTCCCAGACAAGCTAAAACCTTTCCAAGAGGGATATGCAAAGCAGTTACTGGCAGCAGTTGATCCAGGCTTCTCAGACAAAAATTTTTTCTCTGACATTCCTGGAAAAGGCAGGATACAGCCATTTTAAAGGACCATTCCCTCCAAGAACTGGATGCTTACCAGTGCTACTGAATACAAACAAGTCCTTGAAGCCTCAATCTGCTGGCTGCAGGAACGTATGGAAGTGGACATATTCTGATAAAAAACACAGTGTGATGGCCACATATTACCTGCCTTCCGTGCTGGGGCAGTCCAGCATAGAGCTACAGGAGCTCACAGTGGGCCTGGCCACTAGGATGAGCTCTGGCTTAAATGTAATTGTTAAAATGATGCTTAAGGCTCTTTAAATCCAAACCAGCTCTTACTTTGCTTGGAAGCTGATGTTCTGACAATAGCTATTCCTTTAGGGTAACCTGTCAGTGACATTAGACATCCATTTGCATGAACAGTGGGAAAGGAGAAATGTTCTGAAATGTCTTGAAGGGTTCAGGCTCTGTTCCTGGATCAGAAGACTCAGCTGGAGCAATCTCAAACCTGAGCTCTAGACAAAACAAATATAACAGGTTTCCCAGAGAAAAAAAAATTTTCCAAAGGTAATTAATTCCATTCTGCCTTAGACTTATCTCAAGAGGGGATGAAACAGTCCTGAGAGAGAGGGACACCTCTACAGAGGAGGTGTGGCAGAAGGTGGGGAACACACCCCTCTCTCTGACACTAGAGTTGGGAATGATGAAAGACACAGCAACAGAAGCCATAACAACGCCAGTTCACATCAGGAATTAATCACCAAAGTTTGGAATGACACTTTTCTGCCCCAGCAGCCTGACAGCTCTACAGCAGACTGGCAGAAGAACAGGTTAGGGCCACTCATCGGACCCTTGACTCGTACAGAGGAGTCACAAATCACCAGCACAGTCTGGATGACCATTGCTGGTGCATGGAACTGCTCTTTCCAGTAAGCCACACATCCAAAAAGAAACCAAACTGGGCCAGAGGCAGAGTTCCCAGAGCCAGAGGTATCTATCCCAGGCCCAGGAATGCTAAGGCACTGTCTTCTTTCCCATCCATCACATCCTATACATTCTGCAGCAAGGTACAGGACTCCATAGCAACAATCTCAGCTGCGAGAACAGCATTCCCATGGCGGCTCAGCTGGAGGTGCCTTTTTGCACAAAGACACTTTGCTTCTGTGCATACTGAGCGGGTGCATTTCTCTCTACATAGCTCACTCACTCATAGAAACGTTTACTTGACGAATTAGCCTTTTGCTTGTGAGTGCCTGCGAACGCTTGTGTGCACCCTGCGAATCGCTGCTGGCTTTCACTACTGCCGCTCACTTCTTTTTCTTTAAAAGCCTCCCTAAATCAGTGTATTCAGCTCTGACCCTAACATCAAAACCCTCAGCTATGCTCCGTGACCAGTCCCAGGTCAGATGATGTGATTTCTCTCTGTTTGCCGTAGGGAACACAACACCACAACACTCCTGATCTGAAGGCAAGTGCCAAGATGCGTCTGCAGGGGCTTTATACAGCTAGAGGAATTTAATGCATTTTTTGTTCCTGAGGTCTCCTTATGTCTTCAGTCCTAGGGAAAAAATACTGCCAATGAAGCCACCGTATGGTTTGGCTGGGCCTGAAGTTCAATTGAAGCTTTCTCCCCACATCTTTACAGCTTCACTGGGCACGAACAACCATAGCATCCAAATGGTGGGATGGTCCCCTACTAGTTGGTGTTTTCCTGCAGGCTCTACATAATTGCCCTCCTGACAGGTACAGCAATGCCCAGTGGGTTGTGTACCACACGCCACCACCAAACATCACAAATTAGTTCTAGTAAACCTTCACAAAGCAGAAGTGCTGTGAATCCTCAAGCATGCAGAGACACAAAGAGAAGCTGAAATCACTTTAAACTGTAATCATGGATTTAAGGAAGATGGCATGGTCAGAATTTTTATTCTTTCTCTTTTTAAAAAAACAATTCCTTTCCTCTTTTGCAGTATAAAGCAAGAAACAAGACATCTGCCACAATGCACCAGCCCAATAGCCTACCTCTCCCAGTAACCCACAGCAACTACAGGGAGTTGGGAGAACAGACCCAGAGTGCCAGCAAACTGCAGCTGCATCCTAAACAGTTGAGCTGAGTGCTGGGTACAAACACATTCTTGCAGTACCTTGTGAATGCACCTTCCTTTGTTTTCCTTCTAAGTCAATAATTCTGACATCTTTCAAACTTAACCAGCCTCTGCTTTCTATTCTGCAAATACTCTGGGGCCCCAATGCATATGAAAGGGAATGGGCACACACAGTTTCTGTGGCCTTCAGCTGCCCCTTGAAAATACAGAAGTATCTCAGTTACAGTTTCTGCCCACCTGTCCCAACCCCAAAGGGCAGCCATTTTTACAGCCCTCAGAAAATGTTCTCCACTCTGCTGTCTGTGGGAAATATTGTCATGATGAAAGCGCCTCTGCTTTCACATAAGAGAGGGGCATGACTGCTATTGCTCTCTAATCTCAAGGAAGACCCAATAAATAGGGCTTTACCCATTACTTTTCTCCACAGTTCAGAGATTTTGGTTGAACATCATCAGCTGAATCAGTATGAGCTGACTACTTAGAAGTATCATCCAGCTACCTTTGCCTCTTTACAGTACCAATGATATCTCCTGTCTAACTTAAAGATACCCTAGTCTCAGTACCAACATGTGACAGCATACAGCAAGTGCTCACAGCTCAGATGACTCCTGCTTTCTGTAGATGCTCATGTGGATCACATGTTGCAAACAAATGCTAACAAGCCAAACTCAACTCTGCTTCACTTTTCCACATCAAGCACTGAGCCTGGAAAATTGGAAGGAGGTCCTGTGCATAAGAGAGACTGACCTAGTGAGCAGAAAAACAAGCAACTGCAGGCAGTATCTTAGTTCACTGAGATGCTTCTGTCATTCCCATGTTGCCATCCCACACTACTGGGCTGTAATACTGCTCCTGCTAATAAATATTTATGCCTCCAGTCCTGCTGCCTTGGGAAAAGAAAATCCTATGCCTTTTGCAGATTCACTCTCTCTGAAGCCACACTGCACTACTATGCTAACCTGAAAAACACATCTGTAGGCAGCAGGCTGAGAACTCTGATGTGCACAAGTGGCTATGTAAAACCATGGTATCACCATGTTTTGGATGACAGACCCCTCCAGCCTCTCTAGATATCACCACAAGACAGACATGAGATAGCTATGAATGGAAAGTGTTTAAAAAACAACTGGGAACAAAACCACTGGGAATCAAGACGCATGTAGCCTGCCTTTGTAAGAAACGGAGAAGGAGAGCCTCAAAGGCTGTCAGATCTATAACGGCTAACGCTGAATCCACCACACAGATGAACAACAATTAATAATACTGTATTCAGCAAGAATAAGGATAGTGTTTGTCCTGGAGTCCTGTATACTCCAAAATTCCTCTCCCTCTGTGGTTTGAATGGGAGAGGAAAAGGCGCGAAAAGACCTGTTCCCCGCCCTGCTGCCCCCCTGAGGTGGGGAGCAAGGGACCCTTCCGGCACGAGGGGTGTCCTGTGCAGTGCCCGCGCTGGACTCAGCTGGGGATTGGCTGTGGTCTTCGTGCCAGACAATGGTAACTCAGCTCTTTGTCTAGGAAGGGTATAAATATCAGGGGGACATCTCGCCTTGGGGTTCCCACCTTAGAGTTCTCCCTTGCCTAGGTAGCTTCTGCAGAAGGAGCCCCTGGCCCTCCCAAAGACAAGCTCCTGAGGGACAGAGCTGTCTCCACTTTGGACGGCTTCCACCTTAAGCACCCTTTATGCAGGCTTTATAGTCCTTAACGACCCTCTGAGAGGCTTCTGAAAGGCAGGGGAGGGACAACCATCTGGACCGCTTTTCATAGTATCATCAGGGTTGGAAGAGACCTCACAGATCATCAAGTCCAACCCTTCACCACAGAGCTCAAGGCTAGACCATGGCACCAAGTGCCACGTCCAATCTTGCCTTGAACAGCTCCAGGGACGGCGACTCCACCATCTCCCTGGTGGGGGGTCAGCCAGCCTGACTCACCTGTGAGTAACTTTGGCTCAGCCTTATATTAATAAGGGGGCTGCTATATTTAATAACTTAAGCCTTTTCCAACTTCTGACTTCCAAAATAGTCAAATCTACCTATGGTATCCTTGTAGATCTTCTCCACCAACTGAACCTGCTAATCAAAACTACACTAATTTCTGCATACAGTTTTAGGGGTGGGTTTTCGGGAAAATAAAATAACTCTATTTTTATATATATGTTCCTGACTCTGCCACATTAATTCCCTGCCTCCACAACAGTGTTGCAGGAGGATGTATGGCAGGAATGGAGCCTACAAACCTCACAAAAGGCTCTCTCATGCTCTCCTCCACATTTTAAGCATGCAGGTTTGGAGCGCAGTATTTCAAGGAAGATGTAATCCCCTCAGCAGTCCTATAGATAAAAGCCAGAAGCTACAACCATCTGGAAGAATGGGGGTGTTCAGAGAAGAAAGGGGAAGAATAAGGAGTGCTACGATAACTGTCTTCAGATACAGAAAGATCTGCCACAGAGAAAATGGGAGCAATTTCTTTCTTTTTTTTTTTTTTCTCTCGTGTTTCTGATTACCAGAACAAGAAATGTTTACCTTAAATTGCAGCTGGATTGCAAGGAAATATCAGAGAAAACTGCAAAGGTAAGGCTAAGAAGCCATACTTTTGCCTGATGAAGTTGTGGAATTGCTCCTTCTGGAGGATTTTAAGACCGAGTTACAAACTGATTTGTCACGCAGAAAGTCAACAGAGCATATCCAGGTTTGGTGCAGTCTGGTAAGATGCCTGATCTTTTAATGTCTTTTTTCACCATCTGTCTTAAAAGAAGAGGAGCGTGCTTCTAAGCTAGACTTATTTAGCCAGAACACCAATTTATCTGTAAAAAGAGAGGTTCCCCAAACTCTCCTACCCACTGCAGAGGTCCATGACTGGTCTTCATCTTCTCTCTGTGTAGACTGAAGTAAATGGTCATTTTCCCAAGTCTCACATGTTGAAGGAATTACATAATCATAGACTGATCAGAGCAGAAGGCTTCCAGGAAGACATGGCTGTCACTTCTAATAAGTTAGATCTATTGTTGGATCCAGAGCACTAACTACTCATCATCACCACCCATACCAAAGCGAACTCAAACGTCTTTTTGGTTATACAGTGACCGATACATTGAAATGCATTCCAAGAGCTACTGACTCAGTTTCAGTAAAGCAAGAAACAGCTCTTTTATTGACTTTCTACCATCTTTGCCAATGCACCAGTTTCAACATTGCTGTTTTACTTTTTCGAGCAACTGCTGAACAGATCTCACTTAATAACAAATTAGGCTTGCAATACCCACTGTAAGATCCAGATTTGAACCTGATTAATTTGCATTTGTACAACAAACCACTATTTGAAGCCATTTCTTCAGCAGTTGAAAAGCCAGCAGCGTTAATTCAGCTGCATGATTAAAACCTCAAGTCATATTAATTAAATTGAACCAGAATGTCACTGAAGTGACTTTTTGCTCTGTACATCTGTGGCTGGGGGTAGCCTAACTCACTGGGCAGGTAACAAGGAGTTTAGCTCTTTGCTTTGCCTCAGACAGGAGAAGAAGAAATGTGCCTCTCTGCCTGTGTGTGCTGCAGTGCCTGTGCTGAAATGATCCCTTGAAGCCTTGGATGCAAAAGATCAGCCCAATTTTCATATTCAAGCTGAAAAAAAGTAGCAAACAGAAAGATATAAGCTGTAGAAAGTGAACAAGACATTTCAGAGGCCCGTATTCCTAATAAAAAATGACATTTACAGCAGAGGAAAGAAAGTCTCCTTTTTCTAGATGATGATGTATGACTAATCCTGGGAGCCTACAGTAATGGAAGAAGCGCCAGTCAGTAAGTAGACCAAATAAATTGGGAAAGCAACTGTGGGACAAGGAAGAAAAATGTGAATAATTACATGATTTCTGTGAGATTTCTATCTGAGAAACCAGCAGCACAAGCAGCCCCCAGTCCTTTCCTTTCAATCATGATATAATATATTTAACACTGCATTTCCCTCCAGGCTTTTCTCACACACATAAGCCATCACTATTATCACATGCATTTATAGGTCTGGTGTCTTGTGCTAACTTTACACGACTTAAATTGGATCATTAACATTGCAAATTAGAGAAATGCCACACTGCACTCCCCACTGCCTGGAGCACTTGCCAAGTGACTGGCATGTAATAACTATTTAAAACAAGCTATTAACTGTGGTAGTACTTCAGAATGCCTCAATACCCTGACATTTTCTTCCTTCTTGTAAAGGACATATATATGAGGACATTACACCTTTCCTTTTTTTACCTCTGATTATACAGCCACAGCTCTGATACACAACACGAAACATACATGTATTTAAGGCAGTAAAGCATTACAAATTTCTTGGTAGGTATTGTAAGAGTTAGTTTAGCAACTGGTATTTGGTCAAATCAGGATCCCCAAAAGCTGTGAGTTAGTTTAGCAGCTGGTATCTGGTCAAATCAGGATCCCCAAAAGCTGTGAACAATTTCACAACTGCTCTTTAAACCTCAACTCATGAGGGAAGATAACCTCAAAACGACTGAGAAATGTGGCAAGAGCCAAGGTCACGGTGTGTACTTGGAGGACGCAGGCATGAACCGGAGCCCAGGCTCTTGGCTACATGCTGTAGACCTGTCCTATAAAAATTAGCCGCGCTCGGCAGAGCCCTGTGCTGCCCATAAGGGACCACAGCAGCAGGATCTTGTATTGACTGAAATCATGCTTGCTGATTAGTGCTTAGAGATTTTTCAGGAGCGTGTCTCATCTCACTCATCCAAGGCTTTAGAGGAGCCTCACTAACAGGGAATGTCTACTTTCAAATAGAGTAGAACATAGATGACAAAGGACTCAAGTGTGTTGTAGCAGTATTAAGCTTCCTTCCCATGGGCAACTCCAGTACCTGGAGAAACTAAGAAAGTGCAACAGTGGTGCTGTTGCTGTCGAAATGCCAAGCCTGTAGGTATAGAATCGTTTACAGATCCTCTCTGCATGCAGCTAGGCTGTTCCAGCTGTACATGAAAGACAAGATAAAAGTTGGCCTGAAGGAAACACTAAAAATGTTGGCTGGTTCTGGTAGATACTGCAGAAATCATATATTCTGATAAAAATGTATCAGCACAACACAACTGACAGGAGAAGAACCATGTTCTAGTGATGTAAGCTCCCTCCAGTGTCCTGCAGATTGTATAACTGCTTTCATAGCCCATGGACTGAATCTGGCTTGGCAAATATGATGTTACTAATATTTCAGAGCCTCCGGATAGAAGAATAGAATAGAATCAATCAGGTTGGAAGAGACCACCAAGAACATCCAGTCCAACCTAGCACCCAGCCCTAGCCAGTCAACTAGACCATGGCACTAAGTGCCTCATCCAGGCTTTTCCTGAACACCCCCAGGGACAGAGACTCCACCACCTCCCTGGGCAGCCCATTCCAATGCCAATCACTCTCTCTGGGAAGAACTTCCTCCTAACATCCAGCCTATACTTCCCCCGGCACAACTTGAGACTGTGTCCCCTTGTCCTGTTGCTGGTTGTCTGGGAGAAGAGACCAACTCCCACCCGGCTACAACCTCCCTTCAGGTAGTTGTAGACAGCAATGAGGTCTGCCCTGAGCCTCCTCTTCTCCAGGCTAAACAACCCCAGCTCCCTCAGCCGCTCCTCATAGGGTTTGTGTTCCAGGCCCCTCACCAGCTTTGTTGCCCTTCTCTGGACACGTTCCAGCACCTCAACATCTCTCTTGAATTGAGGAGCCCAGAATTGGACACAGGACTCAAGGTGGGGGCTGACCAGTGTTGAGTACAGGGGAAGAATAACCTCCCTTGTCCTACTGGCCACACTGTTCCTGATACAGGCCAGGATGCCATTGGCTCTCTTGGCCACCTGGGCACACTGCTGGCTCATCTTCAGCCTACTCTCCACCAGTACCCCCAGGTCCCTTTCTGCCTGGCTGCTCTCCAGCCACTCTGTCCCCAGCCTGTAGTGCTGCTTGGGGTTGTGGCCAAAGTGCAGAACCCTGGAAAAGCTGAGACAGCTCCACACCCAATTTTCAACCAAAAGGGCTTCAATCAGTGGTTCAGTGTCACAGCCGTTATGACCACACCTCTGAAGCCACTCATTCTTCTCCACCCAGTGTTGGGATCCTCTTTTCAAGAGGTGGCTTCTATATAAGCTGGATGAAAGAAATCTTACTTTTTGTCCCTGAAGTCATGGCACCTTTCCCAGATCCTTTTCTGAACCGTTTGATTGCTTCTCCTGTTCATTCCTTCCCCAACAATCATTTTTCATCCTGCCTTTCTCCTGCATCTAGTAAATCCCTTCTCCCAGAGACCAGGGATATCTGGCTCTGACTGAAGTCAACAATGAGACCTGCACAATTGACAATGCCAACAACTGCCAAGTGTCAGCTTGCTGTCAGACATTTGTGGAACAAAAATACAAAAATGGGATGTGAGCAGACTGCAGAACATTTTTTTCAGCCTCTGGATTCATACTGAAATCACAGGATGTCCTCTCCCATCACATACCTACTTTGTATTTGCCAGATATGTTGCCTTCAGCCCCAAGCACTCTGGACAATGTGTTTGTGTCTACACAAGCTGAGTTTGCACATCTGCACTTTACTCAGCCTGCACTCTGCAACCAACGGCATCAGCTGACCTTCCAAGTGCTTTCAGCAGGGAATCACTGCACCTTCTTTCAGGTACTCAGCCAAAACTGGCTCAGGAAAGAGTTGAAGTCACAAGCACTGAAATGTTGACGACATGGCATCCTGCTTTCTAAGGAAGTTGAAGATCTAGGAATGCTGTGTAACAAATGCAGTCAGGATATCGAGGAAAGAGCAAATACTTGTGCACTTGTCCAAGATCAGAGCTACCTCTAGCCCAGGAAGGAGGGATGCTGACTGTAATCAGGATCAAAATAAAGCCCTAAAGAAGCACTGTGGGGGCTCCCGTGCTATGGACACAGGTTTCAAGAGATTTCCCAGGAATAACACTGGATGCCTAGTGGCATTTAAAGGTCTTTAACAGATCTGAAAACATAGACTCTTCCAACACAGCTCAAAAGATGAGCAGCTGCCCAAAGTTCATGCATCAAGTGCATCTGCCACACTGCTGATAGGTGGACACCAGCTTAGCCTGGATGGAGCATGGGACTGCCACAGCCCATGCTCTCATATCTACCCAGAATTGCCTCCTCATCTCATTGCTTAGACTGATGGATTCAGCCAGGTGGGTAACAGGTGCCTTTAAGACGACAACACTGTGCATGGAACTGGCCTTGTCTTCAGCCAGCAGTTCAAAGTTCTTATCATGATGCTGTGAGCATGGTCTGAGAGGTCACTCTGCCCATCCTACAAAGGCAGATCCCCACATGAAAACATTACCGGTTTCCCTCCACTAGTAGAGAAAATAAAGCCATGAAACTGAGTGCTCACAGCCCTTTTCTCTTTGGCATGTGCTTTCAACTTGTCTCAAGAAAGGGAGAGCTCAATCATCAGATTTCCATATTTATAAGGAGAGAATTTCTGTTTAGCCAAGCTTGTGACAGAAATAACCCTGAGAACAGCAGCAGGAGCAGCAGCATAGCAAACACGTCTGAGGGGTGGGGATGAGAAAGCTGAGGGAGATCGCAAGTCACTCTCCACCTTGGCTCAGCCTTCCAGCCCTGAGCAAGAAATTGTGAGAGCATAAATCATTTTGGCTCCCAAAATAAAAGCTTGCCTCGCCCTCACTCCCCACGCCTGCACTTCTGTGACTAATTAGCATCTGGGGGGGGATACAGATTCTCCTCCGATAAAGCACTGCTTGGCTCCCTTCTCCCTTGACACAAATGTATTAGAAATATCCTTAGTACGTGACTAATCAGGGCAGCCAAGGCGAAGGCACAGGAGCCAACTTAAAGGGAAATCACTGATTTTTATGAATGTGGCTTACAAATTGCTCTGTCTCCAAAAGGCAAGAATGCTTCTTCCCTTCCCAAGCCTGAATAAAAAGTGCAAAATTGAGGTCCCTGAAGAAAAAAAAAATCTTGATTTTATTCTGGAAGTGGCAGCTTTTATCACCTTCTTTATTTGCTAAGCTTGCTCCCAGTTCCCTTAGTTACTGCAGGGTTGCAGTTTGTGCACTGTAAAGGTCCACGAGTCTGTCAGACCCACACCACCCACCTATTTCCCCAAGATATCAAACAGCTCCAGTACTGCCAGGAACTGTGGATGGGAAGTGACAAGTCTAGTTAGCGTTTTACCATGTTGAGCTTAAAAGTCAGAGGCACATAAAATGCTAGCCACATTCCTGAACATCTCTTGAGAGCACATGAAGATATTTAGCACTGTTATATCTCACATTGCACAACTGGCTATGCAAAGACCAGATATATGCCATATACCTTAAATGTTGAGGTAAACTCTGCTTGGTAGGAGCTGCCTGAAATAAAGGCAAACAAACACAATTTAACAGTATAAAGAGAGGGTTATTAGAGGAGAATTTGCTTCCCCTCCATGCTCTCTCCAACGAAGCTGGTCTCCATCTGGCTCCATTTTTTCTCCTCAGCCTCCTGTTGTCAGCACCAGAAAAAGATATCAAGCCAGACGGCTTCCACATTGCTTCTCCTTCGAAGGCAGCTCGTTTATCAGCTAAAATCAAGCCATCTGTCCCCAGCCTCCTTCGAGGAGCTAAAGCAGATTGCGGAGCACCACAGAGGTGGAAACAGGAGACTTGGGGGAGGTCACTGCCTGCACAAAAAGCCGAACCAGGGCTCTGGTTGAGCTTGGGCAGGAAGACAAAAGAGTGATTACAGTATCAGTGTTCCCTGGGACAGGCTCAGGCAGTGCCACATTGGCTCTTGTTCATAAGCTCCTTCCAGCTCCTTTTGCTGTGGAGACATGGACCATCCCCAAAGGCCTTGCTGGGAGGGAGACTGCTGTGAGCCATGGATGGTTTTGCCTATGTTGCCCACTGAGTGTGCATTCTGGCAGTTTAAATTTGTTTACCAAATACCTAGTCTTTGGGGTGAAATATTTTGCACTCTGGACATTTCTATCACCTACAGGAAAAGAATAGAATAGAATAGAATAGAATAGAATCAACCAGGTTGGAAAAGACCTCCAAGATCATCCAGTCCAACCTAGCACCCAGCCCTAGCCNTCATCATGAGCCCTTCTTTCTAAGTGATATCTCTCTCAGCATCTGCAGTCTGAGGATGAGGCTGATGAGGGCAGGGTACTCACAGGGGTGGAAAGGCAGGGTCCTAGAAGGACTACAGCTGACTGGAGAAGAAGAGGAACGAACGGGTGCCTAAAATGGAGGAATGGGAATGGCTGAATAACATTTCTAGAACAGGTTCAAGACAAAGAAGAAACCTGTCAGGGACAGTGAAAGTTGGTTATGGTTAAAAGTATTAGGGGACATAACTGTCAGACATCTAAAATATGATGCACTTCAGTGTCCTGCACACATGAAAGGCTGTTACTTCCATGGCTGATCCAACACTACTTTTGAATGAAGATCCAGAAGTCTCTTTGTGATCAAGGAATTTGGGAATCTAATTGGCTCTGTGGCCTGAACTCAGCTAAAGCTGGTAGCATGGAATAATGTGCTTAGATAGCTCCAAACCATGGTAGTGCGCTATGCCAGGCCAGTCTTGGGATTGCTTATAGTCCATATTTCACTCTTAAAACTGCAGGAAACAGACAGAAAACAGTACAGCTGGCTTGCTGAGCTCTCACATACAGCCAGTCTAGCCTAACTTGAGTCTCGTGCAACCTATGTGCTACAGAACAGTCTTTAACAACATACTCATGTAAACCCCCTCTCTTGATACCTGGACCTTTAAAGAATCATAGAATTATTTAGGAAGGGACCTCAAAGATCATCCAGTTCCAACCCACCCGCCATAGGCAGGGACACCTCCCACTAGAACAGGCTGCTCAAGGCCTCATCCAACCTGGCCTTGAACACCTCCAGGGAGAAAGCATCCACAGCCTCCCTGGGCAACCTGTGCCAGTGTCTCACCACCTTAACTGGAAAGAATCTTTTCCTAACATCTAGTTTGACTGTCCCCTCTGCCAGTTGAAACCCATTACAAGACCTTGTTAATAGTGACACTCGAGCCTTCCTGTAGGTTGCCTTCAGATACTGGACCTTATCTCCTCAAAGCCTTCTCTTCTTCAGGGTGGAGAGCCCCAGCTCTTGTAGCATGTCCTCACAGCAGAGATGCTGAAGCCCTCTGAGCATCTTTGTGGCCTTCCTCTGGACTCTCCAACACTTCCATGTCCTTCTTGTGTTGGGGGCTCCAGAACTGCACACAGTACTCCAGGTGGAGTCTTAGGAGAGCAGAGTAAAGGGGCAGAATCGCCTCCCTTGCCTTGCTGGCCACACTGCTCTTGCTGCAGCCCAGCACACAGTTGCTGTCTGGGCTGCATGTGCACACTGCTGGCTCATGTTGAGCTTTTTCATCAGCCTAGACCCCCAGGTCCTTTTCCTCAGGGCTGCTCTCAGCCATTCACCACCTAGCCTGTATCTGTCCTTGGGATTGCACTGACCCAGGTACAGGACCTTACACTTGGTCTTGTTCAACCTCGTGAGGTTAGCCTGGGCCCACCTCTGCAGCCTGTCCAGGTCCATCTGGATGGCATCCCTGCCCTCCAGCAAGTCAACTGTGCCACACAGCTTGGTGTCACCTGCAAACTTGCTGAGGGTGCACTCAATTCCTCTGTCCATGTTGCCGTAACTTGGAGCTCCCCAATGTTTCAGTTATGTCACACATTCCTGATGAAGAGATGCCTCTCTACCAATCTGTCACATCTGACTTTTTTCTCCCTGTGTAACTCACATAAGCAGCTTGCAGTCTAAAGGGGAAAAGCAACCTAAGATTTTAAAAATCAAAGATTATACAACTGAGAAGACACTTTAGGAGGAAAGTTGTGCAAGTTTGGAGCCTAGGCTCACATCTGCATTTCTTCTGCTGTGCATGGTGTGCATAGAGAAGAGCAGACTCAAGGAAGGTCAGCAAAATGTAAGAACAGGATCCTCTGCAAGGATTCCATTTGAGTTGTAAATGTCCTATAGAATTAACACAAAGGGAAGCTTTAAGAAAGCCTCTCATTACTACTGAAGCATTTTAGCTTAAGGAGGAGGGCTTAGATGCTACATTCAGATACAGGAGAGAAGGTTCACATAAAGTTTCTGCAAGAAAGGTCCCTTGAGACTGGTTCTACCTCTTTGCCTTCACAGCTTTCAGTTAACACTGTGGGTGGGCATAGAAACACTTTCAGCTCATGATTCTCTTCAAATACTGGTAGACATAGGAGATTTAGCTGAAACAGCCCTTTGTAGACCTTTTAAATTCCATTATCATTAAGAAGACAGGCACAGCAGAGAGATATTGCTTTCTTTACCTATTAGGTCCATCTTCCACAGCACGGAAGCTGCTTGTGCATTAATTTAAGGCTTGCAACATCTGTGCTGCTGGAAGAAGCTATCTGAAATGTAAATCTTCAGAGCACTGGTAGATAAAACTCAGGCACTTTACTTACAGAGGCACAAATCAGTAATACTACTGGCTTAGACATCCAGAAGCCTTCCAATGAAATGAAAAATGGTAAATAAATTGAAGTCTCTCTGGGTGATCATTCTCATTATCTGGCTACACAAGATAATGAGAATCGCCGCAGAAAGCCTGTCATTAACTATTAATTGAAGGCACTTTCAGAAAGCTCTGCTTAAACCTTGAAAGACTGACTCTCTTTCCAACTGCTGCCTAATGTGTATGTTAGAGCTGTATTAAAGCCGTCTCATTAGGTCCCTGCCCCCAGCACCATGGCTCAGAGAGAGCCTCTGATGTTTTAGATTAAACTCACGTTTAAAAAGCTCATCTTCATATAGCCTAACCCCCGGGCACATCTTCAGCATACCTTACCGCATACCAATCTACCTCAGACGATGCTCATGTTGTACAAACACAAGATACTTAAGTGCTTTGTAATAACCTTCAAAAGAGGCAGCAGAGTCCCAGCCCATTACAGTGTATCATCACACACTGTACTGACAATACAAATCGTAACAGTAAGACTGTAGGCTAAGAGCAGCTATCTCAGGACATAATTTTAGGTTGACTTCCTCTTTATTGCTCTTCTTCATAACTTCTTTCACTCTTACCGTCTCTCTCTCTCTCCTTATTCCCAGACCTTTTCACTCGCTAATGGGAGTCTATTAAAGAGGGTCTCCTGTTGAGACAGTAATTCCTGGGTGTGACATCTCACTTCCCAGTAAGCAGCCAGCCTCTGTGCTGCCTGTAACCTGTGCTCTAACTTGACAAAACTGAGAGGCTTTCAAATTAAACAGATTACATGTTCATTTTAACTTTTCTCTGTCTTTGTTGAAGTAAATACTTGTCCTGTACCTACTTTATCTCCAAAGCAGTATTTTCAATCTAAGTCACAGGACCATCTATCATATCTGGGAAAAAAAGTCTGTGTAAAGGGCGGTGCCTGTAGAACCACAGCTTTTAACTCAGGAGTGTGATACACTACCATCATGCAGAGGGGGCTTAAACCAAACAGAACAGGGTCACAGGAAGAGAACTAGAGCCACACATAGGAAACAGAACAACCCATGTGGCTCATTGTGGTGGAGAGTCCCAAAGGTCACAAAACAGACTTGAGCATGTCCTGTCTTGTCCGGACATGTTCACCTGCCTGTCTGCATTGCAGCCAGAGGTGGGAAAATAGCACAAAAGAAACCCAAAACAACCTAGTCCGGTTTAGCCTGGTCGTATAAGAGGGGTTTCATAAGACCCACACCCCTGTTGTGTGCAAGGTGCATGTGCCCCCATTTTGGAGGAGAACAGCTCATGGGTTCTTCCTTTTTCAGGGATATTTGGGTGATTGCCAGAAGGTGACTGGGTGATATCGTGGCCAAAGAGACCATTAGCCTGGGCCATTGCTCTATAAAAGGGGGTAAAGAGGTGAATAAGCTGCTTGCGCGCTTGTTCGTTCGCTCGCTGGCTCGCCCACCACCTCAGCCTGCCGTGCCAGCCCAGAGAGGGTCACTGACCC
>WAAF01020006.1:110915-128270 GCA_013400475.1 Tricholaema leucomelas
CAACCAGCAACAGGACAAGGGGACACAGCCTCAAGTTGTGCCGGGGGAAGTATAGGCTGGATGTTAGGAGGAAGTTCTTCACAGAGAGAGTGACTGGCATTGGAATGGGCTGCCCAGGGAGGTGGTGGAGTCACCGTCCCTGGGGGTGTTCAGGAAAAGCCTGGATGAGGCACTTAGTGCCATGGTCTAGTTGACTGGCTAGGGCTGGGTGCTAGGTTGGACTGGATGTTCTTGGAGGTCTCTTCCAACCTGATTGATTCTATTCCATTCTATTCTAAGTTATGAGCTCTTTCCTGTCCAGAGAGCTAATAGACTTTAATGGGTAAAAATTAAAGTATTCTGGTCTTACACTATGTAAGATCCCTGTGGGATTGCTTTGAGCAGACATGGATATTAAATTGCACAAACAGTACAGTTTAGAGACATTTATTCCAACATCTCCAAAGGCTTTTCAGATATAACCCCCCACTCATCTGTAATGGGGCAAGAGTCAGGGAATTTGTGTCTGCTTTTGAAGTCTCCAAACCTATATGTATCGTTGAATTGCAGTTTGAGATGCTAGTTTGAGGTCCAGCTTGTATATCAGTACAAATTACGGGGGTATCTGCTTCTTGCCATCATGCATGTGATAATCCTCAGGTGCTGACAGCAACCCACGCACAAAGAGACAACATGTGGCATTGTAATTACAAAGAAGCCGTGGCTAACAGGTTTTCATTTACAACCACGCTCAGCACCTTGAACTCTGACATTCCTGTTCAATCTGCATAAACTTTGCTAACTGCTCTATTTCTCCACTGCAACACAGCATGTTAAGTCATGCTTAAGTTAAGTTTACTTGGATAGCCAAGTAAAACAGGAGATAGTACTGCAGTTCATACAAAGCCAAGGTGTATCTCACAACAGCAGTGCCCTGTACAGAACGCAGAAGCTGAAGTTTAACTTCTCACTCTTTCTACACCCTTCCACGTCCAGCAACAGCTGTACTGTATAGCTTCTCCTGAAGAATGTGATTTCCCAAGGCTTCCAGAAGGAGTCCAGGTCTTGTACTTTCAATACAGGTTAAAGGAGGCATAATGAAGGTGTTCTCTTATGGCAGAAGAATCCTGCCAACTAACAACCAGTAAATAGGGTTTGTTACTGAGCCCCTGGAAGGAGGACCTTCTGCTCCTTCTGTCCATGGGACCTCATCAGACTTCTATCTGCAGACGATCAATTAAAAAAAGGGTTTGGAAAATCACTAATAGAGGCAGGTGAACACAAAACAGTCTATAGTGGTGACTTGAATTAAGACCTTGGCTATTAAGATGAGCCTCTTACTACAAATTTAACACATTCCTTCTTCGACTGCAATCAACTGCCAGGCTAACAAGTCATTCACCCACAAAATGTTACATCTGCTCACAGAATGTTTTTGTACTTCTTCCACCATCACCACCCCACAACATATTTCTTCCACAATGGCACAGTTCAGCTGGCAGCCCAGGCTGGCATGATTCTTTTTCCTTTAAAGAGGAGGCGTACGACTCTTCTGGCAGCATAAGCTGCCTTATCATCTGATCATCTCCTCAAAGCTGGGGGTGCTCACTAACCCACAGAGCCTGAACAGCTGCTGCAGCTCCCAGAGGAATGAAGTTCGGATCACACCACTCCTTGCACATGCATGCAGTCCAGCGCTTACAGCTGGAGTCACAGTCACATTAATTAGCCCTCAAAGGCAGGATCCAGTTCCATGAAGACACTGCAGCTGGGCTATAGCAATTCAGGGATTCTGTTGGCACAGCAGAGAGAGAGAGCTGGTGCATCTCATGTTGTATTCAAGATGACTGTTCACAAAAACACCGCAGGTGAACAAAAATACTGTCTAAGCATGAGACTCCTACATCTGTAAGTATGTGAAGTGAGTAAGCATCCACACATCCCTGCAATGTAAAGACTCATCCCTGCTTCAGGAGGAGAAGATTAAATGTTAGAGAGATTTTGGTATTTTGTATTTCACAGTCCAAACAACTTCTCTTCTTTTTAATACATTTCCCTCAATTGGGCAACAGAGGGAACTTTTGAGCTCTAAACTAAGTATTTCACATAACTGCACTCAGTACCTCCCTTGCAAAAACACTTCTAGCTGCAGAAACTTTGCATTTCCATTTCAGATTTCTCTATTTGGACATGCGGCACTAATGCTGCAGAGTTATGGGGGGGGGGTAAAAGAAAATCAATGCTTTTGTGCTTTTAAAAGAAAAAATTGAAGTGGAGAGGGCCAAGGCTCTAATGCAAGATTAGTGGGGTGAGATTATACTTACATGGCAATGAAAACAGCAAGTGTTACTCAAACCCCGTCAAGATATCAAGATTTGTGAACAAGAAAGCCACACTAGCACAGAAGACGCTGCTTCCATCCCTGTCAGTGCAAGAGCCATCTGTTGATAGATTCACTTACGCTGTTGGTAGAACAATTCCACAGCTGTTCTCCATGAATTAGAAAGAAAGTACAAATCTAAAAGAATCACGTGCATTTCAGAAGATGGTTAAAAGAAACTACATCTCCTTCTGCTGCATTTCAAAAGGATAAAAGAAGGGAGATGCCACTGGCAAACCTCTCTGCTTTCTCCGGAGAAAAGAGGAAAGCATTTAATTTTAATCCAAAACACACCAGAGGTCTTCTACATTTTATAACACATATTACATACTGCAACAGATCGTTGAGAACTGTATTAAGGTATTGAACCCTGTCCTTCTCAAACACACTACAGATATATTTGGAATTGAAGAGTCTGAATATTATGTGCTACTTGCAAACAAGAAGAGAAAGTAAGCAAAATGAAGCATAAGGATCTCCAATCTCTTCCCTAGCAAAAGCACTGCTTATCATGTACTCCTCTTGCCATTCAAATGAAAGCTCCTCTGCTGTTTTTGTTATTTTAAAGGCTCGGGCAACCCTCATGCAAAACTGGCACCTATTCAAATCCTGTAGAAGAACAAGATGTCAGCGTTAATGTTCTGTGCCCAGGCCAATTAAAGTAATTACTCAAGACCCTATTGAAATCATCTCTGATGGCATCTGAAACACTCTTGACTCCCAGTGCAGACAGCAGATGAAAGAGAGTCTGCATTCAGACTCCTGGCTCCAGATACCAATCTCAACCAGTGTGATAACTCCTTTTCAGGAGTCAGGGCATAACGGTTTTAGACAGTGAGTACCATGAGTTGTTCGCTGCTCTCCTGAACCTAGATGCACGTTGCCCCAGTTCCCACCTGCTTCTGTGAGGCTTTAGCTTATTTCTCCCTGGCACATGTGTGACACGGCCACTCTCATTTCTCCTTGAAGGCTGTGATAAATCAGTCCCAGCTGAAGGCGTACACTACAGACTTTAACTAGTACAGTCAGCAAAGCATCAAACCTGGAACATCAAGATGCAACTCTGCATAAGGAAAGGGATTAAAACTCAAGCACGGCTGTGGAACAAATAATGTCTAAATCACAATGACTGTTATTCTTCCCTGTACAGAAATCTACCTTCTTTTTTTTTTTTTCTCCTCTGCAGGTACCAAAACCGTGACTGGAATTAAATGGAGCCTTTTCAAGGAACATTGCCTAATAGGTCTTGGTGAGGCATAACCAAACTACTTCCCATTTAGACCAGATTAGTATGGAAAAGTCTGATAATGTTAAAAACAAACCCAAAATACAAGATAATGTAATAATTTTTTTCCTTAAAAAAATTAAACTGTTCTCCTTTTAAGAGACTGTCCCCTCAACTTTATGGACTCACAGAACATTACTGGATGTGCAGGCTGTGCAGCACCATAAACTGTAGTGATCAGGGCTGCTACTCCAGGGTAATAGTGTAATTTTCCACTGGATGGTTTTCATTTACAATTCAACCGTTGTATCTAGAAGCCTAATTGTAGCCAAGTCCATTTTCAGGTTGTTCAAGGCATAATAAAGAAACAAATAGCTTAGAAAGGCAGCTTTGACTTTATAATTAGAAACATTTGCTATTTCAGGTGGCTTCTCCCTAGGCATGCTTCTAAGTCCCCTATTATACCTTTCACTGTATTGTAAACAATAAATTATGACAACCCATAGAACGATCACAGGCACAATAAAAAACAGGGAAGAGAGAAACTGCAAAGAGTCTGGATAAACCTGAGACAGTAGAGTACCTGGGTGTTCATAAGAAAGTATATTCCCTTAGGAGTGAGGACAGACAAGGACTGTCTGCATTTGATTCCCAAGAGGCCCATTAAACACAAGGTAACAACAGAAATTGGTCCCTGATTCCCCACAAACGAGATGTGAGTAGGTTTGTAAGTAGATCTCAGAGGCACACGTGAATGCTGTGCATAGGTAGCCACCATCCCAGTGTAGCCTGGCAGCGAGGATCCACTGCAACAGCTGTAGATGCTTCTCCAACTGCTCCATGGCCCCAGTTAATTACAGACCCTCCAGCACTGCTGGCAGCAACCCAGCCTCTCCTAGGAAAAGTGAACGATATCAGTCTGTAGCACTGGGAGCAAGGCAGGTGATCCTAAAGAGCCACCCAGTCCCTCCAAGTTAAATATTAACATGTGAAAATAGGTCTGTTGCTAATAAGGAACAGCAAACTCACCATGCTGGAGAAGAGGCAACATTGCTTCTTTTGCAGCTAGCTTGGTGAGATCAATAAGAAGATCAGTATAAAGTGCATATGGCTCTGGTATAACAGAATTTGTCTTCATGAAAATCTTTTGTTTCTGCTTGGGGAAGAGTGGCTGGAAAGCAGCCTGGCAGCAAAACTGGTGAAGGGTCTAGAGAACAAGTCTTACAAGGGGTAGCTGAGGCAACTGGGATTGTTTAGTCTTTAGAAGAGAAGGCTAAGAGGAGAGGCCTCACCACTCTTTATAATTATCTGAAAAGAGGTGGTAGCATGGTGGGTCTTGGTCTTTTTTCCCTAGTATCAAGTGATAGTACATGAGGAAACAACCTCAAATTGTGCCAGGGGACATTTAAGTTGGATATCAGGAAAAAAATCTTTACTTAAGTGCAGTCAAGAATTGGACCAGGCTGCTCAGGGAGATGGAGGAGTCAGTATCCCTAAAAATGTTTAAAGAAAAACATGTAGACACGGTACTTTGGGACATGGTTTAAGGTCTATG
Source organism: Tricholaema leucomelas (assembly GCA_013400475.1). Classification (NCBI taxonomy): domain Eukaryota; kingdom Metazoa; phylum Chordata; class Aves; order Piciformes; family Lybiidae; genus Tricholaema lacrymosa; species Tricholaema leucomelas. The sequence continues at coordinate 116,055 of WAAF01020006.1, forward strand.
GTGGCGTTACATCAGTGGTTGGCCTCAATGCTCTTAGAAGTTTTTTCCAGTCAGAACAGCTCTGTGATTCTACAAATAACTTTGCAATGATGCTCGGTTATTGCTTTTGCTGGACTGGAACTGGTAGTTTGATTATGAAAGGTTTTTCCACTGTTTCATCAGTTCTGATTCCATATTTTGCCTCCTTGAGGAATGAGAAGTCTGAAAGCCATGCTTGGGAAGTCACAGGAAACAGAGTCTTGAATTTAAGAGGCCCAAGGTCAGGTATTTCAAGACTATTGAAGGGTCATAAATAGGTGGTTGAATGAAAAGATTATTTTCCCTTATGGAATTTAAGACTCAACTCTTTTTTACTGTTGCCCCTAAACTAAATGTTAAGCATTAGTGATAAACTGCAAATATTTCTCACTGCTGTACTTTCTGGCCTGTATCAGGTTCAAATGTTTTTTCTTTAAAGATCATGGAATGGTTTGGGTTGAAAGAGACCTTTAAGGGTTATTTAGTCCAACCATTCTGGGATCTTTAAGTTGCTCAGAACCCCATCCGACCTGCAAAATGCTGATTGCCATTCAAAAACATTCAAGCAATATTCAACTCAGCTCTAAAGACTCTGTTCCTCTTCCCCTGCTAGTATGATTAGATGTTGCTGTGAGCATCCTGAATGAGATAAGTGACACAGAAATTCCTCAAAGGCACGTGTCAAAAAAAAAAGTCGTGTGAACAGGCATGAAAAGGATGTCAGGAATCTACAAAAAAAAAAAAAAAAAAGAAGAGAGAAAGCAGATCCTGACATCAATTCAAGGTGGGACACCATCTCTTCCAAGAAGTTCTGTGTGCCTGCTGAATCCTCCTGCTGCATCACTACAAGCTGTATAAACATTCTCTTGTCAACCCTATGCACAGGTCACTGCCAGCCAGCCACAAGCAAGTAATGCTGGGAGCACAGTTCTGGATGCCAGCCATGAGTCACCCTGGTCTGGCTGCTCAAAAGGTCACTGAGCACAAGGACATGGCTTGTGTGTGGAGTGGTTTCTTTCCCTTTTGCTACTATTTTTTGAGTGTTCTGCAGAAGCAAACACACTGCTGATAGCTGCTTTTTCTCCTTTTAGCTTTTGTCAGTAGAGAGATTTCCGTGCTTTTAAGATGCAGTACAAATTGGAGACCACACTGCTTGCAGCTGACCAAGGAAACCTGAAGAAATAACTCCTTCTAATGGTGTTGCTTGAGTTTTAAATCACTGAAACTGCAGCTTTCATTGCCTTGTTAAGCATTCTATGATCCTCATCACTGTCAAACAAAACTGCGAGAGAGAAAAACTGTAACATCCAAGATGTAGTTCTCCACTTTCTGTATAAGAACATGAGCATCTCTACACAATCAGCATTTAAAAGGTATTGTTTGCATTTAGTATTTTTGTATCAAGTTCCCCTTTAAGCTGCCTACAAAGAGAGTACTGAAGAGATAATAGGAGCCAGCTACCTTGGCTCTTATGCCTAAAAAGTGAGAAATCCCGAACCCTAAACTGTATTTACGTTTATTAGAGAATACAGGAAAATTCTGACTCTCCAATCTGAGGAAACATTAGCTCTAGACTGAGGAAGTAAGATGGGAATTAGACAATTTGATGCATTCTGTGACTCCCAATTAGGAATGTTTAGCAAAAGATTAAAATTATTGCAAGTTCCAACATAAACATGAGGATGAGAGAATCAGAATTACTGAATCATTAAAGGTGGAAAAGACCTTTAAGATTATCAAGTCCAATCATAACCAAACTACCATGACCACTAAACTATAACCTGAAGTGCCACATATCCACATTTCTTGAACATCTGCAGGGATGGCAATTCCACTGCCTCCCTGGACTGCCTGTCCCAATGCCTAACCACTCTCACAGTAAAGTAGTTTTCCCTACTGGCCAATCTAAACCTCACCCAGCACAATTTAAGCCCAATTCCTCTCATCCTATCACTAGTCACTTGGGAGAAGAGGCCAACACCAGCCTCACTACAACCTCCTTTCAGGTAGTTGTAGAGAGCTATGAGCCTCTTAGCCTTCTTCTCTCGAGACCAAACAACACAAACTCCTTCAGCCACTCTTCACATGGTGTCCTCCAAACCCCTCAGCAGCCTTGTTGGCTCTTCTCTGGACATGCTCCAGGACCTCATATGTCTTTCTTACAATATGGGGTCCAAAACTGAACAGAGTACTCATGCTGTGGCCTCATCAGGACTGAGTACAGGTGTGTGATTCCTTCCCTCCTACGGCTGGCTACACTAAACTATCCAGGTCTCTCTGCATTCCTATCCTCAAGCAGATAAACACTCCCACTCAAATTAGTGAGGTTGGCAAACTTCCTGAAGGAAGATATCAAACACTTTAATATTAATGTCTGTCCTATTAAACAGGCTGCAGTGGGTGGACAGGCTGGAGAAAAGGCAAACACATCCTGAGCTTTTGAACAGATCAGTGTTGTCAGCTGTCTCTCCTGCATTGCCCATATCTACAACACTCCCTGGATGCAGGGCATTCCAGACCACATTCTCTCACTACAAAGGCTTTAAAAAATGAGACTTGCCTATTACAATACTTTCTCAGTATAACATAACTTGGGTGCCAAAGCCATGTGCCTTGTTGCATTCACATCTGCTTTTACACAGCTCTTACAGAAGGTATTGGTAGCACGTGCAGAGCAGTGATATCCACCCCGATTTTGCCTTAGGTGTACAACACCCACACCCAGCACAGTAACTGAGAGGCTATCCTTTCATCACCTGCAATATGTATCAGACTAGCATCTCCCCAGTTACTACTCCCTCTGCAGAGAGGGGGGTTTGGTTTATTATATCCAGACAGCACAACTAGTTCTCAGTGTTTAAACTCACTTGAATGTGAGAAGCTCCTCCTGTGTTATTCGCTGGCCAGAGTCTAAGGATCACCAACTCCCTTCCATACAAATCACTGGCAAAAGACCATGTATCACCACATCTTACAAGAGAAATAAATTACTTCTGAGCAGAAATGCTTTACACATCTCTTAAGTTAAAACTTTTCTGCAAGAGCCCCTAAAGCAGACACAGGTGCTCTCTGGAGTTACTCTCTCAGTAGCTACCCTTCAGTGTTGTCTTCCTTTCACCTAAGGCCTCAACAATTATCCCGCCTCCAAATTAGCCACAGTACCGCATCATCACTCCAGCAGCACCTGGCTCACCAAGAAATAAACAACCCTGTAGGATTTTCTGAGGCCGTTATTCAGACTCTTCTTAAGCTTATCTCTAAGCCTAAGAGATAAAAGGGAAAACTTAAAAACTAAAAGTCTGCGTGAAATGGTTCCAGATAACACAACTGTGCTATCAGACCCCAGCCAGAGGGGAGAAAAGGATAACTCTCAGCCATCCAAGAGTTAAAATCATGTCACTAAGCCTTTGGAAAGTGTTTTAAGGTCCTAAGAATATCCTGGCCATAGTGATAGGCAACATATACCTGGTTATCTCAATAGCAGCAGTTTACAGAAGTTAAAAGAGCAGAGGAAAATGAAAGAATTAATTTTATTTCAAGCCTGCAGTATCCCTAATAGGATTCCCAGGCCTAAGGTAGAGAATAAGAAATGCAGAGAAGAGAAATGGAAATGCTAGAGATTTACTAATTTTAGAATCAACCACATGCTGTTTGCTTGCAGCTGGTGAGTGACCTTTGCATTATTCTCAGCTGGCAGGAAATTCCAATCTACATTAATAACCAGAATATTGTTCACTCTTCCACAAGCACTTGCTTTAAAGCTTTTTCACACACAAGCACAGTCCCCACACATTTTCTACCCATTTCTTCACACTGTCTGATCATTTCACTATCTCTGGATCAGTGCAGTGGTAAGTGCCATGTGGCTGCTCTCTCAAAACTGTTTCATACAGGAATGGAGAAAGAAGGCTTTTTCATCCCTCATAGGTGTGCTGCAACAGGCATTTCCAGATGGCTGCTGTTGCACGACAGTTACTTTCACCAAGGGATTCACCTCAAATTTCCTGGGATTATTTGAGCAGTTTTCTGGGACGATTAGATGAAGACAAACGAGATGCCATTTGTTGCAGATACACATTTCTCATTAAACTCAATAATGGTTGCATACAGATGTGACTGCATTTCCAGATTTTGGCTTCAAGCTGCTGAAACATGAATTCAAGCTTCGGATTGCTTTTGGCCACAATCAAGCATGTAAAAAGAAAGCTGCAGCACAGTGACAAATCACTGTCTTCAAAATGTCATTGGAAAAAGGTTCTAAATTACATTTATACAAATATTCTTCTGGTCTTCTTCCATACTTTGCCATTGGAATGGGCTGCCGAGAGAGGTGGTGGAGTCACTGTCCCTGGGGGTGTTTAGGAAAAGCCTGGATGAGGCATTTAGTGCCATGGTCTAGTTGACTGGCTAGGGCTGGGTGCTAGGTTGGACTGGATAATCTTGGAGGTCTCTTCCAACCTGGTTGATTCTATTCTATTCTATTCTATTCTATTCTGCATAAAGTGTCTATGCAAGGTGTGGAAACGTTCTCCACTGGGATGGAAAAACCCTGTCCCAGGGAACTGAAAGTGATGGCAATGATCCTGCCTGCACAGCACCTTCTGTCCACTTTATTCCAGACATCCAATATGTACTGCTCTCTCCAGGGAAAGTGAATCACTGAAAGAGTGTCTACAGTTTCTCCAGTTACTTAATCAAAGTGTTATGGGTACTTAGCTACAAACAAGTGGAATTTAGCACAGAATCAAGTAAACTCGAGCTTTCTAGTGGATAGCAGGGAACATTAATCACATGCTGGAAAGCCAATCAGGTTATATGTAGGCATTCTCATTTGAAAACAGACCTAGCCCCCTGTTTTGGTTCTATGCACTATGTCTAGTCAACTTCACCTCCTTTGGGAACATCAAGTATCCCCATTCAAGCCTTGGTCATCCCTCTTCCAAACACAGGCTGGTGTCTTCAAATGTCCCCCAGCTCCAGTCTGGCCTGTTGCTACCTCTGCTAGCTACCAACTCACAGCAGACCTTATTGCGAGGGTGCATCCCTTCCCTCCCTCTTTTTCTGACAGAGCAATCATTGGCTAGCTGAAATTTGCAGGAACCTCTGGTAATCATTTGGTCCAACCATTCCCATGCAAGCAAGATCACCTAGAGCCAGATGCCACAGAGAGGGAACTTCTGCTATGTCCGCTAAAGTAGATTCCACTTCTATGGGAAAGCTGTGTCAATGCTCCATCAGAAAAGAGTATCTTCCTCTTGCCTTCCAATACCTGCATTCACCTCCGAGAGAAGAACAAACTGAGGCAGAAGTGCTTGCTCCACTGTTGGACAGTTGCCTCGCAGAAGTCACTGGTTAGAATTTCTGCAGCAGTGTTAAGCACAGGAATCCTGGCTGAGGCTAGGTGTGAAGCATTCAAATCCCATTAGCATACACTCTTCTCTTCTAGAAATAAGACATTTAACCGGCTAGGGAAAACAACCGATTAAGTATTTCCCCGCAGGTCATAACCACAGCTAGAAATTCTTAATTAACAAGTTAAAACTCATTAACAAAAGGCTCATTAACATTTTTAGGAGCAGTATACTCAGCTTCCCAATTGGAAGACAGTCTGGAACACTGCACAGGAGGCACCAGATTAGAGGCCAACCAGTGGAGTTACCTCCTTTACATTCTACTCCTCTTTCTTCTGTAATCATCTCAGTTCACATACAGCAGGTTTCAGAGGAAGCAACTAACCTGATGAAGGTATAGGTCTGTGAGTTTGGGGTTTTTTTTGGTTTAAAAAAAAATAATTAAAAGAGCTTTTAAACTTTACTTTATTACAGTCTTTCAAAACTACATCGAAGTAAACCAAGGCAGTGGTTTGAAGGTTTTGACTAATTTAAGGACCAGTGGCTCCAATTGATCACCAAAATACAAGAGCAATTAAATTAGAAAATATTGGTGTGTGAGTTTGCCAAATCCTTTCATGAGATTAATCCTGGCATCTCCAATGTTGTAAGGCACTGATGAAGGACAACAGACCTTTTCACCTTGGTGCCCTGCTTTAAACAGTAGATTTTCTTAGCAGTTGCTTATATATCCATACAAATGGAATCAGGAGCCCAGGACTCAGTCCTTAACAGATGACCCCACCTGCTGGAAAAGAAGCTTTCCTTGTGAAAGCAGCATAGCCCTCATGCCTCAGGTTCCTCATGTGAGACAACGCAATGCCTCCATCTGCCACTGCTTCTGTAGCAAGAACAGACAATCTGGGTACTTTTGTTAAGGTGGAGTGAAGGATTACGAACAACAAAAGTTAGCAAAACCAGTTCACACACTGCTGATTTTGGAACAGTGTGATTAGCACCAGTAAGTTATTGACAAAGACCAGAGGGAAAAAACACAGGAGGAAAATGGAAAATCTTTGTTGTTCAAAACTCTAACAACATGGCTTCATAGATACAATGCTCCTCCTTTCCAGCAATGAAACCAACTGGACAATCTAACTCACATACCTTTTTTCTACAGGTACCAACTAAACAGGACCAAAGAGCAGGATGACATTAGTATGAATCCTGTCATCTTTTAATTCCAGCAGGAGTCATGGCAGACAAATGTCACAGGTCTGAGACATTAGGTGCATATTTCTTGGGCCCTGTATAAGCTCTAGAAGCTGCTGTGCTACTCCACCTACACAGCACTCTGCCACATGGAAAACCTGTGTCTGAGTTTCCTGAAGCTTGTGCCTGCTTTGAAGGTCAGTCAGGGGTGCAGTTTTGGAGAAGGAGGAAATTGTTTCTAGGAGAATGAACCTGCTCTCTTGTCATAAAATACTGCATCCTCTCTTCCTTCCACCATCCTCAGACAGCTCAGAGGATGCTACCACATTCTGGCTATTCAGCAGAGCTAGCAAGAAGGATCCCAGGAGGATGAGCACTTACAGGTCATGATGCCTTGCATTCCATAGCTCTGTCTGAACAGAACAAGATGAGCCTTCCCTGCATTGCAGCATTACAGAAAGCAGCTCTGAAAAAAAAAATCTAAGATAATGGAAGAAAAGCCACATCCACCAAGACTTTTCCTTCCTTGTTTGAATGAAATAAGCAATTAATGGCTATCAAAACCACTCATACAGCAGAAACAGGAGAGGGCTGGGAGAGATGCCCTGGGTTGTGCGGAGAGAACAGCTTGTCTCACGGTGCAATGAACTGTACTCTCTGCAGAAGTGGCTGAGCAAGCAAAGCTCAGGGTGCCAGGGCTCAAACAGCACCATATGTGGCGGAGTAACTCTTTTCATTCCACAGCATCACCATCTTCACTGACTGCTGGCATCAGACCTATTTCTGGTTTGGCTACTGCCTTCACAGCCTCTCTGCAAGCTAGAAATCTTCAGGATTTCCTTGTTATCCACCACGTAAGAATGTGTTTGCAGAAGTTCCCAGGGTGTGAAATATGTTGAGATTGTTACCCAGCAGTGCTGTGAGAAGCAGATGGTTTGCACTGAATCTGGCTGGTAGGCTGCTCATTGCACCCGTCCCTGTCCAAGCTAGATGAGGGCCCTGAGGAAGGACTGACTGATCTCAAAGTCAGGCTGCCAAGTCACCACTGCCCTGTGGGATGCACACATACCAGCCAAGCTGGGTAACACCTGACTTTGTGCAAGGGCACAGTCATTGCACTTTGCCCCAGAACATCAGAGCTGCAGAGAGAAATTAATTTCTATTTTCACACAGATTTTAAAATGAATGCATACAAGCAAAAGCAGGAACCCTGTTGATGAAAATGGAGCACAGCAGGACTTGAGCAGCTATAGTCTGTTATGATGTGATGGGACAGGTAATTCATTTAAAGGGTTGGAAACACTACTTCAGGTTTCTCCACTACAGATGTTCCCCAAAACACATATTCCATTCAATTTAAGTCTGTGTGGGAAAGGGAAAAAACAGCACTATTGTAACTAAGGCCTCCATAAAGCAACGTAATTTGTTGCTTAGATTTTTTTATCTTTTCATCTTCTGCCTGAAGGAAATCACAACATAACATTAAAAAAAAAGAAGGCACCAAACAAACAAAACACACAAAACAAAACAAACCTACAAAACCAACCAACTCATATACAAAGGAACACTGAGCTACTGGGGACGATAGCAGATGCATCAGAGAACCAGCAACAAAACCACTGAAGCACAGGGTGGAAGGAATGAGCTTACAGCCTCAAAAAGATGAAAGTTAATAAAACATGATGCTCAGAGAGGTCTTTCTGAATCATCACGTACAGTCCTGACCTTAAGTGCTGTGGTCAAAGTGCACCTTTTCTTAACATACTTTGTACCTTACAAGCTGATGCTCTGCAGGTTGTTAGCTTGCACTGAACCATATCCTTTTTTTCCTTTCTCTAAAGATCAACCCTCTGATTTCCTTCTAAAAAGGTCATAGGCTTTTCCCTGATCAGGAAAGCTAATGAATCTAGGTTTATTTTGCTGTTTAACCATCTTCCCCCCAGCTCACTGCAGTATTCCTCCTGGATCACCACTGTCACAAAGCAGAAAGCACCACTGGGGCCAGGAGAAAATGTATGTCCCATCTTGCAGACCTCAGTCTGCCCGAGTTGTCACTGTCCTTCACACAACTGAGGCTCTCATCTGCATCTCTCTTGCCATACTGCTATTTTTCATTGAACCTGAAGTATAACTCTTGATAAAGAGCTTTAAAACTGACTTGTATTAGCGTCGTGGAGGGCCCATAGGCCCGAAAACAGACCTGCATATGCCTTGCCCTGCCTGGACATGTTTTTCCTGCTCATAGTCAGGGGTGAGCACATGGCCAGCACAGAGGGGCACAACAGGCCTGGTGCCACGTGGAGTCTGGCCTGCCCAGGCTTTAGGTTGTGTAAGCCCCCACATGCTCAGCTCACGCTTGCCGGGTGCTAGGCCCGTGTGAGCCCCATATCTGGAAAGTCCAGGCCTGTGGCTCCTTGCCTATTATGGCAAGGTTGGCTGACTGCAAGCCTGATTGGTTATTGGTGGCCAATGAGACCATTGATCTCGGCCCACAGTTCATAAACAGAGGTGCACTCACGTGCCAGCATTCCTCCTTTGCTCGCCGGTGCAGTCACTCACTTAAGCCTGTCACTACAGGGCTCAGACTCCCCGTGCAGCCGTGCATCCCACTGCACACCCACTGCCTTATTGCCTGCTGTGTGCCATCGCCACGAGTCACCAGGAGCAGACCCATTTGCCTGCACAGGATCGTCTTCCCTCTGACCCGCCAGCAAATCCTGCCTACGAGTTCCCTGGAGACAGCAGCCAGAAGACCCAGCAGCTATGGTCAGAGACTATTGCCCCTGAAGCTGGGAGTATTCCAGCCTCAGAGTCCACGGGCGAGGACCCTAAGGAGTTGGACACTTTACACAGGCTGTGGCGTAGCCCGGAGGGTGATTTATAATAAATTAGAATCGTGAGTAAATACCTCTCTAATTCCTATTGTGCCTGCCATAGAGCAGAAAGCTTTCAGCCCACCCTGCTGGGCAAACAGTATATAGACATCAAGCAGCAGTAGCCGCAGGGAAAACTCTCTCTGTTAATAGTTCTGTGCTAGTCATTGTCATAGAGTTATTAATAAGCCGTTTGTTGTGATATTTTTCCCATAAGGTCTTTCATAACCATGAGAAGCCATTTAATATTAAATATAGTGGTTGGGTGGTGTTGAGAGTTAAGAATATTGAGTTTAATAAATATATTTTTATATAAAATTATCTTGCACCGATTGATTTCTCCCCTTCGCCACGATCAGGCGATAAGGGCAGAATTCCCCTCCGCGACAATTAGCTAACAAAAACGTGTGTCAGGGCAAAACAGACAGACCCATGGCCAAGTAAGCCTCCTGTCCTTCTGCAACCAAACATTATGAAGGCAGACTCTGCACTTCAAAAATTATCTCACAACGCACCTTCATCACGTGCGGTTGAAAATAGGATGTTATTTTCCTGTGTGCCACAGAAATGCTTCAAAGCAGCACTTAGCACAGCTAAGAAGTAGGGCAAATCAGTGGTATTCTTGGCATTCACCTGCATTTTCAGATGATGAAATAATAACATCTACCTCTACAGATCTGAACAATATTTAAAAACTGGAGTGGGCTTTTGTGCACGTGTCTCAAAAACTGGAAGAAATTGATGACAGGTTTCCAGGGTCACCTTTCTTCATCAAGACACAGCCTCCCTATTGAGATTCTTTTCTGTTCACCCAAAGCTATCAAAATGCAATTTTAAAATTTCTAATTAGAGTCATTAGCCACAGATGTGCTTCTTCCAAACCCACTCAAGCATTTTTAAGGGTCAGCCAACATGGTATTCCAGTCCTGCATAGGAAATTAATGCATGGCTCCACATCTGAAAACCAATTCTAAAAATACCATTGAAGAATTCAAAACTAGCAAATCATTGAATCAGTCAGAGTTGGAAGGAACCACAAAGATCATCTAGTTCCAACCCTCCTGCCAAGGGCAGGGACAAAAGTCTTAATGGCCCAGATAAACTCGTGCACTTACATTCTCTAGGAACATTCTCCTGGTGAGTTGTGTGCAACGTAACCCCAATGCAGGAACCTCTCCCTCACCTAGCACTCAAGTGTTGAATGCTTTCAAGGACTTGCAACCATATTTTGCCACAATAGACCTGGTGGTAACAGAGTTTACGCGATGTGGCCTGCAAACACTTCCATCGCTGTGATGCGATACCGCACAAAGGAGCACAATAATCTTGTGAGGCGATTTCTGGACTAAGCTGCTTTTATAAAAGAGGATCTTCCTGCCATGACAGATGACAGCTAACTCAGCCAGCAAACATGCAAGAAAAACACCACCACAAGTTAGGATGAGCCTTCGGTGGAATCTTTGGGAATCCAAGGTGATCCTTTCTACTTTAGAGTTTCAGTTCTTTGTGCTCAGCTCTTTTCCTTATTTGCAATGTACACTACCCACTTAAAAGTCTTAGAGAGAACAAAACCCAACAAAGACTCCCCTCCTCAAGTAAATCAACCTTTGAATCATAGAATTACTCAACAAATTTTTATCATTAGTAAGGGCCAGAGAGGTGGTCAGCAGCAATAAGACAAGGTGCAATAGCTACAAACTGTAGCATAGAAGGTTTCACCTCACCACGAGGAGAAATTTCTTTACAGTGAGGGTGAAAGAGCACTGGAATAGGATGCACAGAGAAGTTCTGGACTTTCAAAACCTGCCTGGATGGGTTCCTGTGCAAACTACCCTAAGGGATCCTGCCTTGGCAGGGAGGTTGGACTTGATTTTCCAACCTCTTAGGTCCTGTGATTCTTGGAAGAACGTGCCTGCCCTTTCCCTCCAGTTGCACATCGTGCACTGTATTGTATCTAATCTTAGAGATGCTAAGAGAAAGACCTTCCGTCCACAGACTCCTCAGAAAATCCAGCCTATTCTCCCAGCACTGCAGCAAGCCAAGTCTGATGAATTTTATGCCTCAAGATTAGGACCAAAGTTACTGAACGAAAATGCTCTGTAATAAAATGATCATTAGTCCACATACAGCTGCTTCTAGGAGGAAAGTTCATTCTTTTTGCAGTGATTCCATAAGCAAACATTCTACTATTGCAAGAACAAACTCTATTAGAACAGCTCAGTCTTTAGCAATAAGCTTCATAAAACAAAGAGTCATGCAAATAAACAATTAATGAGAACAGAAACTCAACTAGAAGAACATGTTGAAACAAGGCTCCATAAAGTTTCAGAGAGAACACTGAAGTGGAGACCTGTGCTGTACTGATTAGAAGACCATGAAGTTACAGGGCTTCACCAGGTTAGAACAACCTGGTACACAGAACTGGCAAAGGGAACATTTGCATTTGTTCCTGCCAGCATACCCTTTGCAGCACTACTTGCTTTCATTGCCTTGAATGTAAGTGTAAAGACAACAAGATGAATTTAAGTGATTTATACCATTACTAACATTAGTGACTTGAAAACAAGATTGGCAAGCACCACTTATCCATTAGTCTTTGCTCTGATGACTGGTGTCACTGCATTTTCCAGACAAGGAAGGGCCAAGAAGAGGATCCAGGGAAATGCACATCTGTCAGTCTTACCCTGGTGACAGGGAAGATCGTGGACAGATCATCCTTATGAGGAAAAGGCAGAGGTCCTTAACACCTTTTTTTGCCTCAATCTTCACTAGTGGGACAGGTT
>WAAF01020007.1:6010-26268 GCA_013400475.1 Tricholaema leucomelas
GGAGGAGGGAGAGGAGAGGAGAGGAGAGGGGAGGAGAGGAGGAAGGAGAGGAGAGGAGAGGAGGGAGGAGAGGAGAGGAGAGGACAGTGGAGGGGAGGAAGGGAGAGGGGAGACATTTAGGCTTTCTTCTATCAACTGAATGAGTTTTGTTTCTAAGAATCCTTTTCAGCTGCCTGCTTATTTTCTCCTGGTTTTGGCAGCACAGGGTAAAATGTTTTGGGTGAGACAAAACAAGGCCAAGTATTTCAGGGAGTAGTGCCACCTTCTTTGGATCTGAATCATAGAATCATAACATGGCCTAAGTTGGAAGGCACCAGAGACATCTAATTTTGACCCCTTTGCCATGGGCAAGGACACCTGTGAATGTAACAGGTCACTCGAGGCCTCATCCAACCTGCCCTTGAACACCTCCAGGGAGGGAGCAGCCACAATCTCCCTTGGCAACCTCTGCCAGTGTCTCACCACCCTCACTGTGAAGAATTTCTTCCACATCTCCGGTCTCAATCTGCCCTCATCAAGCTTCAATCCATTCTCTCTCCTCTCATTGCTCCAAGCCCTTGTAAAAAAACCCTTCCCAGCTTTCTTGTACCTTCAGGGACCAGAAAGGAAATCTAAGGTCTCCTCAGAGCCTTGTTTTCTCCGGGCTAAAAATGCCCAACTCTCTTAGCCTATCCTCACAGTGGAGGTGCTCCAGCCCTTCGATCACCACTACAGAGTCAGTACTGAGGCTGTTACAGATTCAGAGAATCAAGCAGGTTGGAAGAGACTTCCAAGATCACCCAGTCCAAGCTATCTATCCAGTCCAATCTACCCAACTAAGATCACCCAGTCCAGCCCTGCCCAACCAGCCAGACCATGGCACTAAGTGCCCCAGCCAGGCTTGGCTTCAACACCTCCAGCCACGGCCACTCCACCACCTCCCTGGGCAGCCCATTCCAATGCCAATCACTCTCTCTGACAACAACTCCCTCAGCACATCCAGCCTGGAGCTGCCCTGGCACAGCTTGAGGCTGTGTCTCCTTCTTCTGCTGCTGGCTGCCTGGCAGCAGAGCCCAACCCCAGCTGGCTACAGCCTCCCTGCAGGTAGTTGTAGTCTATCTGGGAAGTCTGTCCACCTGGGAAGGGTTTGTCTTTGTTCATGCCAGAGTGATCTGTGATTTAATGTAGATCTCAGTATTTAATACCAACAGTTACTTACAAAATGCAAACATTATTATAGCCATAACAATAAAACTGATCCACAATACAAAAGCCTGAATCTTAATTGAGGAATAAAGTTGTGGAGGAAGAGGGGGAAGGAAAAGAGTTCTGCAATAACTTCTGCCTTTCAAGCAGGTAATTCTATTTCCCAAGAGAACATAATGCTTGCTCCAAGTGCAAGGTCCTGCAGCTGGGGCAAGGCAATGCCAAACACTAATCCAGGCTGGGCAGGGAGTGGCTGGAGAGCAGCCCTGAGGAGAGGGACTTGGGGGGTGCTGCTGGAGGAGAAGCTCAACAGGAGCCAGCAGTGTGCACTTGCAGCCCAGAAAGCCAAGCAGAGCCTGGGCTGCAGCAGCAGAAGTGTGGCCAGCAGGGCCAGGGAGGGGATTCTCCCCCTCTGCTCTGCTCTGCTGAGACCCCACCTGGAGCACTGCATCCAGCTCTGGAGCCCCTGGGACAAGAGGGCTGTGGAGATGCTGGAGAGTGTCCAGAGCAGGGCCAGGAGGATGCTGAGAGGGCTGCAGCAGCTCTGCTGTGAGCACAGACTGAAAGAGTTGGGGCTGTGCAGGCTGGAGCAGAGGAGGCTCCCAGGTGACCTTCTTGTGGCCTTCCAGGATCTGAAGGGGGCTACAAAAAAGCTGGGGAGGGACTTTTGAGGCTGTCAGGGAGTGGCAGGAGTGGGGGGAATGGAGCAAAGCTGGAGGTGGGGAGAGTGAGGCTGGAGGTGAGGAGGAAGTTGTTGAGCAGGAGAGTGGTGAGAGGCTGGAATGGGTTGCCCAGGGAGGTGGTTGAGGCCCCATGGCTGGAGGTGTTTCAGGCCAGGCTGGCTGAGGCTGTGTGCAGCCTGCTCTAGGGTAGGGTGTCCCTGGGCATGGCAGGGGGGTTGGAACTGGCTGCTCCTTGTGGTCCCTTCCAGCCCTGACTGATTCCATGATTCTAAGTCGAGTTCACTTCCGATATGCATGAGCTGATGACTTTATCTCACCTTCATTCCTTCCAAAGCCTATTTTTTTACTTTAAGGCACCTCTCCTCTCCCAATATTTCTTAAGGGTAAGGCTGTGACTGAGATTTCTTCTCCGCAGGCGCTCACCAAGGGTGCAAATGGATGGGGGGTAGGGATGGTAACATCTCATTGCCACAGCTCGAAGTTATCCTGATTTTCCAGGGGTTTTTCATAGAATCATAGAATGGTTTAGGTTGGAAGGGACCTCAAGGATCATCCAGCTCCAAACCCCTGCCATAGGCAGGGACACCTCCCACTAGAGCAGCTCGCCCAAGGCCTCATCCAGCCTGACCTTAAACACCTCCNGAGGAGAGCAGAGCCAAGGGGCAGAATCCCCTCCCTTGCCCTGCTGCCCACACTGCTCTTGCTGCAGCCCAGCACAGGGTTGCTGTCTGGGCTGCATGTGCACACTGCAGGCTCATGTTGAGCTTTTCATCAACCCAGACCCCCAGGTCCTTCTCCTCAGGGCTGCTCTCAGCCATTCCCCACCCAGCCTGGAGCTGTGCCTGGGATTGCGCCGACCCGGGTGCAGGAGCTTACACTTGGCCTTGTTTTTGTCAGTAATTAGTGTGTTTCTGTGCCAGTGAATCATGTGGGGTTTTTTTTTTTTTGCCTTCTGAAAGATATTTCCAGCCCAGGGAGAGACTGTGATAAATACTAATCATGCCCATGATATATTGCTAATGAGGAATATGATCTATGGCAAGGAAAAAAAGAAAGGAGGTATTGTGGTAGCCTGACTGAAATGTGGGTAATAAATAAGACACTTACAATATCATTTTCCAGCTGCTTATTATCATTAGATTCCACAGTCCCTTCATTTCCACTGAGCTCATCTCCTAGAGTCATAGAATCAAACAGGCTGGACCGGAATGAGCTGCCCAGGGAGTTGGGACATGTAACTCATACTATAGGAACAGAAGCTTCACAGTGAGGCTGAGTAGGTTTACAATGGACATTGGGAAGAAGTTTTCCATGGAGAGAGTGGACAGGCACTGGAATGACCTACCCAGGGAGGTGGTGGAGTCACTGTCTTTGGGTGTATTTTGGGGCTGTTTAGTTTGAGGACGAGGAGGCTGAGGAGAGACCTCGTTGCTGTCTACAGCCACCTGGAGGGACATCGAGGACAGGCTGCTGCTGGGCTCTGCTCACAGGGAATTGGAGAGAGAACAAGGGGGAATGGCCTCAAGCTTAGGCTGGGGAGGTTTAGACTGGACATTAGGAAAAGGTTTTCCCTGGAGAGAGTGGTCAGGGACTGGAAGGAGCTGCCCAGGGAGGCGGTGGAGTCACCCAGCCTGGATGTGTTTAAGGGCGGTTTGGACGTGGTGCTTAGGGAGATGGTTTAAGGTGCATCTTGTGGCGTAGGGTTCCAGGTTGGACTTGGTGACCCTGAGGGCCAACCTGGACGTTTCTGTGACTCTGTGAAGATGTTACAGGGCAGATCTCAGTGGCTCCTGCTTATCATTCCTTCTGCATCGATATCGTCCTTGGCAAATGCGCTCAGCTCAGGCAGCGACGCGAAAGAAAGTGGATGAGTTAGAATTCAGCTAGCGTGCGGCTGGGGCCCCTAACGACTCTGGCTGCTCTCTGACTGGCAGAGAACACCTAAAGGAAAGAAATAAGATCGTTACAGAACCCTCAGCATTCTCTCCACCTTCTAAGGTTTGTGCTCTGGAGACAGAATGACCTATTAGAGACTCGGCGGTGCCTGCTGAAGGCTGTTTGCAGCAGCGTTGCTGATGTTTGCATTTCGGCAGCCTTTAGCTCTTGTAATTGTTCCACCTGTGTAGAAAAGGGATGGAGGTCAAAAGAAGTCACCAGGAAATTAACAGACAAGCAAAAGCTAGAAGACTAAGATGCTACACTCACCCAAAATGATAGAGCATTTCTCGGCCAGGCTTAACATCCATTACCTGGAAAGATGCTCAGAGGGCTGCAGCAGCTCTGCTGTGGGGACAGGCTACAAGAGTTGGGGCTCTGGAGCCTGGAGAAGGGAAGGATTCGAGGAGACCTTGGAGTGGCCTTCCAGGATCTGAAGGGGGCTCCAGGAGGGCTGGGGAGGAACTGTTGACAAGGTCTTGTAATGACAGGAGGAGGAGGAATGGGTTTAAAGTGGCAGAGGGCAGATTGAAAGTGGATCTTAGGCAAGGGTTCTTTGCACTGAGGATGGTGAGACACTGGCACAGGTTGAGGGTGGTGAGACACTGGCACAGGTTGCCCAGGGAGGTGGCGGGTCACAGAAGCACAGAATGGGACCTTTGATCCCATTCTGTGCTTCTGTGACCCACAACCTCCCTGGAGGTGTTCAAGGCCAGGTTGGATGAGGCCTTGAGCGACCTGTTCTAGTGGGAGGTGTCCCTGTAAAAATGCTGGGAAGGGACTTTTTAGGNTCTATTTTGGCATGTTGTGAGTTTTACAGACTGCGACAGCGAAGGGCAGACCTCAAGCAGCATCTACAACTGGAAAGGTTAAGAGAAGGATTGATTTTTTCCTCCAAGAGTAAAGTGAGTAGTTCAGGTATAGTAGGAAATCTACAGATCTTATTTTGAAGTCTGGTTTCAGATTTTGGGGGTAGGGAGAGGAAAGAGAAGAGAAACTGAGCAGGAGGAACACTCCACGTCCCAGCGCATCTGCGGAGACTTAGCCTCCAGTTTTGAAGAGCTATTAACAAAAAATGAAAACAAAACAAGAGATGGGATTTAAATTTCTGGGTTTATTGTCAGTCAGGCAATGATATTCTCAGTAAATACCTAACAGAGGCTATTGAAGTAGTAAAAAACAAGTCACTGAGTCAGGGCTCTACTACAGCATCAAGGCAAACACGCTCAGAGTGGCTATGCAGGCGGTAGAGTCGGCATCTTCCTTGCTTCCACCTGACACCACACCTTTCAAAAGCCAAGGAGACTTACTCAATCTCATCACTGAGCACAGAGCTGGGAGCTACCATGGTACTACCAAAGTACTACTGCAAAATTCTCTTAGCACCAAACCCCACCGACGCTTGCTACTAACGATAGCGGAGCACTAGGGGCAAGTAATAGGGAATAGGAGGCAGCGTTAGCAAGCTCAACATCCTCGTGAGGAAACACAAACTCTGGGGGCAGCTCCTGTCTGGTCGTGAGTTTGGGTTCCTAAAAGGCTGGGAGAGGGTCTATGTGGCAACAGCCCCATGTGTCTGAAGGAGATGCAACGAATCACAGAATCATAGAAGCAAGCAGGTTGGAAGAGACCTCCAAGCTCATCCAGTCCAACCTAGCCCCCAGCCCTGGCCAATCATCCAGACCATGGCACTAAGTGCCTCAGCCAGGCTTTTCTTGAACACCTCCAGGGACAATGACTCCACCACCTCCCTGGGCAGCCCATTCCAATGCCAATCACTCTCTCTGACAACAACTTCCTCATCACATCCAGCCTAGACCTGCCCTGGCACCGCTAGAGGCCGTGTCCCCGTGTTCTACTGCTGCTTGCCTGGCAGAAGAGAACAACCCCAGCTGGCTACAGCCTCCCTGCAGGCAGCTGCAGACAGCAATGAGCTCTGCCCTGAGCCTCCTCTGCTGCAGGCTGCACACCCCCAGCTCCCTCAGCCTCTCCTCATAGGGTTTGTGTTCCAGGCCCCCCACCAGCTTTGTTGCCCTTCTCTGGACACCTTCCAGCACCTCAACATCTCTCTTGAATTCAGGAGCCCAGAACTGGACACAGCACTCAAGGTGTGGCCTCAGCAGTCCTGAGTACAGGGGAAAAAAAACTTCCTTCATCCTACTGGCCACACTGTTCCTGATACAACCCAGGATGCCATTGGCTCTCCTGCCCACCTGGGCACACTGCTGGCTCGTCTTCAGCCTCCTCTCTACCAGTACTCCCAGCTTCCTCTCTGCCTGGCTGTTCTCAGCCACTCTGGCCCCAGCCTGCAGTGCTGCTTGGGGTTGTTGTGGCCAAAGTGCAGAACCCTGCCCTTGGCCTTGTTCAGTCTCATCCCCTTGGCCTCTGCCCACCCCTCCAGCCTGGCCAGGTCCCCCTGCAGGGCTCTTCTTACCATCTAACAGCTCCACAGCTGCTCCTAGCTTGGTGTCATCTGCAAACTCACTGCTGCTGGACTCAATCCCCTGCTCCAGATCATCAATAAAGATGTTGAACAGGTCTGTGCCCAGCACTGATCCCTGGGGAACACCATCTGTGCCAGCTGCCCGATGAATGTGTCACCACTCACCACCGCTCTCTGGGCTCGGCCTTCCAGCCAGTGCTTGACCCCTATCAGAGTGAATCTGTCTAAGCCAGGGGCTGCCAGCCTGGCCAGGAGCTGCTTGTGGCAGACGGTGTCGAAGGCCTTGCTGAAGTCCAAGTAGACTCCATCCACAGCCTGCCCCACACTCACCTGGGGCATAACCTGATCATAAAAGGAGTGAGTTTTCATTCACCTTCTTCAGGGTGCCTCAACAGCACCACGTGTCTGAGGAAGACACAATGCTTTTTTGTTCACCTTCTTCACTGTTCAGGATGATCTCTTCAGGAAAGAAATCATCCTGCCATATCTACTCCAGAGCTGGCAAAGGAAGCTTCCTACACAGGCAGTCCTGAAATTGAAGCTTTTCCCGTGAGCTTAACTGCGTGCAGCACCTGTGTGACAACATCTGGGATGTGCTGCATGAAAAGCATTCAGCTGTGAAAGCCAATACATTGCTTCCTCCACTTCCGCAGCCTCCTGAATCTGAGCTTTGAATCCCTGGGCTCCCCGGCTTAAGAGGGGCAGGGATCTGCTGGACGAGGTCCGGCGGAGGATGATGAGGGGACTGGAGCGCTGTCTGAGGAGGAGAGGCTGAGGGACCTGGGACTTTTTAGTCTGGAGAAGAAAAGACTGAGAGGAGATTCAATAAATGTCTATAACTATCTGAGGGCTGGGGGTCAGGGGAGGGGGGGACAGGCTCTGCTCGCTCCCTGCCTGCGATAGGACAAGGGGCAACGGACACAAGCTGCAGCACAGGAGGTTCCAGCTCGACAGAGGGGAAACTTCTTTACTGGAAGGGCTCCAGAGCACCGGCACAGGCTCCCCAGAAGGGCTGTGGAGTCTCCTTCTCTGCAGCCTTTTGAGGCCTGTCCGGACGCGTTCCTGTGCGACCCGAGCTGGACTGTGCGGTCCTGCTGTGGCAGGGGGTTGGACTCGGTGATCTCTTTGAGTCCCTTCCAGCCCCTGCCATCCTGTGAGCCTGGGATGCAGGCACTGTTGATACACCCAAAGCAGCAGTGATAAATTTAGTACATTTGCCTCCCCCTTTTTTTTTTGCCTTTTTTTTTTTTTCTAGCCTCTTCAGGTGATCTGTACCAATTCAGCTGCTCCGTGACCTCCCCCCGGATTTCGCTGTCTCCTAACTGAGGATGTATGAGTGCACGCAGACCTGGCCCACGGCAATGCCGAGCGTCTGTCGGGCAGCTCTCGCTGCCGCCTCCTCGCAGCGCCCCGAGGACAGCACATTTCACGCAGGGAAAGAGATTTGCTGCGAGTGCTGTAGCCTAGGGAGATCTGAGAAATATGCCTCGCAAGAAATGGAGAGAAGAGAAAGTGAAAGCACATCATTTATAAACCGGCTTGACCGAGCAGGCAAATCTGATTACCTGCCCTGTGCGACTATTGTCAGGATGGCTCCGCGGGGAGCGCATCCATTTGTCACTTCCACTGCGCCGTATCTCAAGACGGGTGAGCATTAGGCGGAACGCATCCCTCGGCGGCCGCCTAGCAGCCTGTTTCCTGGCACAGCTCAAACGCCTGGGTAAATGCTCGGGACTACGATGCCGCTCTCCACCACCCTAACCTCGTTCAAAGCCTCTGCTTTCACTCCGCGGCTTTAGCGTTTCCCCAGGTCTCCCTCCCTCACAGATACTTGCGTTTGAAGTAGGTGAGGGTGTCCCTCCCAGAGCTCCAGGGTGTGCGGGACCCTGCCTGGGCCAGGATGCTGCTGGAGGGTCGTGCGGCAGAGCGGGGCAGGGTGGCGTAGGCGGAGGGAGAGGTGGAGCGGGGCAGGGTGTTGTAGGCGGAGCGGGACAAAGTGTTGAAGGAGGAGCGGGACAAGGAGCTGTAGGGAGGCCGTGCGAGCGAGCCGTAGGCTGTGCGGGACAAGGGGGAGTAGCTCGAGCGCCCCGAAGGGCTCCACGCCGAGCGGGAGGCGACGCCCCACGTGGCGTGGGAGCCCAAGCGAGTGGCGGTGTCACCGGAGGGACCCCACTGCGGGCCGCACAGCGAGCGAGAGCCCGGAGTGACGGCGAGGCGGGAGAGGGGGCGAGACGGGGGCGCGCAGAGGGAGCGGGCGGTGGTGGCGGTGGCGGTCAGCGGGCGCGGCGTCGGGGGGCACGGCGGGCAGGCTCCCGGCGAGTCCTCGGCGCAGGCGGCAGGCGAGCTGCTGGGGCGGGCCCCCGTGGTCCCCAGGGAGGCGGAGACGGGGGAGCACAGCGAGTGGGCTGCGGGGGGTCCCACCGGGCGGGGAGCCGGAGAGCACAGCGAGTGGGCTGCGGGGGGTCCCACGGGACGAGGGGCCGGTGAGCACCGCGAGTGGGTTGCGGAGGCGCTCCCCATCTGCAGCCCTGCCGGAGTGGCGCTACGGGCGGCAGAGTGGAGCACCGGAGAGGCCGCCGGGCCTGGGGAGCACACGCCGTGGGCGACGGGCGTGCTCAGAGGTTGGGAGGGCAGGGTGACCATGGGGCCGCAGGGAGGTTGGGTGGTGGGAGAGGGCGCGGAGCCGCAGACGACGTGCGAGATGGTGGCACCGGGCACTGAGAGGGGAGCTGGTGCTGGCACGGGGCCGCCTATGGTGTGGACCACTGGAGCGCCGATGGCGTGAGCTGCTGGAGCGGGCATGTGGGCAGGGACCGTCTGGGTTGCTGCAGCGGGACCGGAGCCGGCCATGAAGTGGGTCAGCAGGGCACTCACCGCGTTGTTCGCCGGGACTGAAACGGAGTAGGACATCGGCCCCCCTCCACCTCCAGGTTGTTGTGCGGGGGCAGGACCCGTCTCAAACACCACGTGAGGCATAGAGGGGCACATGGGGTTGGGTGCTGGAGCAGGCACGGAGCCGCCGTAGACGGTTGGAGGCATCTGGGTGCAGGTAGCAGAAGGCATAGTCTCGCATATGACGCGGAAGCCTGGGTCGCATCCCAAGTCAAAGCCGGGATTGATGCTGGGACCGAAGCCTTGGTTGCAGATGGAGTTGCACAAGGGGTGGCCCGCGGGAAGGTAGACGAAGTCGTACACGGGCTGGCCCCCTGCGTTGCAGTTCGGGTTGCACACTGGGATGCATATGTACTCACACATGGAGTTGAAGGCAGGGTCTGCCACGGGCACGGGCGCGGGCGTGGAGCCGTTCACGGGGACGGAGCCGCTCTCGCACGCCGGGAGCGATCCGTTCTGGCCGACGGGCAGGACGCCGTTCTGGCCCGCGGAGCAGCAGACCTCGGCCTTGGCACATCCCTTGCAGTAGGCAAACTTATGGCATCCCAAGTTGGCCAGGAGCCGGTGGCTGCCGAGCCTGTAAGGCGTGAACTCCACGACGGTCCGTGCTTGCTGGTTGGCGGCCAGCGTTCCCAAACTGGATCGAGAGAAGGACAAACGGTTAGGAACCTGAGTGGCTCCAAGGTCCACGGAGTGCTCCAAAATGAGTGACCACGAGTAGGCTTGATTTGCTGACATGAAATGTTATGACTGTCTTGCTACTCTTGCCTGCCCCCAAAAAAACCCAGAACCCACATTCACAGTCTCACAGCATCACAGTCTCACAGTCTCACCAAGGTTGGAGGAGACCTCACAGATCATCAAGTCCAAGCCATTACCACAGAGCTCAAGGCTAGACCATGGCACCAAGTGCCACGTCCAGTCCTGCCTTGAACAGCTCCAGGGACGGCGACTCCACCACCTCCCTGGGCAGCCCATTCCAGTAGCCAATGACTCTCTCACTGAAGAACTTTCTCCTCACCTCGAGCCTAAATTTCCCCTGGCACAGCTTGAGGCTGTGTCCTCTCGTTCTGGCGCTGGCTGCCTGAGAGAAGAGAGCAACCTCCTCCTGGCTACAACCACCCTTCAAGTAGTTGTAGATAGCAATAAGGTCTGCCCTGAGCCTCCTCTTCTCCAGGCTAAACAATCCCAGCTCCCTCAGCCTCTCCTCGTAGGGCTTGTGCTCGAGGCCTCTCACCAGCCTCGTTGCCCTTCTCTGGACACATTCAAGCATCTCAGTGTCCTGTGTTGTGAAAAGTGTGGTCACAACTCAAGAGTTGAAAAGCTCCCCTAGCTGTGACTGGAAACTCATTTGTGATACTCTCTTGCATTCTTAAACAATGTAGCACCTTCCTGCCCCTCCAAAAGATGTATTTTCTGCTTCCCATTCTGTAGAATCATAGATTGGTTTGGGTTGGAAGGTCGCCTAGTCCAACCCCCCTGCAGCCAGCACTGATCGGGTTGTCCAGAGCCTTGTTCTGTCTGAGCGTGAACGTCGCTAAGGACAGGGCCTCAACCTCCCAGGCAACCAGCAACAGAACAAGGGGACACAGTCTCAAGTTGTTCTAGAGTTCTAGGCTGGATGTCAGGAGGAAGTTGTTGCCGGAGAGAGTGATTGGCATTGGAATGGGCTGCCCAGGGAGGTGGTGGAGTCTAGAGGTGTTTGAAACAAAGCCTGGATGAGGCACTCGGTGCCGTGGTCTGGTTGATTGGCTTGGGCTGGGTGCTAGGTTGGACTGGATGAGCTTGGAGGTCTCTTCCGACCTGCTCGATTCTATGACTCTATGAACTACTCTCCGGACAAAGTCTTCCCCGTGTTGCGCCGCTCTCGTGGCGCAGAACTGCTTCCTCACATCCAATCTAAATCTGCTTTTCTCCCATTTCAAACCATTGCTATTACTGGAGGCCTTTACAAACGGTCCCTCTGCAGCCTTCTTGCAGGCCCCTTTCGGGTAGCAGAAGGCTGCTACTAGGTCTCTCTGGAGCCTTCTCCAGGCTGAACTACGCCATTAGTCTTGAATCGGGTAGCTTGATGGAACTGAGTTCATTATTATTCAGTGAGAGCAATTCCTACTTGCTTCCCCTCCAAACTAGTCATACTTCTGTCAGTCCTCCTGCTCCTGAAGCACAGCAGTGCATACTAATAAAACAGCTACTTTTCCAGGGGTGCTAGAGAATCCTGGAGGTTTCCAGCTTCCTGTGGTCAATGTGTGTGGCGCTCGGAACGCGTACTGCTGTTTCTCGCGGTCATCTCCTCATTGCTCGCCTATGTCGTGCCGGTTGATGGATACTGAGAGGGATTCTGTTCTAAACTCAATGGGATTATAAAGGATGGAAGATCCAGCTAGGATTTTTTTGGGGGGGGTAGAGAAAAGAGCACCCTCCCTTTCGGACAGCCACTTGAAACACGCCTCGATAGTAAAGCTTGAGAAGAACGAAGGGGCAGCGCAGGCTGCCGGCTCTAAGCGATCCAGCGGTTTTAAGAGGAGTGAGGTTTTTCACTGAGTCTCCAAGTAACAAAGGGCAAAGAAGTCCTGTTCACGTCTGTCCTTGTAGGCCTGGATAGGCCAAAATAGGCTTATACCTGTCCTGGATTGCTCAGAGGTGGTTTTCTGCTCTCCCTCCTTCTGAAAGGGGGGGAAACAACAGCGGGATAGAGGACAAAGGACCTGGAGCGGTTGAGTTCGAGGACTCTGGCCTGCCCAGACAAGTTTACGTCCTGTGGTAACCAAGGTAGGCACACTTAGCTTGTGCCAGCCTCGTACGAGGCCTGTGTTGTTCACAGGCTTGGGTAAAGCAAGCCTGTAACTTCACCTAATACGGTCAACCTTGGCTAACTGCCGTTCTCATTGGCTATTCTATGTCCAAAGGTCCGTTACTCTCAGGCTGTATTGACAGAAAGAGATGAGCAGGTAACACAGTGTGCTCTGCCGTTGCTTTCCTGCCTGTCGCCTGCTGCTCTCCTGGCATCCTGACCTGGATCAGGAATAGTGTGGCCAGCAGGACCAAGGAGCTTCTTTTGCCCCTCTAAGCAGCACTGGTCAGGCCACATTTTGAGTACTGTGTCCAGTTCTGAGCTCCTCGATTCAAGAGAGATGTTGAGGTGCTGGAAGGTGTCCAGTGAAGGGCAGCGAAGCTGGAGAGGGGCCTGGCACCACAAACCCTATGAGGAGAGACTGAGGGAGCTGGGGGTGTGCAGCCTGCAGAAGAGGAGGCTCAGGGCAGAGCTCATTGCTGTCTACAACTACCTGAAGGGAGGTTGTAACCAGGTGAAGTTGGGCTCTGCTGCCAGGCAGCCAGGGACAGAACAAGGGGACACAGTCTCAAGGTAATAGGTTGGATGTAATGAGGAAGTTGTTGTCAGAGAGAGTGATTGGCATTGGAATGGGCTGCCCAGGGAGGTGGTGGAGTGGCCGTGGCTGGAGGTGTTCAAGCAAAGCCTGGCTGGGGCACTTAGTGCCATGGTCTGGTTGATTGGCTAGGGCTGGCTGCTAGGTTGAGCTGGATGATCTTGGAAGCCTCTTCCAGCCTGGTTGGTTCTATGATTCTCTGAACAACGTCCTAAATACAAATACCGGAGCGATTGTTTTCCACTAAACCTGCTCTGATCTGGCACACCTTAGTCAAACCCTCAGTGTTCTCCCCATGTAAATAATTGATGATCTTACTCAATGGTCATTGGCTCCTTGAATAAACCACAGCCTTCTAATGTCATCACACAGTTCTTCATATCCTCCTGCAGAGGGTTGCAGAAGGAGATCTCTGCAGTGCAGGGTACTTTCAGCCTGGGCTGGCTCAGGAGCTAGTCAGAAAATAAGCAGGCACAGGTTATGTTTTGCAAGCCTTACAAAATGAACAATGAAGTAAACATGTGGAGGAAAGAAACAAAATCAAGGAAGAGAAAGGAAAGGGAAAAACAAGAGAAGAATTATTCCTACATGTTTCTTTCACATCTCTTTCTCTGGTCCTTGTGCATCCCACTGAGTCAATTTTGATACATTTAAAACCACACTGATCTTGCTTAAAAAAAGGGGGGGTGGTGTCAGGTTTATCAGCATTGCCAACCTAGGAATTGGTCCATAAGAGTCCCTAAGTCTGTTCCTTAGATGCAAGATGCCACAGTTAAGGTTCTTTACCTTCACAATAACAGGTGGCCTGTTGATCACCACATCCCTGCTCACCATCAGAACTTCTCCGCACTCTGGGTCCGACACTGCCACCACTTTCATGATGTTGTGGTCGCAGAGGTAAGGTCCGTACTGAGAGTATGATATACACAGGGGAATCTTTTTCACTGTGAGAAAAGAAAAAAGGACATTAAAAAAAAAAAAAAAAAAGCTGATTTTCTGGCTAATATTTCCACTTCCTTTACTCCTGAAGTTTCACTGCCACTTACAGTGGCTTCGCTACGTATCAATTTCTCACAGCGCCTTTGAAAACAGACATGATTTTTCCTGGCTCAGGGAGATGCATTGCTGCTATCCACCAGCTGCAGTTTCCACTTCATACAGCTCTACCAGTGCCTTGAAAAGGAGGTTGGTTCTTCGTTGCTGTTGTTGCTATGATTCTGCTTCTGATTTTGATTCTTCTTCTGCTTCTGCTTTTGTTTCTTCTGCTTATTCTTCTGATTCTTTTTCTGATTCTTTTGTTGCTTCTTCTGATTCTAATTCTTCTGCTTCTGATTCTTCTGATTTTGATTCTTACTCTGATTCTTCAGATTCTGATTCTGCTGATTCTGATTTTGCTTCTTCTTCTGCTTCTGGTTCTCATTTTGATTCTTCTTCAGATTGTGCTTCTGGTTCTGATTCTTCTGATTCTCATTCTTCTGATTTTGATTCTTCTTATGATTCTGATTCTTTTGATTCTGATTCTTCTTCTGCTTCTTCTAATTTTGATCCTTCTGATTCTGATTCTTCTGTTTCTTCTGATTATGCTGATTATTCTGCTGCTTCTGATTTTTCTGCTGCTTCTTCTAATTCTTCTTCTGATTCTTCTGATTTTGATTCTTCTTCTGATTCTTCAGATTCTGGTTCTGCTTTGTCTGCTTATTCTGCTTCTCATTTTGCTTATTCTGCTTCTTCTGATTTAGATTCTTCTGATTGTGCTTCTGATTCTCATTCTTCTGATTCTGATTCTTCTGCTTCTTCTAATTTTGATCCTTCTGATTCTGATTCTTCTGTTTCTTCTGATTATGCTGATTATTCTGCTGCTTCTGATTTTTCTGCTGCTTCTTCTAATTCTTCTTCTGATTCTTCTGATTTTGATTCTTATTCTGATTCTTCAGATTCTGATTCTGCTTTGTCTGCCTCTTCTGCTTCTCATTTTGCTTCTTCTGATTCTTCTGCTTCTGATTTAGATTCTTCTGATTGTGCTTCTGATTCTAATTCTTTTGATTCTCATTCTTCTTCTGCTTCTTCTAATTTTGATGCTTCTTCTGATTGTGCTTCTGATTCTGATTCTTCTGTTTCTTCTGCTTCTGCTTCTGCTGATTATTCTGCTGCTTCTTCTAATTCTTCTTCTGATTCTTCTGCTTCTGATTTAGATTCTTCTGATTGTGCTTCTGATTCTGATTCTTCTGTTTCTTCTGCTTCTGCTTCTGCTGATTATTCTGCTGCTTCTAACCATTCTTCTTCTGATTCTTCTGATTTTGATTCTTATTCTGATTCTTCAGATTCTGGTTCTGCTTTGTCTGCTTCTTCTGCTTCTCATTTTGCTTATTCTGCTTCTCATTTAGATTCTTCTGATTCTCATTCTTCTGATTCCCATTCTTTTGATTTTGATTCTTCTGATTCTGATTCTTCCGATTCTTATTCTGTTTCTTCTGCTGCTTCTCTGATTTTGATTCTTACTCTGATTATGATTCTTCTGTTTCTTCTGGTTATGCTGATTCTACTTCTTTTGATTCTCTGCTGCTTCATCTGATTCTCTGCTTCTGCTGCTTCTTATGCTCCTTCTGATTCTGCTTCTTATGCTCCTTCTGATTCTGCTTCTTTTCAATTCTGATTCTTATTAAAACGTTCTGGCATCATTCTTAGAGCAATAATTCAGATGTAGGTGAATTATAGCTTGCTATGGACATCAGGAAATATCACAGCTAGGAAATTTTGCCTCCTAATGTGCTTTAATCAAAAGGGATAGTTTTTAATTCCAGGAAGAGATACTAACCCTGCAAATGAGTGTTTGTATTTTGATAGACTTTTGTACTCACCATGTCTATCTAGGGATCATATATGTGCTCACCATAGTATACCTAGGAGTAATGCATACACTCACCATAGCATATCTAGGAATAATTCTATTACTGCTCAAAACAAGTGCTTTACACTGGCTGGTATCTTCTGGCTCAAGGAAACAATTTGCTTTTCTGATAGGCAGGTGCACCTTTCCCTTTGCACAGAATGTAGATGGCAGACTTGGACGTTGACTGAAACCAAGCTTTTAAATGATTGTAAGACATAAAGGAGGGACTCTGATTGCCCTGCCACTGTACATGCAATATTGACACTGGTAATGTTTAAGTAATCACAGAATGTTAGAGCTTGGAAGGGGCCTCCAGAGATCATCGAGTCCAACCTCCCTGCCAAAAGCACCTAGGGTAGTCCACAGGGCAACGCATACCGGCAGGTCTCGAATGTCTCCAGAGAAGGAGACTCCGCAACCACCTTGGGCAGCCTGTTCCAGTGCTCCGTTACCCTCATATAAAGAAATTGCTCTATTGGTTAGGGCTGGGTGCTAGGTTGGACTGGATGATCTTGGAGGTCTCTTCCAACCTGCTTGATTCTATGTTCCTGTGTAACCTTCTACGTACAAGTTTCCATCTGCTGTTCCTTATCTTATTACTGCGCACCACCGAAAAGAGCTTGGCCCCCTCTGCTTGACACCCACCCCTGAGATAGTTATGGGCATTGATCAGGTCCCCTCTCAGCCTTCTCCAGACTAAACAGCCCCAGGGCTCTCAGTCTCTTCATCAGGGAGATGCTCAAGTTCCCCAATCATCCTCGTGGCTCTCCTAAAGGGAATTGAGCTGTCGATATTTCACGCTGTATTCCTTTCAGCTCTCACCACTGTTGGGAAGCCTCTGCTAACCCCCAAAACACCTATCTCCTGAAAGGACCAATTCATGTCCTTACCTTCCCTTGGGCCCAAGGTGACATTCACACTGTCTTTCCAAAACTGATCCATGGGACACCCGCTGTAGGTGATGATTTGTGCGCACAAATGAAACTTCAGGGTCTTGTTCTCATTACGCAGGTTCTCAAGCAGCCACTGGAGCTGGACGTCTTCCCCGTACATGGGGCAGTTTGCCATCTTTAACCTCATGTTGACACCAGAGTCACTCAAAAATGGGTTTTTCAGGGCTGATAACTCCCTCTCTATGTGACAGTTGGAAGCATTGCAGTACCCTGGGTGAATTCTTCTGTAAGCTCTATAAAAGGCTTCTTTGTTTTTCACTGAGCCTGTTGAAGAAGGGACATGAGAATGAAGCTACTGGAGGCACAAGAAGGCACATCTCTCCAAATGAAGGTAAGGACATATCTTTCCTGCTTCTTCCTGAAACCTAGGGGAGTGCTTGGTGTAGAACAAATCCACCAGACTGTGAAACAAGATAGAATAGAATAGAATAGAATAGAATTAGAATAGAATTAGAATAGAATAGAATAGAATAGAATAGAATAGAATAGAATAGAATAGAATAGAATCAGAATAGAATAGAGTAGAATAAACTAGATTTGAGTAGAATGGAATAGGACAGGATATAATAGAAAAATAGAATAGCTTAGAACAGAGTAGACTAGAAGGGTATAGAATAGAATAGTATCAAATTAGAATAGAATACAGTAGACTAGACTAGAATGGAAAAGAAACAATGGAATAGAATAGTATCAAATATAAGACAATCAAATAGAACCAAGTCAGATAGAATAGAATAGAAAAGAAAAAAATAGAACAGTATCCTCTCCTCTCCTCAAATCTCTCCTTGAATCTGCTCAAATCTCCTCTCCTCTCCTTGAATCTCCTCTCCTTGAGTCTCATCTCCTCTCCTTGAATCTCCTCTCCTCGAATCTCCCCTTCTCTCCTTGAATCTCCTCTCCTCAAACTTCCCCTTCTCTCCTTGAATCTCCTCTGCTCGAATCTCCTCTCCTCTCCTTGAATCTCCTCTCTTTGAATCTCCTCTCCTCAAAACTCCCCTTCTCTCCTTGAATCTCCTCTCCTCAAATCTCCTCTCCTCTCCTTGAATCTCCTCTGCTCAAATCTCCTCTCCTCTCCTCGAATCTCCCCTTCTCTCCTTGAATCTCCTCTCCTCGAATCTCCCCTTGTCTCCTTGAATCTCCCCTTCTCTCCTTGAGTCTCCTCTGCTCAAATCTTTTCTCCTCTCCTCGAATCTCCTCTCCTCTCCTTGTATCTCCTCTCCTCAAATCTCCCCTTCTCTCCTCGAATCTCCCCTTGTCTCCTTGAATCTCCCCTTCTCTCCTTGAATCTCCTCTCCCATCCCATCCCATCCCATTCAGAAGTAATTACTGTGTGTTTTGTTTGCATCATCTAAATATGTTTGGAAGTTCCAGACTCCAGCTCTCAGAAGAGAAGGAATTTTCTTCATTCTGGCACAGACTGCTTCAGATTACTCTACTCCTTTGAAGAGGGGAATGGGACAGATTACATTGGTATTTCTGTCTCATTAGCATTTAAAATGTGATTTAGGCCACTTAATGAGTTGCCATCTCACCTAGTTCATACTTGTAGGCCCCGGTGATGTCTTGGAACTGCTCACTGCCGACGCTCTTGGTGATGAGATGCTGTCCGCAGGGCCAAGTGTCGCAGAAGACTTTGGTCTTTGTGGCGTTGTTGTGGGAGAGCCAACCAACATAGTTGGAATTTACACGAGAAAACATCTGCTGCCCATCGTAGTCCAAGTCCAGATCCCCCTCTCTGATGCTTCGAACCCACGTAGGACCGCTGCAAGCTAACCCTGAGACAATCGGTTGTAAAATCACAGAATCATAGAATCAGGCAGGTTGGCAGAGAGCTCCAAGCTCAGCCAGCCCAACCTAGCCCCCAGCCCTGCCCAACCAACCAGACCATGGCACTAAGTGCCCCAGCCAGGCTTGGCTTCAACACCTCCAGCCACGGCCACTCCACCACCTCCCTGGGCAGCCCATTCCAATGCCAATCACTCTCTCTGCCAACAACTTCCTCCTCACATCCAGCCTAGACCTGCCCTGGCACAGCTTGAGGCTGTGTCCCCTTCTTCTGTTGCTGGCTGCCTGGCAGCAGAGCCCAACCCCAGCTGGCTACAGCCTCCCTGCAGGGAGCTGCAGACAGCAATGAGCTCTGCCCTGAGCCTCCTCTGCTGCAGGCTGCACACCCCCAGCTCCCTCAGCCTCTCCTCACAGGGCTGTGCTCCAGGCCCCTCCCCAGCCTTGCTGCCCTTCTCTCAACACCTTCCAGCACCTCAACATCTCTCTGCAATGCAGGAGCCCAGAACTGGACACAGCACTCCAGGGGTGGCCTGAGCAGTGCTGAGCACAGGGGCAGAAGAACCTCCCTTGTCCTGCTGCCCACACTGCTCCTGAGCCAGCCCAGGATGCCATTGGCTCTGCTGCCCACCTGGGCACTGCTGCCTCCTCTTCAGCTCCTCTCTACCAGCACCCCCAGTGCCCTCTCTGCCTGGCTGCTCTGTCCCCAGCCTGTAGCACTGCATAGGGTTGTTGTGGCCAAAGTGCACAACCCTGCCCTTGGCCTTGTTCAGTCTCATTCCCTTGGCCTCTGCCCACCCATCCAGCCTGGCCAGGTCCCTCTGCAGGGCTCTGCTACCCTCCAACAGCTCCACAGCTGCTCCTAGCTTGGCTCCATCTGCAAACTTACTAAGGCTGGACTCAATCCCCTGCTCCAGATCATCAATAAAGATACTGAACAGGATCAGGTAGTAGAGAAACTCCAAGATGTGAGCTGAGGAAAAGGATTACAGTTAGAACAGTTACCTCTGCCTGTTTCCAAAGGCGTTGGATCCAGACACTGCCAATCACCGCAGCACTGATTCAGGTCTCTGCGAGCCATCCAGGATTCATTCCAGCAGTGATACCTCCTGTAGGATAAAAGACATCTCTTGGATCGTCACATTCAGTGTATTACAAGGGACGAAAACTGTGTCAGAGAGAACTTTTCAATCAGTGGAAGAGTCTCTGTGACTGTCACACTGTTAATGGTGTCTGAGGACAGCAGTGCATTATTATGCTTCATATCACTCAGATTTGTTCCAGATCCCTGCAGACTTGGATGCAAAACATTCTTCTGTAGCCCTTTTATTTCCTAGTTGATAACAGGCTCATGCAGTTCTTTTAAGTACTTGATTTCCCTATTTTCCTCCTAGTTCCTCAACATATAGAGATATATATATATATATACACACACTTGGGGTTTATATATCTATAACTATCTGCATATCTATAACTATCTGTATATCTATACCTATAGATAGATAAACTTGAAGGTTTCATATATATATATAAAAACTTGGGGGTTATATAGCTATAGCTATCTGCATATCTATAACTATCTGTATATCTATACCTATAGATAGATAAACTTGAAGGTTTCATATATATATATAAAAACTTGGGGGTTATATAGCTATAGCTATCTGCATATCTATAACTATCTGTATATCTATACCTATAGATAGATAAACTTGAAGGTTTCATATATATATATAAAAACTTGGGGGTTATATAGCTATAGCTATCTGCATATCTATAACTATCTGTATATCTATACCTATAGATAGATAAACTTGAAGGTTTCATATATATATATAAAAACTTGGGGGTTATATAGCTATAGCTATCTGCATATCTATAACTATCTGTATATCTATACCTATAGATAGATAAACTTGAAGGTTTCATATATATATATAAAAACTTGGGGGTTATATAGCTATAGCTATCTGCATATCTATAACTATCTGTATATCTATACCTATAGATAGATAAACTTGAAGGTTTCATATATATATATAAAAACTTGGGGGTTATATAGCTATAGCTATCTGCATATCTATAACTATCTGTATATCTATACCT
>WAAF01020009.1:0-38309 GCA_013400475.1 Tricholaema leucomelas
AATGTCAGGGGCTGGAAGGGACCTCGAAAGGAAAAAAAATCCTCCTCAGCTTCACATGGAACTTCCTATGTCTCAAATTCCACCCATTGCCCCTTGTCCTGTCATTGAGCATCACCTGCATCGCTACAAAAAGCTCTCTGTCAGACATTAGCACTTTGGTGCCTTTCAGACATGGCCTCTTTCATTAAGCACTATGCCAGAGGCAAGAGACTTATATCTCCTGTCTATCCCTAGCAGGCAGTGCCTGCATGCTGCAGTGTCCAGCCTGTAGGCACCACAATCCAGCAGGAGGTATTTTGTGCTTGTAAATTATGGATTGCTTTAAAATATTTTTCTTTCAAACAACTTTCTGGAGTTGGTATCTCTGAATGTTAAAAAAGAAACCAAACAGATCTTAAATGAGTATATGTGCCAGGCCTGTCCCCAACAATTGGTAATAGAATCAGCCTAGTTCCTCACTCCCTTGAATTTTAGGAGACTAGGAAAGTCAGTTTATGCTCTGTAGCCCACACAGACAGAAACTGAAATGGTCATCTCTTGCCAAGGAGCTGTGCTAACTTTATGCTTGCCTTTATTCTACAGATGGCTATGCTGGCTGGAATGAAAGTAATAGTGACAGGATTTTGGCCTCTAGAGAGAAGATCTCACTGTGAGGCTGGATGTTGCATGCTCTGCCCAGGGAGGTGGTGGAGTCGCCATCCCTGGAGGTGTCCAAGAACTGCATAGCCATGGCACTTGGGACCATGGTTTATTGCCCGTGGTGGTGTTGGGTTGATGGTTGGACTGGATGACCTTGAAGGTCTTTTCCAACCTTAGCGATTCTATGATTCTAAATGTACCCAAGACAATCTTCTATGGAAGAATATGTGCACAGATTGATGTTATTAAAGAAAGAGAGAGAGGGAGAGAGATATTAGAGGATGTTTTGGGGAATAAGAGTCAGATTCCAGTTTATTTTCAGATGTTACTGGTGAGAGTTGAATCGTGAAAATACTAAGGCAAAAAAAAACCCCAAACAGCATCTGTCATAGTTAACAACTCTGATTTCAAAAGCAAAGTAAACCAGGGAAGAAAAATGTGCATAATTCACACCAGACTTAATCACAGGTCCACAGGCTTCAGGTGAGTGATTTCTCCACTCTCTAAGCACACTGTTTTATTAGCCAAAGTGCACCACAAACAATAAGGCAGATCCGTGCTGCACTCGCAAGTGAGATGAATGGGCACAAAGCGAACTGCACTTTTGCCTTTGGAATTCGTCATATTAAAGCTAATCATGGCAAGTGGAGTTATGATGGCAGCAAAAACTAATAAGCAAATGAATAAAGAAACCATTCTCCAACTTTTCTGAGTGTCCTGCTTTTCCAAAGCACCACACATCTGTGAGCTGCAGCTCAGCTACAGTCCTCCTTATCGTAGAAGAGATTTGGAGGTGAAAATGCTACTTGGGAGAACTGCTCAGACTCTGTTGTGAATGAAGAAAGAGAAGGAAGGAATGAATGAAGGAAAGAAGGAAGGTAGGGAGGGAAAGGAAGGAAGGGAAAGGAAGGAAGGCAGGGGAGGAAGGAAGGAATGAAGGAAAGAAGGAAGGTAGGGAGGGAAAGGAAGGAAGGGAAAGGAAGGAAGGCAGGGGAGGAAGGAAGGAATGAAGGAAAGAAGGAAGGTAGGGAGGGAAAGGAAGGAAGGGAAAGGAAGGAAGGCAGGGGAGGAAGGAGGGAAGGAGGGAAGGGGGGAAGGAAGGAAGGAAGGAAGGAAGGAAGGAAGGAAGGAAGGAGAAGGGAAAGAGGGGAGAGGAACAAAGATAACATTGCAGAGAGCAGTTTCTCTGTGTAATCATTTCTGACAGGATAAACCATATCTCTGGAGTGTATTCCAAAATCAATTTTGTTCTTGGCAATTGGAGTCAACTCTATTCCGGCTACAAACACTGTGACACTAGCAAGTCATTCTCTGAACTGAGGCTGAGTACTCCATGCTACAGCAACAAACAGAGTAAAGCCTCCAAACATCTCACTTAAACCTATGTCTATTTAGTACTGGCTTACGCTCTGTGTTTACACTGCATACAAAATTAAGTACCATATCTTCATATAATCATTGGAGGCCCTGGAACAGCAGCTGCTCTGAGGGTTGTTTGCCTTCACAGGAAGGAAAATAACATTCAAAGTGGAAACAAAGACTTAAATCCTCTTTTCTTCTTGTAAAAGGATAATTATTGCGTTATACATGCCAGGCAGGAAAAAAATAGACCTTTTAGATTAAACTTAATTTTATTTAACTAGGAGCTATGAATTTGAAAGAAAATATCAGTGATGCTTCAGAAGGACAAGAGTACTTTACAAGTTCTTTACCATGAGGGTGGTGGAGCACTGGAACAGGTTGCCCAGGGAGGTGGTTGAGGCCCCTTCACTGGAGACATTCAAGGTGAGGCTTGATGGGGCCCTGGGTGACCTGCTCTAGCGGGGATGTCCCTGCTAACTGGATGGAAGCTGAACTAGATGACCTCTAAAGGTCCCTTCCAGCCCTGTTCATTCTATGATTCTCTGATACTTCAGTCAGCAGACAAACTGAGCAAGTTGTTGCATTTAAATTGCCTTCATGTAGGTATGAAGAATTTCATAGAATCAACCAGGCTGGAATAGTCCAACCTAGCACCCAGCCCTAGACAATCAACTAAACCCTGGCACTAAGTGCCTTATCCAGGCTTTACTTGAACACCTCCAAAGACAGCGACTCCACCACCTCCCTGGGCAGCCCATTCCAATGCCAATCACTCTCTCTGTGAAGAACTTCTTCCTAACATCCAGCCTAGAGCTCCCCTGGCACAACTTGAGACTGTGTCCCCTTGTTCTGTTGCTGGTTGCCTGGCAGAAGAGACCACCCCCCACCTGGTTACAGCCTGCCTTCAAGTAGAAGGCTCAGGGGTGGACCTCATTGCAAGACAGCAATGAGGTCTGCCCTGAGCCTCCTCTTCTGCAGGCTGCACACCCTCAGCTCCCTCAGCCTCTCCTCACAGGGCTGTGCTCCAGGCCCCTCACCAACTTCATCGTCCTTCTCTGGACACGTTCCAGTGTCTCAACATCCCTCTTATAGTGGATGTAAAGGAATGAGCAAGGTTGTTTGGAAGCAGAGAGTCTATAAGTAGGGATATTTCATTGCTTCTCTGCTCATTCATAGTGTTGTTGGATAGAGAGAGCAAGCTCATTTTTTCCCCATATGCTGGCGTTGCTAGAACTCCCTGAACTTCCACAGACAAAGCGAGTGAGAAGGTTGAAACGTGACATTGCATGCTGTAAATTGACAATGAAGAGAGTGATGTGTGGTAGATGTATTGATCACAGCCTTTCTAAAGTAAAGAGACACAGAAGCTTCAAAGAGCTGTCCTGGCAGCAGTATCACTAAGCTGATTTATCAGATAAAACCAACGACATTGTGTCAGGTCTGCATCAAGCTCCTTCCACATAAGTACATAAAGTCGATTTAAACACTACTCTCATAACAATAGAACTCAGAAGAAGAGCAGGCACATTTCTTTTGACTTCCTTCACAAGAGCTCAGGTGTGTGTGCAGTAATCCCTGAAATAGATTGCCTACCGTGATCCTAGGTTAGCTGAATGTAAAAGATCAACATTTGGATGCTTTCTTATCCTTGTGAGACTCCTTGCCCCAGAATAAAATGCTGCAGAGAGAAATGGTGTTAGCTGAAGAATACCTTTCTGGAATATATCATGTGCCTGAAAATATGGTACTTGCTACATTTTGGAGGGCCTGTTTGTACCATCACTGTTTGGTTTCAACAAGAGGGCAGCCATTTCTAAGATTCAGTGGCCTGTAACCTGTAAATAGCACAGAAAAGGCTTTAGAATCTTAGATTATTTGAAGCCATATAGCTAGACCCATGATTTTCCTGGCATATAAATAAACACATGTTGTTTGAACTAAAAATGGACATTGTAATCCTACAATGACATTAGAAGACCCCTGTGACAGATCACACATGTGCATGCATCCCAAAATCACAGTTCAAGCCATCCATTTTCTAGACCACTGATGCTACCTATAAATCTGCTTTGGCTTTCCTGGAATATGCATTTCCACAATTCTTTGGCAAGGAAAAAAAAACCATGAGAATGAAGCCTGAGGGGTTTTAAGTCTGGAAGGAACTCAAGAATATTTTTCCTGCCCCTCTTAGAAGTGAAATCAATTACTGTAGGACCTGAGGTTGCATAGTGGTATTCAAGTGACTAATATTCACTCGTGTGCTAGTTTGAAGCTAGCTAGAATGTTTTGGTGAAAAGGATTAGATCACAGGCTGTGAAAGAGAAACAAATGCTGATGTCTACTTCACTCATAGGCTTGCTGAGATGTATAAGAACAAGAGTATAAACATAGATAAGGTATTCGCACCTGGGGCACTGCCTGAGCTCTGGGATGCATTTTTCTCTCTAACCTCACCTCAGTCTCTCTGATTAATCCACTTGCTTCCTAACTCCCCTGGCCGACCCTCCATTCTTCCTTGGGGCACAAGGCAACATCTGGGGTAAGGTAGAGGGGTGGGAGAAGGTGGAAGGGCAGTTGGGGGTCCCTCCTGGGGACTCAGGTTTCTGGGAGGGCTGTTGTGTTTCTGTATTCCCTTTTACCTTGTCTATTTCTGTCTATAACTGTCTATACTGTAACTATCTGCTTGTATCTTGTGCTAAGCTGTAAATGTAAGCTTCATTCAAATTTCCAGAGCTGGCTGAGTCTAGTCTGGGTGGTTTCCAACGTGTGTGTATGGGGGGGCAGGTAATACCCAAACCACCACAACTAGTGGTCAATATATCTGTTTTACAAGAGCAGAGAGAGTGTTTTCATT
This sequence comes from Tricholaema leucomelas, assembly GCA_013400475.1. Taxonomy (NCBI): domain Eukaryota; kingdom Metazoa; phylum Chordata; class Aves; order Piciformes; family Lybiidae; genus Tricholaema lacrymosa; species Tricholaema leucomelas. The sequence goes on from WAAF01020009.1 coordinate 4,856, forward strand.
CCAGCCTTGCAATAACTTAAATCACTTGATAGCCCTGCCCAATCAACCAGACCTTGGCACTAAGTGCCTCAGCCAGGCTTTGCTTCAACACCTCCAGGGATGGTGACTCCACCACCTCCCTGGGCAGCCCATTCCAATGCCAATCACTCTCTCTGCCAACAACTTCCTCCTAACATCCAGCCTATACTTCTCCTGGCACAACTTGAGACTGTGTCCCTGTGCTAGTTTGAGCCTAGCTAGCATGTTTTGGTGAGAAGAACTAGATGATAGGCTGTAAAATGAAAACAATGGTGAGGTCTACTTCCCTCACAGTCTTGCTGGGATGTGTAAAGAAGAAAGGCAAAACAAAGATTAGGGCACTTGCTTCTTCNCAGAGCCGGCTGAGTCTAGTCTGGGTGATTTCTAAAAGTGGGGGGGGGGGGGCGGGGGACACCCAAACCATCACAGTCCCCTTGTTCTGTCGCTGCTTGCCTGGCAGAAGAGACCAACCCCACCTGGCTACAGCCTCCCTTCAGCTAGTTGTAGACAGCAATAAGGTCTGTCCTGAGCCTCCTCTTCTCCAGGCTGAACAACTCCATCTCCCTCAGCCTCTCTTCATAGGCTTGTGCCCTACTTTAAATAACTTCTAGCAAAGCAGCTGCCATGTGCCACCATTTGCTTTAACCAGTTACTGATAATGAATATTCTGCAGCCTCTGGTTTGCATCAGCTGTTCAGCAGAAGGCTGCGAGTCTGGACACACTCCAGTGATTTAGTGATGTAAGCAGAAGGCTCCACAGCAGCAGACAAAGGAAGAAATTCATCTCTGAAAAGAACCAATGTCAACAAAATCTCTGACACCGTGGATAATACACCTCAAAGCCATAATAATACCTTGCATTTGACAGCTCTGCAATATGCTTTATGACCCTTTGCCTTCTTTGTTGTTGTTGGGTTGTGGGGTTTTTGTGTAATACACTAAGACGCTCCGGAATAATCTTACGTCTCTCTGTTCATAGCTCCCTCCTCACCAGCTGAGGCCCAGATGCATGGTGGGGCTCAAAAAGCAGTAAATGCATGTCCCTCCCGTGCTCTCACATCACCCTGGGGAGGAAGAAGGCTTTTTGGTAAGACTCATAGTGGTTCCCAGAGGAGTGAGGGAAACCTTAGATGATTTCAGCTGGCCCATAACTCGTGCAGTCTGTGCATTCGCTCTCCCTCTTGCTGCTTGCTTTACATTTAATGTCTTAGCCCAGAGAGGCTCTCTAAAGGCCAATGGTTGTGAAGCACCAAAGCTCCAGACCATTTTTCTTTGTTCCTTGGTAGGGGTAGAGGCTCTCTGTGAAGCTGGCTGAATTTATCTAAAGGCTCTCTCTCTGAAGTGGCATAAAGCAGGAGACTGTGCCTAGGAACTGTTCCTTTTCCTTTCTATATAGCTCTGCTTTATTTATGCTACTGAGAGAATGATCTGGGTTGGAAGAGACTTTTAGATCATCTAGTTCCAATCTCCCTGGCACAGACAGAGACAACTTCCACTACAACAGGTCACTCAAGTCACATCCAACCTGCCCTTGAACAGTTCAAGCGAGGGGACATCCACAGCTTCCCTGGGCACCTTGTTCCAGAACCTCACCACCCTCATGGTGAAGAATGTCTAATATCTAATCTAAAGTTTTTATCCCTTGTCCTATCACTACACAGCCTTGTAAAAAGTCCTTCTCAAGCTTTCTTGGAGTCCCCTAGGTACTGGAAGGCTGCTATAAGCCCAGAGCCTTCTCTTCTCCAGGCAGAACAAACCCAACTCTCTCAAGCCTGCCCTCATAGAAGAGGTGCTCCAGCCTTCCAGTTGTCTTTGTGGCCCTCTTCTGGACCTGCTGACATTGCTCTACTGTATAAAATCATGCTGATCAAATGAAACAATCAAGACACCACACATTTTAAGATACAAGCATTTAGGTTCCTATCCCACATTGCACAGAGTGGCCAGCAGGACCAGTGTGAGCTGGCAAGCAGCAGGGCCATTAAGCTCAGAAAGAGGATTCCTGGAAAACATGGGCCAAAGCTTTAGTATCCCCAGATGATCTCTCCTGGGGCCTTTTCAGGCAGGCTGTGCTTCTATGCATAACATCAGTGGGCTGCAGGGCTGGCATTTGGCCAGCATCTGTGCATTATGGCTTGAGATTGCCAAGCACATGAGCGGAGTTAGTGCTACTTCAGCAAACAATAACTAATCAGATTTAGGGGAGACATGATACAGCGTTCTGTAACCAACTGCATACTTCACTCTCCCACCTAATCACATCTTTTTCTTTTTCTGCAGAGCACAGGAACCCTTCACTTGAAACTGAATGGAGATTAAAATATACAGTGGAATGAGAGCTGGATTTAAAACTCCTTCACTGCGTGAATGAGATGAAGGCTCGGTTGGGTCTCCTCCCCTCTCCCTGCCCAGCAGGTGCTGACACAGGAGCAGGATTTATCACCCACTAACTGCACCAGAACTGCCATTTGTAGTTGTCCTTTTTAAGTTATGATATCAAGACACAGTATTTCAGGGCCAGATGTGCTATTTTAATCACTCCTCTCCATTCGGTTTTGTGAAAGGTCTTGTTACAAACCCGGGTTGGTGCATATAGAATTACCTTAAGGCCTTGGCTTGGATGTGGAGGGAGCAGTGCTTTGGTTACCTCTTCTTCTCTGCTGTTAATTTTCTCATCATTTGATGCTTCAGAAAGCATGGGTTCAGGAAACTTTGATTTCATAGAATCATAGAATGGTTTAGCTTGGAGGGGACCTCAAGGATCATCCAGCTCCAACCCCCTGCCATAGGCAGGGACACCTCCCACTAGAGCAGGTTGCTCAAGGCCTCATCCAGCCTGGCCTTAAACACCTCCAGGGAGGAAGCATCCACAACCTCCCTGGGCAACCTGTGCCAGTGTCTTACCACCCTCACTGCAAAGAACTTCCTCCTAACATCCAGTCTAAATCTCCCCTCTGCCAGTTTAAACCCATTCCCCCTCGTCCTGGCATTACCAGACCTTGTCAATAGTCCCTCCCCAGCTTTCCTGTAGGCTCCCTTCAGATACTGCAAAGCCACTCTAAGGTCTCCTCGAAGCCTTCTCTTCTCCAGGCTGCAGAGCCCCAACTCTCTCAGCCTGTCCTCATAGCAGAGCTGCTGCAGCCCTCTGATCATCTTCGTGGCTCTCCTCTGGACTGGCTCCAGCAGTTCCATGTCCTTCTTGTGTTGGGGGGTCCAGAACTGCACACAGTACTCCAGGTGGGGTCTGAGGAGAGCAGAGCCAAGGGGCAGAATCCCCTCCCTTGCCCTGCTGCCCACACTGCTCTTGATGCAGCCCAGCACAGGGTTGCTGTCTGGGCTGCATGTGCACACTGCAGGCTCATGTTGAGCTTTTCGTCGACCCAGACCCCCAGGTCCTTCTCCTCAGGGCTGCTCTCAGCCATTCCCCACCCAGCCTGTATCTGTGCCTGGGATTTTAGAGTACTCGTGCTTGTAGCTAGCATTCTGAATTTGCTTTATGAAACCTATTTCAGAGGCTAATCTATAGCAGCCTTCCCAATATATACAGCAGCAGGAAGAAGCTATGTACAGGTTTTGCCTTCAGTGGTCACCCATGGGACAGTCCACCTAGAATCTGCACACACCAAGAAAGCTTCTTGACTCTTTGAAAATGAGATATACCTCTGTTTACTGGCCTATTTTTAACCCAGTTTCCTTTGTTTCAAGGGTTAGAAGGATAATATGGGTAAACTCATAATGCTCATCAGCCTGAAAATGCAGTAATCAGTAGCCAGAGCTGCCTAATTTTTGCATTTATGACTTTTAATTATAATTACTATTTTAAATTACTTTTTTTAAGCATTTATGACCCTTTACTCATGACTCTGATCTCGAGTAGGGTGTCCTGATCTAGGATACGGTGTCTTTGCCCATAGCAAGGGGGTTGGAACTAGATGATCCTTGTGGTCCCTTCCAACCCTGACTGATTCTATGATTCTATGATTCCCTGTCACACTCAGTGAAGGAGGAATTCTTTCTCCAGTTCTCTGCAGAAGGACTTTATCAATTAAAGAAGATTTTTGTTAGGTGAATCTAAAATATTAGTTGCTATCCCAGGAGCTCCTGAACTCCCTTCCTTGTGAGCAATGTCTGTATCAAGAAGCACAATGCTGTCAAAAATTTCCCTCATCAGTTGGGTCTTCATGATTTTAATTCAGGGCAGGAAGAACAGAAAAGAGCTGGGTGACAGCACTCTGTAAAGAGAGGGAAGGAATCATAGAATATCACAGAATCACAGAATTAACCAGGTTGGAAGAGACCTCCAAGATCATCCAGTCCAACCTATCACCTAACCCTTCTAATTAACTAAACCATGGCACTAAGTGCCCCATCCAGGCTTTGCTTCAACACCTCCAGGGACGGTGACTCCACCACCTCCCTGGGCAGCCCATTCCAATGCCAATCACTCTCTCTGGCAACAACTTCCTCCTAACATCCAGCCTAGACCTGCCCTGGCACATCTTGAGACTGTGTCCCCTTGTTCTGTCACTGGGTGCCTGGCAGAAGAGCCCAACCCCATCTGGCTACAACTTCCCTTCAGGTAGTTGTCGACAGCAATGAGGTCTGCCCTGAGCCTCCTCTTCCCCAGGCTACACACCCCCAGCTCCCTCAGCCTCTCCTCACAGGGCTGTGCCCCAGCCCTCTCACCAGCCTTGGTGCCCTTCTCTGGACACATTTAAACACCTCAACATCTTTCTTAAATTGAAGTGCCCAGAACTGGACACAGTACCCAAAATTAAGGAAAATCAGAGAAAAGAGTAACAAAGCACATTCAACATTAAACACAGAAGAAACTATCCCGTGAAGTGTCCTCAAAGTTACTGCAAAGACAGAAAATCATCCACAGACATTGGTAGGAAAAGAATGTGATGTTTTCTTCTTGTCAGGAGCCTTTTCAAACAATGGCAGAGGATGTGACACAATGTCAGCTTCTGGGAGTTCAGGGCTTGATAAACAAGCTGGAGTGTGCAGTGGCAGCAGAGCTGCTCTTAGGGCATAGCTTCCACAGTCAGGAGGTGCACTCTTGAAGGTTAGTGTGGCATTTGTCTCAGCACAGTAGACAAGTAGGAGCCAAAGATGCTGCATCAAGACAAGCATATGCAGAGGAAGCATTAAATATTTTCTCACTCCTACTATCACATTAAAACAGAAATCTTAGGGGAAAAGGCTAGGATTGGGCTGCATCAGCTCTGCTGTGAGGACAGGCTATGAGAGCTGGGGCTATTCAGCCTGGAGAAGAGAAGGATTTGAGAAGATCTTCTAGTGGCCTTCCAGTATCTGAAAGGGGCCTACAGGAGGGTTGAGGAGGGACTATTTACAAGGTCTTGTAATGACAGGACAAGGAGTAATGGGTTCAAACTGGCAGAGGGGAGATTGAAACTAGATGTTAGGAAGTTCTTTCCGGTGAGGGTGGTGAGACATTGGCACAGGTTGCCCAGGGAGGTTGTGGATGTTAGGAGGAAGTTCTTGCCAGAGAGAGTGATTGGCATTGGAATGGGTTGCCCAGGGAGGCAGTGGAGTTGCCATCCCTGGAGATGTTCAAGACTGGATGAGGCACTCATGCCATGATCTAGTTGATTTGACAGGACCGGGTGTTAGGTTGGACTGGATGATCTTGGAGGTCTCTTCCTACCTGGTTGATTCTGTTCTATTCTAAGAGCCTTTCTGCACACCAGGCACTGGTAGTAACTATAAGCATCAAACACTGTGGCTTCTAGAAGCAGCAACCACAAAACTGTTAATGTTGGAAACTGAGGTCACTTAGAAGGGATCAAGCTAAAAAAAAACCAAATAAAATCACTAAACAGGATTAGTTCTGTTCTACCTCAAACCAGGGCAGCATGCAGAAATCAACTGCAGGAAAAAATAGCAGTGATGAGCATATGATTCAGCAGTGTTTTCATCTGCAACTTGTAACCTCAAGCTGACTGAAGATGAAAGCAAGGGATAACCAAACAGAAACTAATGACAATGTTCTGTCCATACCCAAATATTTCTGAAGGAGAAAGGAAATTGGGCTATGTCTGGACAAGTATTCCCTGCCACTGCCTCACGTGGACTGTTTTGCTTTATTTCTTTGGTCTGAGAACTGAACATCAAAAGAAACTTGCAGTCCTCTATGGCAGGGCCATGACACCAATTGATTCTTGGTCTTAAGAGGGAAGTGTCAAGGAACAAATTGTTTTTATCCCCTGTGAGTCCCAATGTTTTAAGTGGCAGGACTGAGAGCAGAGGCAGCTCTGTATACAATGTGGTCAGCAAGGCAGGTTAGGACATGAGATATGTTGTCTGACTTGGTCCACGGAAGTCCAATGAGTACAAAGCTGCAAGTAGGAATTGCACCGATGGGACCATGAGCAGCACTGGCTCTGTTTGTGCTACAGCAGCCTGCCAGCTGGACTCAAAGTTGCATTGCTTATTGGCCAGAAATCCTTCTCCAAATCTACCCAAAGCCAACATCTAGAAAGCTGCAAAAGCCTCTGTCCTTTGCCAGGAGCCCTCTCTGCAACTTCCATGCGCTGGAAGATGCTGAGTATAAAAGGATACTGCTAAGAGTCACAAACACCAAATTGTCCTTTTTCCTTCTCATTTTCTAGCAGGTGGAGAGAAGTTCTCCTGCCCCTCTGCTCTGCCCTGGTGAGGCCACGTCTGGAGTACTGTGTCCAGTTCTGAACCCCCCAGTCCAAGAGGGACATAGAACTGCTTGAGGGAGTCCAGTGTAGAGCCACAAAGATGATGAAGGGAATGGAACATCTCTCTTACAAGGAAAGCCTGAGGGAGCTGGGGCTGTGCTGCTTGGAGAAGAGGAGACTGAGAGATGCAACCTTCTGAGCTACTCTGGTGATTTTTGATTGGGGATAATTGGTGAAGGGCCTGGAGGATAAATCTTATGAGGAGTGACCGATAGAGCCTGTGGATGATTAGTTTGAAAAGGAGGAAGCTGAGGGGAGACCTCATTGCTGTCTACAGCTATCTGAAGGGACATTGTGGAGAGGCTGCTGCTGGGCTCTGCTCACAGGTAATTGGAGACAGAAGAAGGGGGAATGGCCTCAAGATGAGCCTAGGTAGGGTCAGATTGGACATTAGGAAAAAGGTTTTCATGGAGAGAGTGGTCAGGCCCTGGAATGAGCTGCCCAGGGAGGTGGTGGAGTCACCCACCCTGGATGTGTTTAAGGGCGGTTTGGATGTGGTGTTTAGGGCTATGGCTTAAGGTGAATCTTGTAGAGTAGGGTTCTAGGTTGGGCTTGGTGATCCTGAGGGGCTTTGCCAACCTGGGTATTTCTTTGTGATTCTGTGATAGTTTCAACCCACCACAACTGCCTTGAGTATAAGCTCACAGAGCTTGCACATGCACCTGTAGAAGTCCTTCTCTACAATACCAGTGCAAGCCTCTCCCACATGAATAGTAGCTGTGCTGGTGAAACAGAGCCTTAAAACATGGAAAAGCCTTTTTAGGAGTATCAGACCAATCCTGAGATTCATTACAAGCTACCTCAAGCAACACACCAAATAAACTTTATAAACAAGTCAGGTTTTCATCTTTAGGGACTTAGCTTTTCTGCATAAACTCTTATTTTGCACCACTGACTGCTTTGCTGCTTGATTTCCCTTCCTTCTCAAGGTCACTCTTTTTGTCCTGAGTGCTAGCCCAGTTTTCTTTTGAAGTGACAATGCTTCTTAAGTTTGTGGCATCAGTAAGTGGTATAAGCTCATCTGGTATTCTGTGTGAAGACCTGAGCCCTCAATTACTCTGCTAACCCCCAGCTTCTCTTTCTTAAGAAAACCCTGATAATTTTCCTCAGAGCAACTGGATCAAGCATTTTACTGAGGCTGAAGCAAATTAGATTTAACTCATTTTCTTTTCATAGAAAATGAAGTTATCTCTAATGTCTTAACTACTGACCAAAGACAAATCTAAAGGAGCATCTCTTCTTTGGATCAGGGTCTCTTTTTTTTGGTCAATAAGCCTGTCACCTCTCACATCAAGGCAAAAGCAGGCCCTGTCTTTATTTAAGCATCTGTTCTCCAGCATGTACCTTAAAGGGTAAAGCCTTTTTTGTTCAGACAGTTACCCACAGTAGTTTTGAAGAGGCAATTACCAACAGTATTTCTCTCCATCTAGTTGTGTTCCAGCACTGTCCCTCCACAATAATTCTTGATAGTGGAACCTGGATAGTCAACCTGGATAGTCAACCTGGATTTTGTGAAGTTATGATGAGGTTCTCCACTCTGTGTTCCTTGCACCCAACATGTTTGTGTGTTTAACTACCACCAATAAATTCGGCGATTCAACAGCAGAATTAAAAGGTTTGGTATAGAGCCTCGACTGTTCACCGCTTCCAGCTGTAAGCCAAAGCCATCTTCTCTTCAAAGGGGCACAAAACACTAAAACTGGGAACATGACACTCAGCCTGCCAGGGGAAAACCACTTGCCAAGTGAGGGCTCTAAAGGTGCAGCCTGAGGTGTGCAAGAAGGGCTTAAACAAAGGCAGAATCACAGAACAGTAGAATCAAGCAGGTTGGAAGAGACCTCCAGGACTCCAGGATCATGCACCATCAATCTAGCACCCAGCCATAGCCAATCAACCAGACCATGGCACTAAGTGCCTCATCCAGGCTTTGCTTGAACACCTCCGGAGATGGCGACTCCACCACCTCCCTGGGCAGCCCATTCCAGTGCCAATCACTCTCTCTGTGAAGAACTTCCTCCTAACATCCAGCCTAGACCTCCCCTGGCACAGCTTGAGGCTGTGTCCCCTTGTTCTGTTGCTGGTTGCCTGGGAGAAGAGACCAACCCTACCTGGCTACAGCCTCCCTTCAGGTAGCTGTAGACAGCAATGAGCTCTGCCCTGAGCCTCCTCTTCTGCAGGCTGCACACCCCCAGCTCCCTCAGCCTCTCCTCTCAGGGCTGTGCTCCAGGCCCCTCACCAGCTTTGTTGCCCTTCTCTGGACACCTTCCAGCACCTCAACATCTCTCTTGAATTGAAGGGCCCAGAACTGGACACAACACTCAAGGTGTGGCCTGACCAGTGCTGAGTACAGGGGCAGAATAACCTCCCTTGTCCTACAGGCCACACTGACTCAGTTTTCTATCTCTCACTGTGGCCAAGACCAGAAGTCTATTGGACAGATGAACTGAAAGAAATATGAAGTGATCTTTTCCCTGGCCTCCTGAGGCAAACCAGTACCACTGGAGACTCAACAGGCCTGTTTACTCTTGGTTTGTCTGTTCCTTCTCAGATTCATTTCTACTTTTGGAGTCCTTCATACCCAGTGGCTCAAACCCTTAACATCCAGTTCCACCTTAACATTCAGCAGGTTCTCCGTGACACAGCAATGTGCCTTTGTGGCCAAGAGAGCCAATGGCATCCTAAGGTGCATCAAGAAAAGCATGTCCAGCAGGTCTAAGGAGGTGCTTCTCCCTCTCTGCCCTAGTGAGACCACACCTGAAATGCTTTGTCCAATTTTGGGCTCCCCAGTTCAAGAGAGACAGGGACCTGCTGGAGAGAGTGCAATGGAGAGCCACAAGGATGACTGGGGACTTGAGCATCTTCCCTATGGAGAGAGACTGAGAGCCCTGGGGCTGTTTAGCCTGGAGAAGACTGAAAGGAGATCTGATCAATGTGTACAAACATCTGAGGGGTGGGGGTCATGTGGCTGGGGCCGAGGTCTTTTCAGTGGTGCACAGCAATAAGACAAGCAGCAACAGCTACAAACTGGAACATAGAAGGTTTTGCCTCAATGTGAGGAGAAACTTCTCTACAATGAGGGTGACAGAGCCCTGGAATAGGCTGTCCAGAGAGGTTGTGGAGTCTCCTTCTCTGGAGACTTTCAAAATCCACTTGGATGTGTTCCTGAATGAACTACCCTAGGGGATCCTGGCTTGGCAGGGGGGTTGGACTCAATGATCTCTCTTCCAACCCCCAAGGTTCTGTGATTCTGTGAGTACTCAAATATATTGAGGCCTTTCCTCTTGGGAAGTGGTCCCAAGCCCGTGGCTCAGCTTTGTTGCCTGTTTGTCTGCATTATTTTAACACTGTTTGGCATAATTTCACTCCTTTCCCCCCCTTCCCCAGAACCTCTTCTGTGGGATACGTCATAGGAAACTCTGCACATTTCACACTTGGAGTTCCACACAGTTGACAGAGATCAATAGAATAGAATAGAATAGAATAGAATAGAATAGAATAGAGGAGGAGAGAAGAGAAGAGAAGAGAAGAGAAGAGAAGAGAAGAGAAGAGAAGAGAAGAGAAGAGAAGAGAAGAGAATCAACCAGGTTGGAAGAGACCTCCAAGATCATCCAGTCCAATATATCAGTGCCATAACTTCAGGATTCTTAAGTCTGCCTAATTGGAGACTTGCAGCTATGTTTCAGAAAATATGTTTGTTAAGAGGCAGCATTAAGATTCTTCTAATAACCTTAACAATCATCTTGGCTCTTGGCTGTTTAATTGTGTATTCATAATAACTTCCTTTTCCAGCTACTAACTTCTAAAGGCATCCTGTGTGCTATGCTAATTTCTCAGTGTTGCCACGGGCATTTTGTGTCTGACTCAGGCTCCTATCTTGTATTTATGGCAATGCCTCTGGCCTACTCAAGGACATTCTTGGGTGAACCCCATGGGTTATGATCTCAGAGACAAGAGAGGTCCAGAAGAGCTGGTTGGTTTTCAAGGCTCACCTCCTCCAAGTTCAAGAGTGGCTCATCCTGATGAGCAAGGAACCAAACAAAGGTATCAGGAGGCCTGTAGAGAGGAACAAATAGTTCCTGATGGTAGAGGCAGAAGCAGGGATAGATGATCCTGAAGAAGAGGAGGCTCAGGGCAGACCTCATTGTTCTCTACAGCTACCTGAAGGGAGGTTTTGTCCTGGTGGGGTTGGTCTCTTCTGCCAGGCAACCAGGGACAGAACAAGAGGACAGAGCCTCAAGCTGTGCCGGGGCAGTTTTAGGCTGGATGTTAGGAAGAAGTTCTTCACAGCAAGATTAGCATCAGAATGGGCTGCCCAGGGAGGTGGTGGAGTCACCGCCCCTGGAGGAGTCCAAAAGGAGGCTGGATGAGGCACTTAGTGCCAGGGTTTAGTTCATTAGAAGGTGTTAGGTGATAGGTTGGACTGGATCATCTCAGAGATCTTTTCCAACCTGATTAATTCTGTGATTCTGTGAGAACAGAGGCACTCTCTGAATGTGCTAGTAGGAAAGCCAAAGCCCAGCTAGAATCAAAACTGGAAAGAGAAGCTTCTGCAGGTGTATTAAGAATAGAAGAAAACCCAGGAGAGATGTGGACCTGGTCCTGAATGGGACAAGGGACGTGATGGCAAATGGTATGGACAAACCTCAATGGCTTTAAAGACATTTTAGGGATCCCAGGTTCTTAAGAAGAGTGGGTAAGTCTGCAGCAAGCAAGGTAGAGGAGGATCAGCTTAGTGAAGATTGAAAGAAACTGCACACAAGTCTACAGGGCCTGATGGGACAGACCCACTGAGGAAGCTGCCTGGTTGCAATGCCACTCTCAATTATCTTCAAATGATCATAGAAATTTGGAGAGGTTCCTAAGGACTGGGAGAAAACAATCACTGCAACCTTCAAGAAGAGCAGGAAGGAGAATCCAGGGAACTAGAGGCTGGTAAACCTCACCTCCATCACTAGAAAGGTAATGAAGTGAATAATCCTGCAAATATTTGAAAGGCAAGAAAGTAATTGGAAGTACTCCACATGGATTTTATGAAGGGGAAATCATGTCTGGACAATCTGATAGTTTTGTACAATGAGCTGATGAGCTCAGTGGATGAGGTAAGAACAACAGATGTTGTTTACCCTGATTTTAGAGAGTTTTTTGACACTGTCCCAGAATTGTTTAGCCTGGAGAAGAGAAGGCTCAGGGCAGACCTCATTGCTGTCTACAACTACCTGAGGGGTGGTTGTAGCCAGGAGGAGGTTGCTCTCTTCTCTCAGGCAGCCAGCACCAGAACAAGAGGACACAGCCTCAAGCTACACCAGGGGAAATTTAGGCTTGAGGTGAGGAGAAAGTTCTTCACTGAGAGAGTCATTGGCTACTGGAATGGGCTGCCCAGGGAGGTGGTGGAGTCGCCGTCCCTGGAGCTGTTCCAGGCAGGATTGGACGTGGCACTTGGTGCCATGGTCTAGCCTTGAGCTCTGTGGTGAAGGGTTGGACTTGATGATCTGTGAGGTCTCTTCCAACCCTGATGATACTGTGAGACTGTGATACTATAGCAGAGGCAAGTCTCCCAGTAGCTACAGAAAGATCAAAACCAAATATGTAAAGAGCTGTTGCCATTTTTGGCCTCATTTGGACCACAGGTCACCAGTCTGATCATGACTGATCTGTTGTAGCACATTGATATTAGCATTCAAGCACCAAAGAGTTCAATACAGATGTGAAGAGATGTCCTCTATAGCAATTAAACCAAAGAGTTTAACACAGGTGGGAAGAGATGTCTTCTGCCTGAGTAGCAAAGCAGCTGTCTCCTCTTAGACTTCTGACACAGCCCTTGAGCATGAAGCAATTCCAGACATTAGGAGGAATTTCTTCCCAGAGAGAGTGATTGCCATTGGAATGGGCTGCCCAGGGAGGTGGTGGAGTCACCATCCCTGGGGGTGTTGAGAAAAGCCTGGATGAGGCACTTAGTGCCATGGTCTGGTTGATTGGACAGGACTGGATGCTAGGTTGGACTGGATGAGGTTGGAGGCCTCTTCCAACCTGGTTGATTCTAGGATTCTTAGCCTTAGAGTGGATTTAATGAATGTCTGTAAGTATCTGAGTGCTGGGGGTCAGGGCAGGGGGCAGGGAGGGAGGGATGGGACAGGCTCTGCTCACTTGCTCCCTGGGATAGGACAAAGAGCAATGGGTGTAAGTTGCTGCACAGGAGGTTCTATCTCAACACGAGGGGGAACTGTAAGGGTCACAGAAACAGGCTCCCTAGAGAGGCTGTGGAGTCTCCTTCTCTGGAGACTTTCAAGGCCTGTCTGGATGTGATCTCTGTGACCTGAGCTAGATTGTGTGGTCCTGCTCTAGCAGGGGAGTTGGACTTGATGGTCTCTTTGGGTCCCTTCCAACCCCGAACATCCTGTGAGCCTGATCCTGAAGTATGCCAAACAGTCACCAATGTCAAGTGTACTCCTCTTTTCAGTGGACAAGAGGGTCAAGGAAACAGCAAGCAAAGACAGCTGTAAGATGCATGTGACTCCTGGTGTTTGAACCTGCCATCAGCTCTGGCTGCGAGGAGCTGCAGCTGGCTGCATATGAGCATTTTAAGAGCGAGAGAACAATCTGTCACAACGCTGACAGAGCAACAAAGGGTGCAAAGATTAACAGAGAAGCTGGTGCAGGTGAAGAGCAGTACAAAAGTGGTGCAATTATTGGCGCAGAGAGATTTAGCCTGACATTGTGATACGCCTGTGAAAACCTTATGCCACTGTAATTCATGCCAGGAGAGTTCTGTGGCTTCCAGAACACAATAATGACAGCAAGATAGAATCTCAGAAAGATCAAAACAAACCAAAAAGGCACAGCAGCAAAGGGGAGTTTATGCCAAGAAAGAGGCAATGCCATTCTGGGGTGTGCCTAGTAGATTGAGAGATGTTCTCCTGCCCCTCTACTCTGCCCTGCTGAGGCCACATCTAGAGTACTGTGTCCAATTCTGGGCCCCCCAGTTCAAGAGGGACAGGGAACTGCTTGAGAGAGTCCAGCACAGAGCCACAAAGATGATGAAGGGAATGGAACATCTCTTTCATAAGGAGAGCCTGAGGGAGCTGGGGCTGTGCTGCTTGGAGCAGACTGAGAGGTGACCCCATCAGTGTTTATAAATATGTACAGGGTGAGTGGCAGAAGGCTGCAGCCAGGCTCTGCTGGGTGATGCCCAATGACAGGACAAGGGGCACTGGGTGGAAGCTGAGGCAGAGGAATTTTCATGTAACAAACACAATGAGGAATTTTTTTTCCCCATGAGGGTGACAGAACACTGGAACAGGCTGCCCAGGGGGGTTGTGGAGTCTCCCTCTCTGCAGATATTGAAAGCCCACCTGGATGCTTACCTGTGTGGTGTGGTCTAGGAGATCCTGCTCTGGCAGGGGGGTTGGACAGGACAAACTTTTGAGGTACCTTCCAGTCCTTGATATTCTGTGATTCTATTCTTATTAGTTTTTACAGTAACAAGCATGTTGAGAAATCACATTTCTTATGGAAGAAATGTGGAAATACTCCTGGTGCCAGGGTTATCTGTGGGCTTAAAGACACATACATAGTCTACTGCTGATTTTAGAAGCAAAGGCTGGTCTTAGGAAGCCTTTCCATGACGAGAAGCTCAACATGAGCCAGCAGTGTGCACTTGCAGCCCAGAGGGCCAACCAGAGCCTGGGCTGCATCAGGAGAAGTGTGGGTAGCAGGGCAAGGGAGGTGATTGTCCTCCTCTATTCCGCTCTGCTGAGACTCCACCTGGAGTACTGCAGCCACTTCTGGAGCCCTCATTACAACAGGGATGTGGATGTGCTGGAGCGTGTCCAGAGAAGGGCCACGAGGTGGCTGGAGCAGCTCTGCCATGAGGACAGACTGAAAGTGTTGGGGCTGTGCAGGCTGGAGAAGAGGAGGCTCTGAGGTGACCTTCCTGTGGCCTTCCAGTATCTGAAGGGGGTCTACAAAAAAGCTGGGGAGGGACTTTTTAGGGCGTCAGGGAGTGCCAGGACTGGGGGGAATGGAGCAAAGCTGGAGGTGGGGAGGTTCAGACTGGAGGTGAGGAGGAAGTTGTTGAGCATGAGGGTGGTGAGAGGCTGGAATGCGTTGCCCAGGGAGGTGGTTGAGGCCCCATCCCTGAAGGTGCTTAAGGCCAGGCTGGCTGAGGCTGTGGGCAGCCTGCTCTAGGGTAGGGTGTCCCTGCCCATGGCAGTGGGGTTGGAACTGGCTGATCCTTGTGGTCCCTTCCAACCCTGACTGATCCTATGATTCTATGCTATGCATGTGTGTCAGATGTTTCTACAGGCATTTTTTGTTGTTGTTGTTTGGGGCCTTTTGGTTTGTTTTTATTTTAATTGATGTTGCCTGTCCTCCTGCCACGAGCAGTCTTCCCTGCCAGCCTTTTCCCACTAAACAGTAATAAGGACATCCTGCAGCCATCATCAAGGCCCACAGGCTGCTGCCAGAAGACAAATGGCCACATTCTAAGCAATTTTTCAGCATTATGCTTCATTCATTACACTGCACCTCATATTATTAAGAAAAATCCCTTTTATGGCAGTTTCCCCTCAAAGTGCAATGAAACATAAAATACACATTTATGTAGGGAGCTAAATAAATTATCTGAGACAGGATTTATCCCAGGGAATTTAACTTAGAAGCCAAGTCGCTCTGGTCTCGCTTTACACTGAAAGAATAGAAGACACTGAAAGGCTGAAGATACCTGAGCCTGGGGAGGGACCAATAAAGGTCTAAGGCAGCACTTGGAAGTGCAGCTCTCTCTGTGTTGGCTGCATTACAGACCTAGAGTGACTGTGCCCATGACATGGCATGAATCCAGCCCTCACTTGCAATGCTGCAGTCTGTTTGGCAACACAATTCCTCCAAAATTCTTTTGCTGCTTTGCCTGTCTTGAATTCCAGAAATAATCTTTGACTACTGCAAGTTAAAGTCATTTTTAACTGGTTTGGTTCACGCCAGGATTCTGACCCTTTAGGGACTCTTTAGGCATCTGTCTTCTATTTTAAATCTCATTTGCACATAGCTGTTTTTCCCACCCTCTTTCCTCCCATTCTCTCCAGTACAGATGATTGCCATTTTCATCTGACAGACTGAGAAAGTTGGGGTTGTTCAGCCTAGAGAAGAGAAGGCTCCAAGGAGATCTTATTGTAGCCTTCCAGTATCTGAAGGGGGCCTGCAGGAAAGCTGGTGAGGGACTTTTTAGAGTGTCAGGCCACACCTTGAGTGCTGTGTCCAGTTCTGGGCTCCTGAATTCAAGAGAGGTGTTGAGGTGCAGGAAGGTGTTCAGAGAAGGGCATCAAGGCCAGGGAGTGCCTGGAGCACAGCCCTGTGAGGAGAGGCTGAGGGAGCTGGGGGTGTGCAGCCTGCAGAAGAGGAGGCTCAGGGCAGACCTCATTGCTGTCTACAACTACCTGAAGGGAGGCTGTAGCCAGGTGGGAGTTGGTCCCTTCTGCCAGGCAAGCAGCAACAGAACAAGGGGACACAGTCTCGAGTTGTGCCGGGGGAGGTCTAGGCTGGATGTTAGGAGGAAGTTGTTGGCAGAGAGAGTGATTGGCATTGGAATGGGCTGCCCAGGGAGGTGGTGGAGCTGTTGTCCCTAGAGATATTGAAGCAAAGCCTGGATGAGGCACTTAGTGCCATGGTCTGGTTGACTGGATAGGGCTGGGTGCTAGGTTGGACTGGCTGATCTTGAAGTTCTCTTCCAACCTGGTTGATTCTATGATTCTTCAGGTCTCCACTTAGCTTGGGCTGTTATCCAGACAACTCCATCATTAGAAAATGGAAATTCATTAGTATCTGACTTCTCTAACTTCTCCTAGGCACAAACAGTTCTAAATTGCTTTCTCCTTGAGTAACAACACCAGAGACAAATGACTTCAAAAGATTCAGAGCACAACATACAAATTTTCTATGTGTTAATATTAATGGGTAGTAAATAAAGAGGACCTTCAGCAGATAATGAATACTTAATGTTATTTAATCAAAAGCAATGCGTTTTCTTAATCACCATAGTTATGTGGATTCTTTTTAAAGCAGAAAACTATTGTAAAAGCAGGGAGAAATGAAGGCTCCAAGTCCAAAGTTCCCCTAATTGTTTTTGTTAAAGAAAGAGAAATATGAGGAGAGGCTGAGGGAGCTGGGGGTGTTTAGCCTGGAGAAGATGAGGCTCAGGGCAGAGCTTATTGCTGTCGACAACTACCTGAAGGGAAGTTGTAGCCAGGTGGGGTCGGGCTCTTCTGCCAGGCAACCAGTGACAGAACAAGGGGACACAGCCTCAAGTGGTGCCAGGGGAGGTCTAGGCTGGATGTTAGGAGGAAGTTCTTCCAGAGAGAGTGATTGGCATTGGAATGGGCTGCCCAGGGAGGTGGTGGAGTCACTGTCCCTGGAGGCATTCAAGAAAAGCCTGGATGAGGCACTTAGTGCCATGGTCTGGTTGATTGGCTAGGGCTGGGTGCTAGTTTGGACTGGATGGTCTTGGAGGTCTCTTCCAACCTGCTTGATTCTATTCTATTCTATTCTATTCTATTCTATTCTATTCTATTCTATTCTATTCTATTCTATTCAAGAGTTTGAGGACACAGAAATGTGTCCTCTGAATTGAGGAGCCAGAAAGCCCCTCTGAACTGAAACCATGCCCACTGATTCAGTGGTCCAGCATTTTCTACATGTCCTGGAGTGGAATCAGTGTTTTGGTTGATGACCAAAAGAACCAAACCCAAACCAACAACCTCTTTTGTATGAGTCTTTGCAATAACTTATGCACAGCTCCTGCAGTATTTATTACTCTTCTTTCACCAGGCCACAGTACTGCTGCTTATATTTGAGAATTTCAGCAGGATGGAAATTTCCTTTCTCTGCCCTGCCTGAAAGATTTCATTCTTGCAGCAATGTTCTCAGATCTATGGTTCTTCTGCACAACCTCAAGGCAGGAAAAAAATCACAGAATATTAGGAGTTGAAAGGCATCTCAAAAGTTCATCCAGTCCAAACCCCTTGCCAGAGCAGGATCACCTAGACCAGATCACATAGGAATGCATCCAGGCAGGTCTTGAGTATCTCCAGAGAGGGAGACTCCACAACCCCCCTGGGCAGCCTGTTCCAGTGCTCTGTCACTTTCACAGGGAAAAAAAATCCTCCTCACGTTTCCATGGAATTTCCTGTGCCTCAACTTCCACCCAGTGCCCTTTGTTCTGTCATTGGGCTTCACCCAGCAGAGCCTGGCTCCAGCCTCTTGGCACTCACTCTTTACATCTTTATAAACACAAGTGAGGTCACTTCTCAGTCTCCTTCTCTCCAAGCTACAGAGCCCCAACTCCCTCAGGCTCTTCTCATAAGAGATCTTTCACTGCCTTCATCGTTTTTGTGGCTCTGCTCTGAACTCTCTCAAGCAGTTCCCTTAGGTCCTTCTTGAACTGGGGGTCCAGAACTGGACACAATATTCCAGAGGTGGCCTCACCAGGGCAGAGTAGAGAGGGAGAAGACACTCTCTTAACCTGCTAAACACAACCCTTCTAATCCACCCCAGAATGGCATTTGCCTTCTTGGCCACCAGAGCACATTGCTTGCTCATGGTTAACCTTCCATCCACTAGGATCCTAGATCCTTTTCCCCTTCACTGCTCTCCAGCTGGTCAGTCCCCAATCTATACTGATCCCTGAGGCTGCTCTTTCCCAGGTGCAAGACACTCCAACGATGGCAAAAGAGAGGCAGCTTCACTTTGGAGTTGTTGCCATTTGTAGATCTGAGAAACTCTGACAGCCCTGTTAAACTGATTTAGAAGCTGGAAGGTTAAAAATAAAGGAGGCTGCCCTCAAAATGAGAAGTTTAATGAATGAGAATCAGCAAACTGAGTGTCAGTTATTCATTTCTTATAAAGTGAGGAAACAACAGGCCCTGAGTGGTTGGGATCTATGTGCCTGATTATTGTAAGGAAGGAAATGTGCAGACATCACTTATGTAAGGTATTTTACCTTTAAATATAAAGGCAGCTTTCACAGAATCATGGAGTGGTTTAGGTTGGAAGGGACCTCAAAGATCATCCAGTCCAACTCCCCTCCGCAGAGTCATTCACAGCAGCTTGCCCAGGATCAGTGTCCAGGTGGATTTGGAAGCTCTCCAGAGACTACTCCACTACTGGGCAGCTCCAACATCCTCACACCAAACAGGTTTCTGCTCTTCCTGGGTTCTAGTTTGTGCCCATTGCCCCTTAGCCTGGCACTGGGCACCACTGACAAGAGTCTGGCCACAGTCTCTTGCCCCTTACAGCTCCTTTAGCTCCTGCTGAGCATTGCTCAGATCCCCTCTGGGGCTGCTCTTCTGCAGGCTCTCAGCCCCAGGGCTCAAGGGCTCTTAGCCTTTGCTCCACCCAGAGCTGCTCCAGGTCCCTGAGCATCTTCCCAGCCTCCACTGGGAGGAGTGGCTCCCTGTTCCTCTTGAAGTGAGGAGCCCAGAACTGGATCCAATATTCCAGCTGTGGCCTCACCAGGGCAGAGGGAGGAGGAAGAGAACCTTCCTTGAGCTGAACGAAAGATGAACCCCAAAACATTCGTGTGCAAAACCAGCTGAAATTCCTTGGAATTGAGGGTTCTGTAGCTGAAATCTACTCTGCAGAGGTCTACTTAGAGTTCTAATCATACAAACAAATCATCAAATACTGTGTAGCAACAGTTAGAGATGGGAGTCATCTGATGGAACATCAACCATAGCTTCTTGCCTGATGCTCCTTTTATAACTAAGCTCTTTCAGGGCATGCTTGGTTTTATCTCACCTGAAGTGCTTCAGATGAAATGAAGTTTAAAGCACATTTCTCTCTGCTGACTTATAAACAGACCTTGTAACAGCGAGCTCAGGTGAACATGTCTGCAGTTAGGGGTGAGATGAATGCCATCATAGACTACTCTGACAAGGAATTCTCCACCAGCAGCAGGGAATGATGACAGATTATCCATCTAGAAGCTTTTGGGGATTATATGAACAAAGATGTAGTTGGCTGCTTTATTGAATTCCTCCTATAAGGCACATGATCTTTTTCCTTACCAGGCTGAGAGCACAGCCCTTGCACTGCAGGTTAAAGAGGGTATTGTGTGCTTCTGAGAAGCAGTATCTTTGCTCTCAGGAATCAGAGCTTTGCCTCAAGTTGTTTTTTCTGAAGCCAGATAATAAAGTATTAATAAAGAGGTTTGGGTTCTACTTTTCCTTCTTCAACTGAGCTGTGCAGTGCAGTGCAGTGCAGGCATGCAAAGCTTATAGAAATACCTTGAAAACTCTGAATATAAGAAGGATGCTGTAGGGTTGTTTGGGTTGGGGTTTTATTGGCAGCACAATGAAGAAAACCAGGAAAGTGTCATCTAGCAATAGAACAAGGGGACACAGTCTCAAGTCGTGCCAGGGGAAGGTATAGGCTGGATGTTAGGAGAGAGTGATTGGCATTGGAATGGGCTGCCCAGGGAGGTGGTGGAGTCACTATTCTTGGAAGTGTTCAAGCAAAGCCTGGATGAGGCACTTAGTGCCATGGTCTGGTTGACTGGCTAGGGCTGGGTGCTAGGTTGGACTGGATGAGCTTGGAGGTCTCTTCCGACCTGCTTGATTCTATGATTACATCTCTGCATGGGCCTTGCCTTCATCTTCTTGGGTACAAAAACTCTCTTCTGATCCTTCTGACAGCTGTAGCATTGACATGGCAGGGAAAAAAGCTTCTGTTACAAAACCAGTGACCTGACCCAGCTGGTAATAAAAAGTCCACTTCCAGGATTCAATAGCAATGAGTATCCTTCACAAGCAATTTAAGAGAAAGCCTTTAAGGGCATTAAAACCCAAATGAGATTTTAATTCATGAGACCTGCATTCTGAGGCAGGTTGGAGACCAGGGCTGCTCTTCAGAGGGAATTTCTTGGGCCACAGACTGGTGAGGGCTTCATGAAGCTGAAGAAAGCCAAGACTTTGCAGTCCTGTACTTTGAATGCCATAACTCCATGTGGAAGCACAGGCTAGAGGCCAATGACTCAACATGAGCCAGCAACATGCCCTTTCAAATACGATCAAGAACGTCCTGAGCTGCATTAGCAACAGCACAGGCAGAGAAGTGACTCTTCCCTCTGCTCTGCTCCGGTGAGACATGTCCAGGGTGCTGGATCCAGCTCTGGACTCTGATATGAGAGAGAAACTGAAACACCAGACCTATGGAAGGGCCTGAGCAGAGAGGGATGAAGAACAGGACAGAAGAGGAGAGGCTGAAAGAGCTGGAAGAAAAGAAGGCTCAGAAACATCCTTCTGTGGGGCAGGGCTGAAAGCTCTGTGGGGGTTGCCAAATACTGCTGTGGGCCACTCAGAAGGGCTGTGAAGTTTCTCAGAGCTTGACTGGACACACCTTGGAGCACCTGCTCTAGCTGGATATGCTCTGGCCAGGGAGGTGCCTCAGGAGGTCTCTGCAAGTTCCTTCCAGACTAAACCATTCTAAAGCCTTTAAATCTGGTTACAGCAACCCTTAACAGTGTCCCCACATCCCTGTCACACTTTGGCCTTTGAATAAGGGTAAGGCTAGTGTGGGAGGTCAAGCTGAAGGGTAAATGAGGTTAGGCAGCATTTGTCTCCTGCCTAGAGAGCTCAGGTCCTTTCTCTCCTATTGCAGCTCAAATCAGTTAGTTCATGTAAAGAATTTGTACATTTGATTCTCTTCTTCTTTTTTTTCCTGGCACAAACAGGAAGAGATGTTTTATGCAGCACTGGCACTGCTTTTCATGCTGCAATTACAACCTGTGAAGTATGTCTAGCTCCATGGCAGAAAATTCACTGTGCCAGAGCATAAGGTTTACAACCTGTCTCACATGTGTGGGCAGACTTGGTGAAAGGAGAGAACTAGCCCAAAGCTGCTGGTAAAGCCTGCAGAAGGATAAAGTTGAACTGTAAGGAGATAAATTGACAGAGGAAATGTGTGAGGAACAGGAGCGATCTTGCCACATAGAATCGTAGAATCACAGAACCAGTCAGGGTTGGAAGGGACCACAAGGATCAGCCAGTTCCAACTCTCCTGCCATGGCCAGGGACACCCTACCCTAGAGCAGGCTGTCCACAGTCTCATCCAGCCTGGCCTTAAACACCTCCAGCCATGGGGCCTCAACCACCTCCCTGGGCAACCTGTGCCAGTGTCTCACCACCCTCACTGTAAAGAACTTCCTCCTAACATCCAGTCTAAATCTCCCCTCTTCCAGCTTAAACCCATTCCCCCTCGTTCTGACATTACCAGACCTTGTCAATAGTCTCTCTCCAGCCTTCCTGTAGGCTCCCTTCAGATCCTGGAAAGCCACTCTAAGGTCTCCTCGAAGCCTTCTCTTCTCCAGGCTGCAGAGCCCCAACTCTCTCAGCCTGTCCTCATAGCAGAGCTGCTGCAGCCCTCTGAGCATCTTCGTGGCTCTCCTTTGGACCCGCTCCAGCAGTTCCATGTCCTTCTTGTGTTGGGGGCTCCAGAACTGCACACAGGACTCGGGATGAAGTCCTGCAGCTACAGAGCACCAATCTGCCAAGGAAAGAAACAGTTTACCATTTGCCATTTGATTTCCTGAGTTTCATTTGCATTGGTGATTTGTATTATTGCATTATTAATCAAATGCCTATGCAGCATGTGATTTTTCAGAAGGGGGAAGACTGCTATAAATACTCATGAATTAGAGATTTCATGAGGTGAACATTTCCATTTCTTGCAAAAAAAAAACCCCAACCTTCTAGATTTATAAGCAGGAGATTTTCAAAGTATTGTCAGGTGTATCCTTGTCCCATTTATTTTACCATTTCATCAAAAAAAAAATTAACCACAGGAGATAATCTCTGCAAAAAAAATAAACTCAGCAACTAATTCAGGATGGTTTCTTTAGAGATAAATTCTCTATGGCACCCAGAATACCAGAGGATTAGACAAATCTGATTATATTTAAGTGAAATAATAGTTAGCTAATTAGCTCTTCTCCTTTTGCTCTAGAATCCTGATTAAATTCATAATGAATTGTAATCATCTACCTCAGAATCCCAATAAAGGTACATTAAATCAATACAAAAAGTTATTACCTAAGATGGGAATATTCAACACCCTCATTTTTTCATTTGAATATCATAAAACAAGTAAAAATAATAATATTGAATTGTAATCATCTGCCTCAGAATCCTGATAAAAGTACATTAAATCAGTACAAAAAAATATTACCTAAGCAGGGATTACAACTACCTGAAGGGAGGCTGTAGCCAGCTGGGGTTGGTCTCTTCTGTCAGGCAACCAGAGACAGAACAAGGGGACACAGTTTCAAGTTGTGCCAGGAGAGGTCTAAGCTGGATGTTAGGAGGAAGTTGTTGGCAGAGAGAGTGATTGGCATTGGAATGGGCTGCCCAGGGAGGTGGTGGAGTTGCTGTCCCTGGAGGTGTTCAAGAAAAGCCTGGATGAGGCACTTAGTGCCATGGTCTGGTTGATTGGACAGGGCTGGATGATAGGTTGGACTGGGTGATCTTGGAGGTTCTCTTCCAGAGCAGTGGATTCTAGGGATCTATGATTCTGAGGTAGGTTATTACAATTCAGTATAGTTACTTGTTTATGGTATTCAAATGAGTAGAGAAAGTTGAATATTCTCATCTTAGGTAACATTTTCTTGTATTGAATTAATGTACCTTTATTAGGATTCTGAGGTAGATGATTACAATTCATTATCCATTTAATCAAGATTCCAGCCTATATCTCCCCCAGCACAACTTGAGACTGTGTCCCCCTTGTTCTGTTGCTGGTTGCCTGGCAGAAGAGACCAACCCCACCTGGCTACAGCCTCCCTTCAGGTAGTTGTAGACAGCAATGAGCTCTGCCCTGAGCCTCCTCTTCTGCAGGCTGCACACCCCCAGCTCCCTCAGCCTCCCACACAGGGCTGTGCTCCAGGCCCCTCACCAGCTTCGTTGCCCTTCTCGGGATACATTCCAGTATCTCAACATCTTTCTTGAATTGAGGAGCCCAGAACTGGACAGAAAGTTGGATAAATCCTGATAAAGGTACATTGGGAATATTCAACTGATAAAGGTACATTGGGAATATTCAACTGATAAAGGTACATTGGGAATATTCAGCTTTCCCTATTTTTCAGCTGAATGACATAAAATAATAATAATTAATAATAATAATAATGAATTGTAATCATCTGCCTCAGAATCCTGATAAAGGTACATTGAATCAATACCAAACAAATACTACCTAGGCTGGGAATATTCAATTTTCCCTATTTTTCAATTGAATAACATTAAAAAAACACAATAATACAATTTATATTGGTCTTTAATTCACTTAAGGAGCCTAAATATTAGGGCAAAACTTAGCTCAAACAAAATCTGCATGAGATAGGAAACATTAGACTTACAATCAGAAAACATTAGACTTATAGTATCTAGACTACAATATCTAGAATTAGATATCCCCTAGGAGGGAATTTTGGTTATTTGTTCTGATATATGCAATTTGTTGTTTCATTTGTGTATAGAATCATTTTCATTTAGGTATAGAATCATAGAATCAGCCAGGTTGGAAGAGACCTCCAAGCTCATCCAGTCCAACCTAGCACCCAGCCCTATCCAGTCAACTAGACCATGGCACTAAGTGCCTCATCCAGTCCAACCCCTCTGCCAAAGCAGGACCACACAATCTAGCTCAGGTCACAGAGGAACACATCCAGGCAGGCTTTGAAAGTCTCCAAAGGAGGAGACTCCACAACCTCTCTGAGGAGCCTGTAGTGGGAAATTGAGGGTCAGATCCAGGGCAAGAGTATGCCAGAGGTAGACAGACTACATGCTAATGAATTGTAAGAGATTTGTGTATATATAGATACATGTAAAAGATTTGTGTATTTGTGCATTTGTACATATTAATTTAAGTTAGGTTTATTATATTCTCATAGGTTTGCTCTATCTCTTCCTAATGAAGCTGTGTAAATGGGCCAAAATGAGTTCTGGCTGCAGAGGTCGAGCAGAGGACAGCAAGAGGGATGCTGACATCTCCCACTAGTGTCTCTCCTCAGGGCACTCTGGAGTGCAAGGATGTCAGATTCATGGCTTCATCCAGATCCATTTTGTGCTCATACATGCAGTGGAAGTAGAAATAAAGGTTCTAGGCAAGCGGTGGTGCCACAAAATTAATTTAGAAGAGGGAGGCAGGAGGAAACCAAATAATTTCCTCTCTGACTCTGTAATAATCTCACAGTGGTGTTCATTCTTAACTGACTCACCCAGTGGAGCTGCTTATAGAAAAGAGGCATTCTCCCAAGGAGATGATTTTTAACCCCTCCAGCTGAAGAGGGAACTGAACCAGGATTTCTCACCGCACAGAAAAGGAAACTTATTAATAGAGAAGTAAAGGTCAACACCATTCCCATCCCTCCTACTTTTAGAAAACCTAATGCAGGACTTTCAGATACTCTAGGACAGTGCTCTTAAGTTATTTTGGGGGACTGAGTAAAGAAGAGACTGGAAGTGGAAGCAGTGTTTGGGTGTTGGTGTGAAAATGCTCAGGTCAGAAAGGACAGACACTTATTATCATGTACAAGTACTTGGGAATCTTTCAATGAAAGTGTGAGCACTGAGGGCGCAGCTTCTGGGGCAGGCAATACCATGTCTTTTGTACCACAGCTCCAGACTTGGGCTCCAACACATAAACCCTTTCTTGAGCTTAGTCCTCTTCTTTTCTCTTCTGCATCTCTAAGGGTGAGAATACAGCCAGCTGTGCTGCTGCACTGATACTGCTCCATACTCAGCTGCACGCAGACATGCAGTGGCAGAGCTATATTCAGCACTGTTCGTGTTCTCGCTAGCTGAGAAGCTCCACTTACACAGGATTGCAATATCACAGGATCTTAGGGGTTGGAAAGGATCTCCAAGGATCATGGAGTCACAGTCCCCTGTCAAAGCAGGACCATAGAATCTAGCACAGGTCACACAGGAACACATCCAGACAGGGCTTGAAAGTCTCCAGAGAAGGAGACTCCACAACCTCTCTGGGCAGCCTCTTCCAGTGCTCTGTGACCCTTACAATAAAGTTCTTCTTCATGTTGAGGTGAGACCTCCTGTGCTGCAGTTTATATCCATTACCTCTTATCCTATCCCAGGGCACAACTGAGAAGAACTTTTCTTCTCCCTCTTGACCCCCAGCCCTCAGATATTTATAAATGTTTATTAGATCCCCTCTAAATCTTCTCTTCACCAGATCAAACAGCCCCAGGTCCCTCAGCTTCTCCTCACAGGCAGTGCTTCAGCCCCTTCATCATCTTTGTAGCACTCCATTGGACTCTTTCCAGTAGATCCCTGTCCCTCCTGAACTGGGGAGTCCAATATTGAACACAGTACTCCAGGTGAGGTCTCACCAGGGCAGAGTAGAGGAGGAGAAGAACCTCCCTTGATCTGCTGGCCACACTACTCTTAATGCACCCCAGGATCCCATTGGCCTTCTTGGCCACAAGGGCACATTACTGTACAAGAACTTATAATTAAACTTTTATAAGATTTCTTCATCTTTTGCCTTAAAAACATCTTTCTTCCTGGTGTAACCACACCTGAATATGAGCACAAACACAAAGTTACAGGAACGGCTGCTGACAGTAAAAAATGGGGCTCAGGCCAACCTCATGACATTTAACAAGGCCAAGTGTAAGGTCCTGCACCTGGGTCGGTGCAATCCCAGGCACAGATACAGGCTGGGTGATGAATGGCTGAGAGCAGCCCTGAGGAGAAGGACCTGGGGGTCTGGGTTGATGAAAAGCTCAACATGAGCCTGCAGTGTGCACATGCAGCCCAGACAGCAACCCTGTGCTGGGCTGCAGCAAGAGCAGTGTGGGCAGCAGGGCAAGGGAGGGGATTCTCCCCCTTTACTCTGCTCTCCTCAGACCCCACCTGGAGTACTGTGTGCAGTTCTGGAGCCCCCAGCACAAGAAGGACATGGAACTGCTGGAGCCAGTCCAGAGGAGAGCCACGAAGATGCTCAGAGGGCTGCAGCAGCTCTGCTATGAGGACAGGCTGAGAGAGTTGGGGCTCTGCAGCCTGGAGAAGAGAAGGCTTCGAGGAGACCTTAGAGTGGCTTTGCAGTATCTGAAGGGAGCCTACAGGAAGGCTGGGGAGGGACTATTGACAAGGTCTGGGAATGTCAGGACGAGGGGGAATGGGTTTGAACTGGCAGAGGGGAGATTTAGACTGGATGTTAGGAGGAAGTTCTTTACAGTGAGGGTGGTGAGACACTGGCACAGGTTGCCCAGGGAGGTTGTGGATGCTTCCTCCCTGGAGGTGTTTAAGGCCAGGCTGGATGAGGCCTTGAGCAAGCTGCTCCAGTGGGAGGTGTCCCTGCCTATGGCAGGGGGTTGGGGCTGGATCATCCTTGAGGTCCCTTCCAACCTAAACCATTCTATGATTCTATGATTCTATGTTGCCACCAGTTAGTGGCCCAGGAACTAAAGCTCTTAGCAATCCCTTGTTAGAGCTTATTCTGCCAAAGAAAAGATCACAGTCGCAGTGGATGGAAGCAGATGGTCAGGATTACATACCTGTGGGGAGAAAGGGGAAATAATCCATCTGGAAGTTAAGTGAAGGACAGAGGGTGAAGGGGGAAAGATGTAGCTGCATGCAGGAAGCGTGGCAGGAGCATAACTCAAGTTCATCCCCGCAGGGAACTACTGACACAAATCAGGAGAGGGGCTGTGTGCGTGGTGTCGCTTCATGCTTTTGAGCGCTTGCTTAATTGCAGCCTGGCGCAGTACACGTGCTACAGGCAGTCTTTGCTGCAGTGCAACTAGTGTAGGAAACACAAAGGGAAATAAGTGCAGCTGCTCACCTATACTGGTGTGTATGAGAGTTAAATTTGGCCTAAGGTAAAAATACTGTAACACCTTCCCCCCCTGGGGGTGGGTGGTCTTGAACCTGCCCCCAGGTCCTCCTGTCTCCTCCCTGGGTGTAGGTCTGAACCTGGCCCCAGGTGTAGTGGTTAAGTCACTCCCACTTAGAATAGAATAGAATAGAATAGAATAGAATAGTATAGTATAGAATAGAATAGAATAGAATAGAATAGAATAGAATACAATAGAATACAATAGAATACAATAGAATACAATAGAATAGAATCAACCAGGTTGAAAGAGACCTCCAAGCTCAGCCAGCCCAACCTAGCACCCAGCCCTGTCCAATCAACCAGACCATGGCACTAAGTGCCTCATCCAGGCTTTGCTTCAACACCTCCAGGGATGGTGACTCCACCACCTCCCTGGGCAGCCCATTCCAATGCCAATCACTCTCTCTGGCAAGAACTTCCTCCTAACATCCAGCCTAGACCTCCCTTGGGACAACTCGAGAGTGTGTCCCCTTGTTTTATCTCTGGGTGCCTGGGATAGGCATCCTATAATTGTTTGGTTCTGTTAGCTATATGTATTTTGAGTCTCTGGGAAATTCAAACTAGAACCAAGACAAGTACCACAATCCAAATTAGAAGACAAAGTTACAGAATCACAAAGTCACAGAAAATATCCAGTTGGAAGAGACCTCCAACATTCAACCCAATATAAGGTGAATCCTAAACTACGTCCCTAAGCACCAGGTCACCACACTGCTTAAGCATCTCCAGGGATGTTGACTCCAGCACTGCCCTAGGCAGCCTGTTCCAGTGTTTGAGAACCCTGTCTGAAGAAATGCTTCTAGTCTCCAGCATGAACCTCCCTTAGCATAGGTTGAAACTATTTTCTCAGGTCCTGATGCTGGACACCAAAGAGTAAAGGCTGCCCTCTCCTTGCTCCAACCTCCCTTCAGGTAGTTGTAGAGAGCAATGAGGTCCCCCCCTCAGTCTCCTATTCTTCAGACTGAACAACCTCAGCTCCCTGAGATGCTCCTGGTAAGCCATGTGATCCAGGCCCTTCACCAGCCTCATTGGCCTTCTCTGGACATGCTCAAGCACTCCAATGTCCCTTCTGTAGTGAGGAGCCCTGAACTGAACACAATACTCAAGGTGTGACCTCACCAGTGCCAAGTAGAGGGCTGCATTTCAAGTACTGCAGCATTTCAGAACACAGTAAGTCAGCAGCAGTGATCAGGTCATATTTTCCAATCAATTAATCCAGTAAACATGGTGTGACAATTAGTGACTCAAGACAGGAGACTTTGCTGCACTAGTTACTATAAAAAATGTAAAGTCATTAATATGAACTATAATGCTCTTAGCTGAGAGTGAGCCTTGAGGCTGCACTAGAGTTAAGCTAAGCAGGTTTTAAAGACTTCTTAAGGAAGTGGTTTAAATTTAGCTGCAGTGCAATTGGGACCATAAGAATCACTTAAGTCAACCACCACTTATAACTAATGTAGGACATGAAAACCCTATTCACACAGGACTATGAGGCTCTTGGCTGTACCAGTGCTTAAACCACAGCAAAGGCCAAACCCTGGCACTGCAATATAATCCCATCCAGTATTCAAATTCATAGAACATTCTCTTTTTGACCATTTTGGGGACATATTACATTATTTTGTTAATGCTAACTATTCCTGTGCATAGTTGGAAGGTTAGCACAGGCCGGGGACCACTCTTCCTGTGCAATTTCACAGAACCACAGAATTAACCAGGTTGGAAAAGACCTCCAAGATCATCAAGTCCAACCTATCACTCAACCCTTCTGATTAACTAAACCATGGCACTAAATGCCTCATCCAGCCTCCTCTTAAACACCTATAGGGATGGTGACTCCACCACCTCCCTGGGCAGCCCATTCCAATGCCAATCGCTGCTGTGAAGAACGTCCTCCTAACATCCAGCCTAAACCTGCTCTGGCACAGTTTGAAGCTGTGTCCAGCCTAAACCTGCCCTGGCACAGTTTGCAGCTGTGTCCCCTTGTTCTATTGCTGGTTGCCTAGGAGAAGAGACCAACCTGGTTACAACCCCTTCAGATAGTTCTACAGAGCAATGAGGTCTGCCCTGAGCCTCCTCTTCTGCAGGCTGCACACCCCCAGCTCCCTCAGCCTCTCCTCACAGGGCTGTGCTCCAGGCTCCTCCCCAGCCTTGTCTTTTAACCTTTTTTTTTTTTGTTGTTGTTGTTGTTTATTTGTTTTGGTTTGAATTAATTAAATTCAAATGTAACATTCAGTTCCTTTTGAGTTCTAAAGGAATGAAAACTTCCATGAGAAGCAACCATACAAAGCTTATATATTAGCTCGAAAACTTCACATATTACTGCACCCCACCCACAGTCCTTTTCTGCATCAACTGGTATCAAGCTGAGCAATTTTAATGTGTGCAATTACTAATGACTGTGAATACAGATCAAAACTGACATAAAAACCTCACCTGTAAGAGTTGCAGAACAATGACTGAACAAAGTGTCCTGAAATGGTTGTAGCCTGAATCCTTTCTGTTGCTCCTGCTAAAGAGAAGGAAAGAAGTAGTAGGTAGAGGTGAGCAAAAAGTGGTTAGCTCACCAAAACTGGAGAGTGAGATGCTTGACAGTCAGCTTTCACTCTAGAATACATCAGCAGTGTCTGCTTAATTGCACTGAGGTTGTGTCTTCCTTTTAGAAAGCACAGATTTCATTGGTGGTAGAATCAGGATTCTTCACAATAGTAAGAAAAGGGCAAAAGCAGCAACCTGAAGTGATTTCAGCTCATGTTAGTATGACATCCAACATAAAATCAGACAAGTAACACCACATCAGCATGACTAGAACGTGATGCTCACAGCATCTAAAAACATGGTGTTGGGTTCCTGCTTATTCTTTTGGTGCTGATTGTCCTCATTTCTTTGTCATTGTTCTAAGATCTAGCAAAGTTCCCTCATCTCTTCAGAAAGAAAATGAAAATATTTGATTAGCTACAATTTCTGTCAGGTTTAACAGAGCATGAGAAGAAAGAACAAAGTGTTATTGAAGGAACAATGGCAAGCTATCTTGCTACCCTGGTAATTGCCTGCCTAAATCCAGCTATCATCCACCCCATCATATTCTTCCATATGGAACAAAGATGACCTTCTTTTACCTTTGTTGTCACCTGTCAAACTGCACAGGATCACAGGTTGCTAGGGGCTGGAAGGGATCTCCAGAGATCTTTGGGTCCAACCCCCTGCCAGAGCAGGACCATAGAATCTACTGCAATTCACACAGGAACATGCCCAGGTGGGTCCTGAAGGTCTCCAGAGAAGGAGACTCCACAACCTCTCTGGGCAGCCTGTTTCTGTGACCATTACAGTAAAGAAGTTCTTCCTGTGTTAAAGTGGAATTTCCTGTGTTGTAGTTTATACTCATTGCCCCTTGTCCAGCACCAGCACCCCCAAGTCCCTCTCCCCAGAGCTACTCTCCTGTTGAAGGTGACTATTCATAGTAGAATGCACTTTAATATGATTGCTTCAGCATTTCACCTCTTGTTAAATGCAGGGGGGGGTTAGTTTACTCTTCCAGCATCTTCACATCACTCCTGGAGAAATTGGTAAGAGCATCCAGGTTCTTTCTGATATAATTCAGCTTTTTTGGAGTATCTGAGAGATTCTGGTAAGCAGGTTCACTTGGGTGGCTGATTTAGGTAGCCTCCTTTTCTGGAGAAAGAGCTGACTCCTTTCTAATCTTTGAGTCTAACTCCCTGCCAGAGCAGGACCATAGAATCTAGCACAGGTCACGCAGGAACACACCCAGATGGGTCATGAAAGTCTCCAGAGGAAGAGACTCCACAACTTCTCTGGGCAGCCTGTTCCAGTGACCCTTAAAGTTCCTCCTTGTGTTGAAGTGGAATGTTCTGTGCTGTAGTTTATACCCACTGCCCCTTATCCAGCACCAGCACTCCCAAGTCCCTCTCCCCAGGGCTACTGTCATGTTGAAGGTGACTTAAATACACTTTAATATGATCACATCAGAATTTTACCTCTTGTTAATCATAGAATGTTTTATTTCACTCCTCCAGCATCTTTACATCACTCCAGGTGAAGCTGGTAAGAGCATCCTGGTCCTTTCTGATATGATCCAGCTTTTTTGGAGTATCTGAGAGATTCTGGTAAGCAGGTTCACTTGGGTGGCTGATTTAGGTAGCCTCCTTTTCTGGAGAAAGAGCTGACCCCTTCTCTAGTCAATCACAGTGCAATTCCCTCTCTACTTATAGATTTCCACGTGCAGGACTGCATCAATCTTAACTAGGTTTCCTGCTCTTCTGGGATATACACTTTCACAGGGAATTCAAAAGGCTTTCTCCTAACACTACTAGTTATGTAGGTCACTGCATTGCCATGCAACTGATTCCCTTGGGTTTTCCTCCCCCCACCATGTGTCACAGAAATATTGCCTTTTAGGAAGCTTAGCAGGCAAAGCTGGCAGCTTGTGGCTTGGAGAGATTCACTCTGAAAGGGGTCAAGAACTGGCTGGATGGCTGGGCACAGAGAGTGGCGGTGAATAGTGCCACATCCAGTTGGCAGCTGGCACTAGTGGTGTGCCCCAGGGATCAGTGCTGGGCCCAGTCCTGTTCAATATCTTTATTGATGATCTGGACAAGGGGATTGAGTCCAGCATCAGTAAGTTTGCAGATGACACCAAGCTAAGAGCAGGTGTTGATCTGTTGGAAGGTAGGAGAGCCCTGCAGAGGGACCTAGGCAAGCTGGATGGGTGGGCAGAGGCCAATGGGATGAGATTGAACAAGGCCAAGTGCAGGGTTCTGCACTTTGGACACAACAACCCCAAGAAGCGCTACAGGCTGGGGACAGAGTGGCTGGGGAGCAGCCAGGTAGAGAGGGACCTGGGGGTACTGGTGGATAGTAGGCTGAAGATGAGNNGGGGTTGGTCTCTTCTGCCAGGCAACCAGCAACAGAAAAAGGGGACACAGTCTCAAGTTGTGCCAGGGGAGGTCTAGGCTGGATGTTAGGAGGAAGTTGTTGGCAGAGAGAGTGATTGGCATTGGAATGGGCTGCCCAGGGAGGTGGTGGAGTCACCATCCCTGGAGGTGTTCAAGAAAAGACTGGATTTAGTGCCATGGTGTAGTTGATTGGACAGTGCTGGGTGGCAGGTTGGACTGGATGATCTTGGAGGTCTCTTCCAAGCTGATCAACTCTCTGGTTCCTTATGAGCCACAGGAACAACTGACAGTAACCATCACTTTTAAAGAACATAGGACTTAGATGAAGTGCCCAAAGAGAAAAGTCTCAGAGCCAGGAAATTTCTTAGCAGTGTTATTTGAAATGCCATTATTATGAAACCTGCAACACAACAAAGTGTGATATTAAAGGAAGAAGGAAAAAAAAACCCAAAGCCATAATCAAAGAGAGTTCACCAGGCTTCAGCTGAATCATTTCCCAGTTGCACTCAAGCAGCACATATGCAGGCAAGGTCAATTAGTTTCATTTTTAAAATTTATGAGAATTAATCAGAAAATTCTTCTAAAAGACGTTATAAGACACATACTCACAGGACAAGGATGGAGACTGGGAATTGTATTAATCAAAAGGAAAAGCCAGAGGAGCAAAAAGCATTCTCGCTTTATGTGAATCCAATCAAAGCGAACATCAGCGAAGAGGAAAACATCAAATCCCTGCAATGCTCATAAGAAGGATCTCTTGAGGACACAAGGGAAAAGTGAGGTTAGTGCAGCATTTTAGGCAAGTCACTTGGATCCCTTCACAAGGAAACAGAGGCTATGGTCGTGCTACAGAGAAATATCAGTATAGATCTCCTTTTATGATCAGGTTACCTG
>WAAF01020010.1:9451-32702 GCA_013400475.1 Tricholaema leucomelas
CCAGGATGCCATTGGCTCTGCTGCCCACCTGGGCACTGCTGCCTCATCTCCAGCTTCTCTCTACCAGCACCCCCAGGTCCCTCTCTGCCTGGCTGCTCTCAGCCACTCTGTCCCCAGCCTGTAGTGCTGCTTGGGGTTGCTGTGGCCAAAGTGCAGAACCCTGCACTTGGCCTTGTTCAGTCTCATCCCATTGGCCTCTGCCCACCCATCCAGCCTGTCCTGGTCCCTCTGCAGGGCTCTCCTACCTTCCAACAGCTCCACACCTTCTCTCTCCTCTCCCAGCATTAGGAGTCACTGTTCTAAAGCTTAAACTTGATAACACCACCAAGAAAGCTTGAAAACAGCAGGAGCAAAGTGGCTGAGCCTGTGCCCACCAGAGCTGGGAGCTGCAAAGCACTTGACTTAGCTGCCCTGCATTTCTTTTGGGGAGATGATGCAAGAAGAGTGAAATAAATTTAATTAATGGCTGGGCTCTGGAGCTAATTATTTGACTCAGGGGGTAACAACCTTGATTCTGGAAGCATGGGTCGAGAGGCAGCATCTCTGCCTGTGTATGCCATGGGAAAGCTCCACCTCGGTGCCCAGCAGGGCTCATTCAGAGGTTGGTTTGTTTAAGTTGTTTCATTTCCCTACTTTTTATTTTCATTTTTTCTTTTTTTTTTCTTTTTTTTTTTTTTTGTCAGGGACAGTTTCAAAACCTCTGTCTCTGTTTCCAAATGAGCTGCGGTTCTTCTCCATGCAATGCAATTATGCCAGCCTGTAACTGATGAGGTTTAATCAGCAGTAAAAGCTTCAGATCCTCAAGCAGCCAGTTCAGTCTGTGCTGTCTGAGCAGTATTTCTGAACAGCTTCTCCCTCAGAATAGTTTTTAAATGGGAGAAAAGTAGGAAACGTTTCTTACACCATCTGAAACTGAGGAAGAATCACAGCTTGTGTCTCTACAAAAGGTGTGGAGCTGTTGGAGGGTAGGAGAGCCCTGCAGAGGGACCTGGCCAGGCTGGATGGGGGGGCAGAGGATAATGGGATGAGATTGAACAAGGCCAAGTGCAGGGTTCTACACTTTGGCCACAACAATC
The DNA here is from genome assembly GCA_013400475.1 of Tricholaema leucomelas. Classification (NCBI taxonomy): domain Eukaryota; kingdom Metazoa; phylum Chordata; class Aves; order Piciformes; family Lybiidae; genus Tricholaema lacrymosa; species Tricholaema leucomelas. The sequence continues at coordinate 10,528 of WAAF01020010.1, forward strand.
CCAAGCAGCACTACAGGCTGGGGACAGAGTGGCTGAGAGCAGCCAGGCAGAGAGGGAGCTGGGGGTGTGCAGCCTGCAGCAGAGGAGGCTCAGGGCAGAGCTCATTGCTGTCTGCAACTACCTGAAGGGAGGCTGTAGCCAGCTGGGGTTGGTCTCTTCTGCCAGGCAAGCAGCAACAGAACAAGGGGACACAGCCTCAAGCTGTGCCAGGGGAGGTCTAGGCTGGATGTTAGGAGGAAGTTGTGGGCAGAGAGAGTGATTGGCATTGGAATGGGCTGCCCAGGGAGGTGGTGGAGTTGCTGCACCTGGAGGGGTTGAAGCCAAGCCTGGCTGGGGCACTTAGTGCCATGGTCTGGTTGATTGGCCAGGGCTGGGTGCTAGGTTGGACTGGATGAGCTTGGAGGTCTCTTCCAACCTGGTTGATGCTATGGTTCTATGATTTCAGAGGACACACAGTGCATCTTGCCAGGCAGTGTCCCTGTTCTTGGCGTGATTCTTTCTGCTGAGCATTTGTTGTTTTCTTTAGTGCAAGTCACACAGGGAAATATTGGCAAATGAATGGGGAAAACAGGATTAACAACATGTTTGCCATACAACTACCTTTTGGATGCCTTCTTATCTTGCTTTGCTTTTCCTAGGTTTCGTGAAGCCACCATTTGAGGGAAATTCTCCTCCTCCCCTCTCTGCCCTAGTGAAGTCACACCCAGAGTACTGTGTCTGGCTCTGGGCTCGCCAGTTTAAGAGAGGCAAGGCACTACTGGAAAGAGTCCAGGTTACAGAGATGCTGAGGGACTGGAGCATCTCTCTGATGAGGGGAGCCTGAGAGAGTTGGGGCATTTTAGCCTGGAGAACAGCAAATTAAGAGGGGATCTTCTCAATGCTTATCAATACCTAAAGAGCAGGAGGCAAGAAGATGGAACCAGACTCTCTCCATCGGCGTTCATTGATAGGACAACGAGCAACAGGCACAAACTGGAACCCAGGAGGTGCCGTCTGAACGTGAGGAAAAACTTCTTTCCTGTAAGGGTGTTGAAGCCCTGGCCCAGGCTGCCCAAAGAGGTTGTGGAGTCTCCTCTGAAGTGTACCTGAACATCGCTGTCCCAGGCAACCTGCTTTGGCTGATCCTGCTTTGACAGAGGGTTGAACTAGATGACTCTCAGAGTCCCTTCCAACCTGCACCATGCTGGGACTCTGTGATTAATCTGCTCAGGCAAGACTTCCTTCCTTCTTTGCTAATCTCATAAAGCTTCAACCTACTCTTCCACAGCCAAATGTTTAGTACCCACCAGCTGGGTTAATTTGAGTGTGCTCTTCACAGCTCTCCTAATAACCACCACTACACAATCACAGCAGTGAGTGCAGGCTGTTTTTTTTCATTCCTTTGGTTGTTGTTTCTTTTCAGCAGTCAACATTTATGTAGCCACATTGTTTAAACCTCTGCTTCTTTGGTGTTCAGCCAAAGGCTCACCTAGAAATATCAAGTTCCAGAATATAAGAGCAGCATTGGTGCTTGTGAGAATTTCCAGGGTAAATGCAGCACAACAGTCTAGACCTACCTCAAAAATAGGTATTTATTGTTAGGAACAAGAAAGAATGAAAAAAGGAGGAAGGAAAAAGGGAGGAGAGAGGGAGGAGGGAGGGAGGAAGGAGGGAGGAAGGAAGGAGGAAGGGAGGAGGAAGGGAGGAGGAAGGGAGGAGGAAGGGAGGAGGAAGGGAGGAGGAAGGAAGAGAGAACAGAGAAAGAAAGAAAAAGAAAGGAGAAAGGAAGAAGAAAGAAGAAAACATCATAGAATCATAGAATTAACCAGGTTGGATTAGACCTCCAAGCTCATCCAGCCCAACCTAGCACCTGGACATTGTGATCCTAGGTGGCCTTGCTTTAAGAGGTGGGAGTTAGATTAGATGATCCCAGATGAGACTGTTTTTTTGCTGGATAAAAAAGCAAGCAATCCCCAAGGGCTGTTTCACACCTAAGTGGAATAAATTTGGATTAACTAACTCATTTCCTATAGCAGAAGGTTCTTCACCCTCCTGGTCAGATGGTGAGCAGCCAAGGTCAGTTCAGGCTAATAGAAAAGGACCTTCCTTTCCTCCTTTGGAAGCCTCTGGTGCTCAGGCTGCTCTGAAGAGCCAGAAAGCCTCTCCAAACATAGGATTTGTTCATCTAATTTACCAAGAAAGTGGAAGATCTGCAGGCTTCTGGGGATGTGAGGAATGAGCTGAGCATGGCAGTGATACTCTCACAGCATGCTCATCTCCTGGTCCATCTCTCCTTGCAGCTGCTATCAATCACCCAGCACCTTCCCAGCCTCAGGGCATCCTTAAGGGACAACTTTCTGAATCTTGGCTGGAAAAAAAAAATAAGCTGATCTGACCAGAGGAGAAACTTTCAGCATTAATTGAAGTGGGATACAGGAGGGCTGAGGAGGGATTATATGCAGGGTCTTGTAATGATGGGATGAGGAGTAATGGGTTTAAACCAGCAGAGGAGAGATTCAAAATGGATCTTAGGAAGAAGTTCTTTGCAGTGAGGGTGGTGAGACACTGGCACAGGTTGCACAGGGAGGTTGTGGAGCACAGAAGCACTGAACATGCTCACATTCGGTGCTTCTGTCATCCACAACCTCCCTGGAGGTGTTCAAGATCAGGTTGGGTGAACCCTTGAGCAACCTGTTCTAGTGGGAAGTGTCCCTGCCTGTGGCAGGGGGTTGGAACTGGATGAGCTTTGAGATCACTTCCAACCTAAGCCATTCTATGACTCTATGAATTGTCTCCCTGGAAGGAAGGAAGGACTGAACAAAGGAGCTGCAAGGGAGTTGGAACTGGATGAGCTTTGAGATCACTTCCAACCTAAACCATTCTATGACTCTATGAATTGTCTCCCTGGAAGGAAGAACTGAACAAAGGAGCTGCAAGGGAGTTGGAACTGGATGAGCTTTGAGGCCACTTCCAACCTAAACCATTCTATGACTCTATGAATTGTCTCCCTGGAAGGAAGAACTGAACAAAGGAGCTGCAAGGGAGTTGGAACTGGATGAGCTTTGAGATCACTTCCAACCTAAATCATTCTATGACTCTATGAATTGTCTTCCTGGAAGGAAGAACTGAACAAAGGAGCTGCAAGGGAGTTGGAACTGGATGAGCTTTGAGGCCACTTCCTGACTAAATCATTCTATGACTCTATGAATTGTCTTCCTGGAAGGAAGGAAGAACCGAACAAAGGAGCTGCAAGGCTTTGACTTTTGGCTAACCTCCTCATAGCTCCCTTAAGTTTGGTGAATCTCCCAATACCTTCCTTCACCAAAGTCTCAAGACACCTAACCTCTACTAGATAAGGCTGCCTCCTGAGTGAGCTCCACAGGGCCTGTTTTTTTAAACACCCAAGATCCATTAATATTTCCTGCAGAGTGTTCAGTAAGTAGCAAATAAAGCAGGAAGTGTCCCAGATGTTGGAAAGAAAAAATGGAATTATTCATTGCTTACTAACGTCAAATGCTAATGTGAGAAAAGCATCCTTGAAGAAATCCTTGACTAAAACTCATCAGAGTGATGTGAAATCACTGTTTTAATTATGCATTTTTGAATGTATTTATTAGTCCCGGTTCTGATCTGACTTACAGATGTTTAACAGTGATAAGGGTCTGCTGCAGCCTTTGGAATTACTCATGATTTAGAATGACAAAACTTGGATCAGAATTAGGTCCTTGTCACTGCTCTATAACATCCTTTCATCAAACTTCTTCACATTCAACAGATGAAAGAGACCGTGGTGTCTGCAATTTCCAACCCCACCACCCAGCCCATTAGCTTAGGGGTTTGGGTTTTGGGGTTTTTTTTGCAAGTTCTGCTCCAGAAATGATGATTCTCACATAAAAATTTTCCCTGCTTGAGTTGTATTTTGGATTGGCAGACTCCTGGCGTGGTGGGGGCTGAAAGGGATGTCTGCAGCAGCCGCTCCAATGTCCTGGCTAAAGCAAAGCCACCCCCAGCAATAGAACAAGGGGACACAGCCTCAAGTTGTGCCAGGGCAGGTCTAGGCTGGATGTTAGGAGGAAGTTGTTGGCAGAGAGAGTGATTGGCATTGGAATGGGCTGCCCAGGGAGGTGGTAGAGTCGCTGTGCCTGGAGGTGTTGAAGCCAAGCCTGGCTGGGGCACTTAGTGCCATGGTCTGGTTGATTGGGCAGGGCTGGGTGCTAGTTTGGGCTGGATGAGCTTGGAGGTCTCTTCCAACCTGCCTGATTCTATGATTCTGTGACCTTCAATTAAAGCAGGTTGCTCAGAGCCCAATCCAGCCCGACCTGGGATGATTTCAGGCATCAATTTTCTCAAAGCTAGGCACTATCTAATGGAAGCCTGGGGAAGAGCAGGCTTGAGAGGGAGTTTTCTCAGTGCTCATCATAGAATCTCAGAGTAGAATCAACCAGGTTGGAAAAGCTCCCCCAGCCCTATCCAATCAACCAGACCATGGCACTAAGTGCCTCAGCCAGGCTTTGCTTCAACACCTCCAGGCACAGCGACTCCACCACCTCCCTGGGTAGCCCATTCCAATGCCAATCACTCTCTCTGCCAACAACTTCCTCCTAACATCCAGCCTAGACCTCCCCTGCCACAACCTCAGACTGTGTCCCCTTCTTCTGTTGCTGCTTGCCTGGCAGCAGAGCCCAACCCCACCTGGCTACAGCCTCCCTTCAGGTAGTTGTAGCCAGCAATGAGGTCTGCCCTGAGCCTCCTCTTCTGCAGGCTGCACACCCCCAGCTCCCTCAGCCTCTCCTCACAGGGCTGTGAAACCTTTCTGCTCAAGAACAATCCAAAGTCTCTTGTTTTTCAGGATGATGGAGTTTTAAACTATTGCTTGTTCTAGAGCTGATCCAGAATGAGCAAGTCTCCAGGGGTGGTTTACTCCCTAAGGCATGAATGCATGATTAAGCTTAAATGTATTCCATAAATGCCCTGATGACATGAAAGTTTTGAAGGAACAGATGGAGGAAAGTTAATAAATATTTCATTCTATAATATAAAGCTCACTTCTACATTCACAACTTCAGGGATCCTCAGCTTCACAGGTATCAATAAGTCTGACAAATTTCCTTCTGCCTTCTCATCCTTCTGCCCCGGTGTCTCTTATGGGATCATCATTTCTGCACGCTTGGATTGTTTTATGGGATCTGTGAAAGGCAAGTGACTGTAAATCTTGACCTCTTCTGCTCCTGGGTTATATACATTTATTCTTTGTGACCATAAGTGTTCATCTCCACGCTGAATAGATAATTAAATGACAAAAATTACTCAAAGGGAATTTATAGTGAGAGATTATCACTTGGAGAACCAATGGGGCACTTGTATAACCCAAGGAGATAGCAGGGTGGGGGAAAAAGAAGATACAACAATCTAGAATGGCCAAATAGAGCACTGAAAGATCTGTGTGCTTGTAAACGTCATGGAACTGGTGAGGGGAAACCCCAAACCCACATGATTTTTACCTGTCTGTATCAGTTCTCCACCAAGAGAATTTCCACTGAGGGAAAGCAGTGTGAGTCTTACTTAAGAGCTGCAGACCAAGCCTCTTACTCCTATGAAAGAACTAATCTGTACATGTGGGGATTACAATTTCTCACTCTTTGTACACCACGAATCTTGTAAAAGAATAATTAGAGCTTGCTGCAAAAAGGACTTGCCAAGCTTGAGAAGTATTTCAGGCAGAGCATTAACAAACAGTTTTATACTGCCAACAACCTTCACTGCTTTCCAGATGAGATTTACATTCCATTATTAATTAACTATACTGAATCAATGGCATGACATAATGCTTGGGAGATGTATGTTTAGCACAAACTGTGACATCCCAGCGTGCATTTGGTGGTGGTTTTTTTTTTAAGGGTGATTCATTTAAAATGTATGCAAATTAGTTCAGCAAACAAGGGCCCAACAAACTACTTCAAAGCATCAAGATCCAGCCTGAAAAAAATCATGGTGAGATCAAATCTTTGTCATTTCATCAGAGAACCATCATAGAATCAACCAGGTTGGAAGGGACCTCTGAGTGCATCCAGTCCAATCTAGCACCAAGCCCTACCCAGTCACAGAATCATAGAACCAACCAGGTTGGAAGAGACCTCCAAGCTCATCCAGTCCAAACTATCACCCAGCCCTGTCCAGTCAACTAGACCATGGCACTAAGTTCCTCAACCAGACCATGGCACTAAGTGCCCCAGACAGGCTTTTCTTGAACATCTTCAGAGATGGTGACTCCACCACCTCCCTGGGCAGCCCATTCCAATGCCAATCACTCTCTCTGCCAACAACTTCCTCCCAACATCCAGCCTAGACCTCTCCTGGCATAGCTTGAGACTGTGTCTCCTTCTTCTGTTGCTGCTTGCCTGGCAGAAGAGACCAACCCCACCTGGCTACAGCCTCCCTTCAGGTAGTTGTAGCCANCATTGGCTCTCCTGCCCACCTGACCATCATCCAGTTTGGGGCTCAAGAATACCTTACTCTCACCATCATCCAGTTTGGGGTCAAGAATCCCTGACTCTGACCATCATCCAATTTTGGAGTTGAGAATCCTTGACACTGATCATCATTCAGTTTGGGACTCAAGAAGATTCTCATCATCATCATCCAGTTTTGTAGTTGAGAATCCTTGACTCTCACTATCATCCAGTTTGGGACTCAAGAATTCCTGACTCTCATCATCATCCAGTTTTGAGGTTGAGCATCCTTGACTCTGACCATCATGCAGTTTTGGAGTTGAGAATCCTTGACTCTGATCACCATTCAGTTTGGGACTCAAGAAGACTCTCATCATCATCCAGTTTTAGTTTTGGGAATCCCTGACTCTCACCATCATCCAGTTTTGGGGCTCAAGAATCCTTGACTCTGACCATCATCCACTTTGGGGCTCAAGAATCCCTGACTCTGACCATCATCCACTTTGGGGCTCAAGAATCCCTGACTCTGACCATCATCCACTTTGGGGCTCAAGAATCCCTGACTCTGACCATCATCCACTTTGGGGCTCAAGAATCCTTGACTCTCAGCATCATCCACTTTGGGGCTCAAGAATCCTTGACTCTGACCATCATCCACTTTGGGGCTCAAGAATCCCTGACTCTGACCATCATCCACTTTGGGGCTCAAGAATCCCTGACTCTGACCATCATCCAGTTTGGGGCTCAAGAATCCCTGACTCTCAGCATCACCCAGTTTTGGGGTTGAGAATCCCTCCAACTCTGACAGCATTAAAAGCAAAGTAGTGTGGTGCTGGAAAGAAAGACGAATTAATTCCTGTGAGATTTCATGCCACAGAAATTGGTTTATTAAAACTTACTGCTAGGTAGGTTAGATCCAGGTACATTCAAACCTTGAGGATCAGGGCTTTTAACAACAACAAACCCCCCCCCCCAGTTTCCCACGTTTCCCGACATCCCATTAAAAAGGTTGTCCTTTGAGGTCAATTAGAGCCAGCTTTATAAAAGAAAAAAAATCATCCTTAATTGCTTTTCAGAAGTAGACATTATGGCATAGAGCTCTGCAGCCAGATTCGATTACCTTTTACAAGAAACAAGGATGCTGGGAATGCCATAAAACTCCTGCTCTGCTGAATATGGATGCGAGGCTCTGCCGACAGCCAGGGAGCTGCTTCCACAGCAAAGACGGCAGAGAAGGCTGCTGCAGGACCCATAGACACGGCTGAATGTCTCCAAAGAGGACGAATGCTGAAGCTGGATGCTCAGCTGGGGCTGGATGCTCAGCTGGGGCTGGTTTTGGACCAGCAGTGGCTGGATGCTCAGTGCTCCATACTTGCCCTTGATCAAGCCTGGGTGTAATCATGCACCTATGCTGGTAAGTCTAACTACAAAACCCATCTAGTCCCAAAACTCACATAAGTTTTGTCACCAATTTTCTCAAAGGCCTTCTCCAAGTTTGTCTTACTCCAAGGATTTCATGTCTCTGCCAATCAGGTAGAAGAGGAGTCCAGACAGTAACACCAGGGGCACCCCAGCTGCAGCAAACATGAAGGACCACCCGTAGTACACGTGCACGGGGACGTCATCCAGGCACTTCTCACTTCTCTCCAGGAGGATGTACTTCTGAAAATCAGCAGCAAACTCCTTCCACATCACAAAGAGAAACACCAGCAGCAGGAATAGGCCTCCTGGAAAGAGAAACAAAAAGGTGAGTCCTTCCCTGCATCTGAAACAGAGCTAAAGCTGAGAGGAGATGGCCACACGATCCCATTCGTTCTCGCAGGTCCTTCGCGACCGAGCTCAGCGGTGCGGAGTTATGATTCAGGACATCGCTCTGCAAGCTCCTGTAAAGGCAGACCTGTGCTCTCTGGGCAGACTCACACCTCCACGGCCAGCTCCTGCCCAGCTGCAGGCACAGCGACACCTCATGCTGCTTGTGCTACCCAGGGCCCTGTTACAGCTGGATATGCCACGCAGACACCATCACAAAGAGGGACGATGCTCACAGCAGCCATCTGCTTGAGGCCAGCTCGCACCTCCTGTCCTAGAGCTGGGTTGATCTGCCTGTTTAGGTTTTAATTTGTCTCAAATGAATGAGAAAATGAGGCTAAGACTGCTCTGCCCTTCCAGGTAGCGCCAGACACAGTTTCCACTGGAAATGTAAAGACACAGGGATCGGTCCTGCTGATGCCAAACATGCAGCTGGCAGCTGTCACTAGTGCTGCTCCCCAGGGATCAGTGCTGGGTCCAACCTTGTTCAGTATCTTTACTGATGATCTGGACCAGGGGATTGGGTCCAGCATCAGTAAGTTTGCAGATGACACCAAGCTAGGAGCAGCTGTGGAGCTGTTGGAAGGTAGGAGAGCCCTGCAGAGGGACCTGGCCAGGCTGGATGGGTGGGCAGAGGCCAATGGGATGAGACTGAACAAGGCCAAGTGCAGGGTTCTGCACTTTGNCAAGGCTGGGGAGGGGCCTGGAGCACAGCCCTGTGAGGAGAGACTGAGGGAGCTGAGGGTGTGCAGCCTGCAGAAGAGGAGGCTCAGGGCTGCCCAGGGAGGTGGCGGAGTCACCATCCCTGGAGGTGTTGAAGCAAAGCCTGGCTGGGGCACTTAGTGCCATGGTCTGGTTGATTGTCTAGGGCTGGGTGCTAGGTTGGACTGACTGAGCTTGGAGGTCTCTTCCAACCTGGTTGATTCTATGATCCTATGATTATCTGACATGGAACCTGCCCCCCCAGCATCAGCACAGGCAGAGCCCACACAGATGCCAAACTTCTCAAGGCAGTTCCCCTTCACATCTCCTGTTACCTTTCCTTAAACTGAGCTTTGTATCCAAGTATAAAACAGATGGCAAGGAATAGAGGTGATTTTGTTCTGCAGAGAATAGGATGCAGAATAACAAAAGGAAAATAAACAGCTTATACTATGAGGCCAGAAAGTCTTTTTACATGTGTGTGAGACCTGCTTTGCCCTCTCCTGGATTCAGACAGGAGAAGGGCTGAAGCCACACTCAAGCTGGAGCAGTTAGTGCAAGATCAGCATCTTGCTTAGTGATGGTTCAATATCCTCAGAGACTCCCATGCCCCTTCAGGTAACCAAAAGCCAAACAGTAGCTCTCCCATGAGACACCACAACCTCCTACTTCCAGATGCATACACCTGGAAGGTCAATGTCTGCAGAAAGAACTCAGCCACGTCCAAGAAGCACACTGTGAGCAGGCACCTCTCAGCCCCAGCAGGTGCCTTAATATTAACCTCCTTGCCCCCAAATTCAGCAAGTGGTGGTGGCTGGAGAACACAGACCTGGCTCCCTCACATGAAGCAAGTGACAAAAATACCCCTAACATGCCCCAAATATTATTTCCTGTGTCACATTAAAGAGTATATAGAGTGCATTTGAAAGTCAATGCCCATTAGAACAAACCAGTGATGGAGTGCTGACAGATCTGGAAGCTCTGCAGGAATTACCTGATCTTGTGTCTTCACAGCCAGAAGCTTGCCAGTTTTAACTGGTGCTGTGTAACAGAGAGATGTATGCACATAAACACACCTCTGTGAGAGAAACACATCACAGATTGCATTTTTATAGTAGAAGTGAACAGTTCAAAGTTAATTTAGTTGACAAGTTGCCACGCAGCTCTATGGATGTGTTGTGGCTTCTGCTGGGCTTAATTCCTCCCCTTGCAGTTTTTAAATCAGAAGTATATTTAATTATTCCTCCTGCCAGCTTATACACGACAAAATCCAGCTCCTGTGGGTGGGTAAAGCCTGACACTGATCTATCTGCACTCTCGTGGTGGCTCCTGAAACCTTGGCCAGAGGAAACAAGTCAGTGTTTGACTGTCTTGCTGCTTGCAATGGATGCAAACACATCTGCAGCCACAAACCTCTACATCCCATCTCAGAGCCAAAAAGGAGGCTTAGGCAAATGTACAGAAGGTTCAAGCCCTCCCTATGTGCTATATGGAAGCTGAAGTAGCCCATCCTAAGCTGTCACCTCTATTAACCCACCTCCTACACCCTGAGGACACATCCCAGAACCACAGAACATGAGAGGTTGGAAGGGACCTCCAGAGATCACTGACTTGAACCTTCTCCATCTCCTACACCCTGAGGACACAGCCCAGAACCACAGAACAAGAGGGGTTGGAAGAGACCTCCAGAGATCACTGACTTGAACCTTACAACCAGCAATTGGTGCAACCAGATACTTTCAAAGGTCCTTTCCAACTCAAACCCTTCTAACACCCTTTACATCACCACGTCCTGTTACTTCAAGTCGTTCTCCTCTACCTAGCTTTCTGGACAGGCAGGTTAGGAGTTAAGGAGCAGCTGTCACACCATTTGCATGTTCATTGAGCTTTAGAAACCACTTGAAATTAAGTGCACAAATATTTTACACTTAATATGATAGTTGGGCCCTTAAAATGCCAATTATCCTGCTACGAGCAAACGATTGCATGTTAAATAGTCACATGTCCTTTACAAAATACAATATATTGATAAGAAGGCAATTAAGTCTTTATTACTGATGTAATTTAAAATTAAATTAATTAGATATCAACTGAACCTTGAAAAGTGCTCTTCTAAAGATCAATTTCTATTTCATTAACCTATAATACCTACCGTAAGAGGCACAAATAAGACCCTGGCCCCGGTGGGGTGGAGGACGTGGGCATGGTGGCAGCCTTCTGAATTCTCCTGCTTCTCTTTAAAGAACCAGAGGTGTGGCACTGAGTTGTCACAGGACAATTTAGGTGGCCTAAGCCTCGTTGACTGAGGAAAGCAGATTTAAACTTGCCAGTTAATCATAGAAACAGTCAGGGCTGGAAGGGACCACAAGGATCATAGAATCAACCAGGTTGGAAGAGAATCTCCAAGCTCATCCAGTCCAAACTAGCACCCAGCCCTGTCCAATCAACCAGTTCCAACCCCCTTGCCGTGGGCAGGGACATCTCACACTAGATCAGGCTGTCCAGAGCCTCATCCAGCCTGGCTTTAAACACCTCCAGGGATGAGGCTTCCACCACCTCCCTGGGCAACCCCTTCCAGGCTCTCACCACCCTCATGCTGAAGAACTTCTTCCTAACATCCAGTCTGAATCTACCCATTCCAGCTTTGTTCCATTCCCCCCAGTCCTATCACTACCTGACAGCCTAAAACTTCTCTCCCCAGCTTTCTTGTAGCACCCCTTAAGATACTACAAGGCCACAATAAGGTCTTCCTGGGGAAGGCCACAATAAGTTCTCACTAGGGAAGCGGTGTGAGTGGGTGGTAGCATCCCTGAGCTCACCAGGAGCTAAGGGTAGAGAAATGGTCCCCCTCTTAGCCCCAGGAGAAGCCCCAGGTCTTGGGTTGGAAGGATTTGTTATTAAACAGGTAGTGGAGGTGATGGCATGGCCATGGCATCTAAATTAAGAACATTTTCACACCCTGGGAAAATGACAGGGAAATGTGCAGTAAGCAGCCTGCTTCCCTGGAATAATTAGAGGTGAGCGGCAAGCGGTCCCTGGGATTTACAGCAGCTCCTCAGTGAGAGAGGAGCAGCAAAAGGGCAGCTGCAGCCAGGGAAGGGCAATGGAAGCACAGCAAGGGCAGCCCACTGAAAACTGCTCAGCAGAGAAGACCTGCACCAAGCACGAACCCTCAGGAAACTGCCTAAAATCTGTCCTGCGTTTAGCCCCGAGCAGAGTGCTCATCACGAGAACATCGAGATCTCTCCCTCCTGTCTTGCCAAAGTCACTGCTGCTTTACTCCGGATTTTGCATCTTTGGAACAGGTCTCACTCTACCTGTTGGAGGCTTCTCATTTCAGCTGCAGCAGAAAGACCTCTTCATCTCCTGCCAGCCCCCAAAGGCTTTTTAAGGTACAGAGACTGAGTTCTTCCTGCCTTAGGCAGCAAACTGCTGGAAAAATCTAGTTTTCTGCCCAAGAATCCTAGAATGGGTTAGGTTGGAAGGGACCTCAAGGATCATCCAGCTCCAACCCCCTGCCATAGGCAGGGACACCTCCCACTAGAGCAGGTTGCTCAAGGCCTCATCCAGCCTGGCCTTAAACGCCTCCAGGGAGGAAGCATCCACAACCTCCCTGGACAACCTGTGCCAGTGTCTCACCACCCTCACTGTAGAGAACTTCCTCCCAAGAAGTGAGCCCAGCATTGGCACACGTGCCTGGGACACAGAATGTGATGGGTTTAGCTAAGTTTGAGTGAAGACCTCATCAAGAGGGCATCTTCTCAATGCTTCTCAGCATTTAAAGGGTAGGGGGTAAGAGACAGGGGTCAGACTCTTTCCGGCGGTACCTAGCAGCAGGACTAAAGGCAATGGTCCCAAGCTGGAATGCTGGAACAGGAGGAAATCCTTTGCTGTGAGGTTGTCAGAACACTGGGCCAAGCTGCTCAGAGAGGCTGTGGAGACTCCTTCTCTGGAGAGATTCCAAACTCACCTGAGTGTAATCCTGGGCCACATGCTGTAGGTAAACCTTCTCTAGCAGTAGGACTAGATGATCTCTAGAGGTCCTTTCCAGCTCCCACCACTCTGTGATAAAATGAGACCATCCCCATGCCCCTCTCTGCAGCCCTGTGGTTTCTACCCCTGGAAAAATCAGCCAAGGGTTCTGTTTCTATTTCTTCCTCTGCCTTTTCCTCTTTGCTTCTGCTCATGGGGGAAAAAAATAACTGTGAAATTCCATCTCAGTGCTGATGAGGTCAACAGCATCTGCTGGGGAGGGGCTAATTGCAAGAAAATTGGAGTATTAAGTCTTTCTCCTTCATACTCTGATAACTGCAGAACAAGGAACCCAGTGCTCCATCTCCACCTCCCAGGAGAGAGCTGCACCTTCGCTGTGAGCAATTTGGAGTTGGGCTTCTTCATTCTTTCATTTTATATCTCTGTGACACCTTTATAGCTGCTAATTGTAGGGACAGGTGAGTGAACTCAATCTTCAGCTTCTCTTCTGCAGGAGCTGCTGAACTCTTGTGTAATCTGCTAATTGCAAGAACAATGAGCTTTGACTCATTTGCCTTTTTCACTACTTGCTTCTTAAGGATGTTAAAAGTGAGGAAATGGAGTTGTGACCTTCGGTTGCCCTTCCATAACTTTCAGCCTTTGCTGCGTGTGGGGAGCCTGAGATTGTCAAAATGAAGAGGCTTGATTTAGGAGAGGAGTCTGAGCACAAAATTCAGCACTTCAACTCCTAGGAGCTGAGCACTCTGAAGAACAGATAGCCCTGAGCATGCTCCCCTCACAAGGCCAGGACTGGCTGAGGGTATTTGGCTTCTTTAGCATGAGAGACCTTGCTCTCCTGACAGGTTGTAGCCAGGTGGGGGTTGGTCTTTTCTTCTAAGTATCAAGCAAAAGGACAAAAGGAAACATCCTCAATTTGGGTTAGGGAAGTTTAGGTTGGATGTGAGGAATAATTTCTTTCCCAGAAGGGTTGGCAAACCCTGGAATAGACTGCCCAGGGCAGCGGTGGAATCCCCATCCCTGGAAGAATTGAACGGCTGCGGAGATGTGGTGCTGAGAGATGTGGTTAGAGGTTGGACTTGATGATCTTAGAGGTCTCTTCCAACCAAAAAAATTCTATGGTTGCTTCCTTTGAGAACTCACTCCACATTCACACTGGGTCTGTGCATTCCCTCCAGAACAGTGTCTTCACCTCTGAGAAAACCGATAGATGGAGCTGATCTCTTTTTGGCTGAAGCCTACAGCCATGCCAACTGGGCTGAACATGTCGGGAGGTTCTCCTGCCCCTGTGCTCAGCACTGCTCAGGCNGGCAGAGAGAGTGATTGGCATTGGAATGGGCTGCCCAGGGAGGTGGTGGAGTCGCTGTGCCTGGAGGTGTTGAAGCCAAGCCTGGCTGGGGCACTTAGTGCCATGGTCTGGTTGATTGTCTAGGGCTGGGTGCTAGGTTGGGCTGGATGAGCTTGGAGGTCTCTTCCAACCTGGCTGATTCTGTGATTCTATTGGAGCAGCACTGAAGCCAAGGAGCTGCTCTGGGTCTGGATGAAGTATGTGCCCACTCTTGAGCTCTGTCTCCAAAGTGCCCGAAGGAAACTAAAACGAAGGAGCCCCAGCATAGAAAACCGAGGAGCAAAAAGCAAAGTTACCTCAGCAACTGGGCTTGCAGAAGCTGCAGTGCAGCCTTCACCCAGCCCTCCCGGTGACATTGTAGTGATAAATAATCCTATTGTCATCTGACTCCTGAAAGAAGGGGACAGTGAGTCACCAGGCAGTGGCAGCCCCCCCTTGCAAGCACCGAAACCCAGGCTGAGATGGCAAACGTTAGAAGGAAAGCAGCAGGTCAGCTATTTGCTCATGCAGTTCAGGTGCTCCAGGGAGCAGACTGGCAAGGACAACTGCTCAGCTGGGCGGTATTTACAGCAGCAAATGTCAGATGGACTCTGGCTGTACTTCCCAAGCCACCCAGCAGTGGAAATCAAGGGGGATGGCTTCAGCCCTTTGAAAAGGCTCTCAGAAATGCCACCCCCTGAGCACTACGTTTGTCGCAGCAGCTCACGGAGAGTTAGGTTTGCCCTCTTGAAAGCACAGCAAAAAAAAGGCCTCTTGGAGAGGAAACCAAAGGGGTCTAATTGAGCAGTAACAATCACAGGCTCACAGGGTGTCAGGGATTGGAAGGGACCAAGAGAGAGCACAGAATCCAACCCCCCTGCCAAAGCAGGACCATACAATCTAGCTCAGGTCACACAGCAACACATCCAGACAGGCCTTGAAAGGCTCCAGAGAAGGAGACTCCACAACCTCTCTGGGCAGCCTGTGCCAGTGCTCTGGGACCCTTACAGGAAAGAAGTTCCCCCTTGTGTTGAGCTGGAACCTCCTGTGCTGCAGCTTCCCTTCCTCGTCCTATCCCAGGGAGCAGTGAGCAGAGCCTGTCCCCCTCCTCCTGACCCCCCAGCCCTCAGATAGTTATAAGCATTCATTCAATCCCCTCTCAATCTTCTCTTCTCCAGACTAAAGAGCCCCAGGTCCCTCAGCCTCTCCTCATCAGGCAATGCTCCAGTCCCTTCATCATCCTCCTCCACCCTTAGGTGCTGAGCTGCACACAGACCTCCTCAAGGTCACGCCAGGCTGACCACAGATGTGCACCAAGAGTATATTTTAGAGCCTTTTGGTGGCAAACGTTGCCTGGTTCTGTGCTGACTGGGCAGGGATGCGATTCCACGACCTCGGAGCGGGCTGCTACCAAACAGGGGACAGAAGGAATCTGCCGACACAAGGAAGGATGTCCTGTGAGGCTGGGGCATCTTGCAGCTGTAGTGCCTCATCTCACCACCTGGCTGCCACTCTACAAACTGCCAATGCTTTCACACTTCCTCAAGGAGAGATGGTTTCTGTGAGGGAGGTTAATTAACACTGACCCCCAGGCCATGATTAGAAGGCGCCGCGCTTGCTCCTGCCTTGTCTCTCCGCATCCTGCTATCTGCAGGAGAGAGCTGGCCAGGGAGTTGGAGCTGTCTTAAATCTATTGTTGCTACTGCTTAGTGCAATTAGGCAAAGTATTTTTAGAATGGAGAGAGAGAAAATAACCACAGAGGGATGCATCTTGAATCCATTGGGAAAACAGTGCCAAGCAGGTTCCAAGAGCTCTGAGTTTGGGATACTTCATCCCTTCCCCCCCCCCAAAAAAAAAACCCAAAACAACTTCTGAAACTCCAAGCAAACTTTGCTGAAATTCTGCTGCAACCTCCTGGCTACCATTGAGATGAAAATATAGCAGGAAGCCTCTTCCAACTGAACTCATTCCTCCTAATGACAGTTAATAACAATGATTGCTGTTCAGATTGAAACCGCATTAATACAAACTTCAATTCAAACAGCAGCATCTCTGTCTAATGCCAAGAGGTTTATGTGGTGCATAATCAGCTCCTCTAAAAAGTGTCACACTCTAAGCCCCAGCCTTTTAATCAAGAAGCAGTCAAATGAAGTGCAAAAACAATGGGGGGAAAAATGGTATTCAGTGATTTGATATCACTCAAAATCTTTTCCTCTGTGCTATTTGATGGAACTGGCCAGTGCCAGAGGGTAGCCAAACTCAGGTTTTACCATTTGGGCTAAAAGTTGAGTGTTTTGAAGGGGTAGGGCTTTTACTGAGGTGGCCAGAGTGTCCCATCTGAGAAGACTGCAGTATTCACCCTTAGCCTCACAAGATGAGGTGATCTCAGCACATAAACACACCAAGTGGCCAGCACTGCTTAGCAGAAGTCATAAAATCATAGAATCATCCAGGTTGGAAGAGACCTCCAAGATCATCCAGTCCAACCTAGCACCCAGCCCTGGCCAATCAACCAGACCATGGCACTAAGTGCCCCAGACAGGCTTTTCTTGAACATCTTCAGAGATGGTGACTCCACCACCTCCCTGGGCAGCCCATTCCAATGCCAATCACTCTCTCTGNGCCTGAGCAGTGCTGAGCACAGGGGCAGAACCTCCCTTGTCCTGCTGGCCACACTGCTCCTGAGCCAGCCCAGGATGCCTTTGGCTCCTCTGCCCTCCTGAGCACACTGCTGGCTCATCTTCAGCTACTCTCTACCAGTACCCCCAGGTCCCTCTCTGCCTGGCTGCTCTCCAGCCACTCTGTCCCCAAGCTGTTGCACAAAGATGTGCTGACAAGTTGTCTTGCATGCCCAAATGAAATCCATGTGTGTAAAACCAAACTAAATTTGCCTTTAGAACAATGAAGCCCAAGCACAGGCCTGTTAAAATCTAGAAGTGAGAGATAAGCAGATACCCCCAGGCTGGCTGCCCTCCCTTCAGTGGAGATGCTGGGGACAAAATGGAAGAGGTGACAAAACACTGAGTTACATTTGGTGTTTTCCAGAATGTTTAGCCAAATAGACAGATGCCATCTAGCTTGGTGTGGGCAAGCAGCTCAGCTGGTGGCACCTGGGTAACTATTAGCACATCTGGAAGAGATAGGACTAAGGAAAGGAACTATGACATGGAGAGAAGCTAAATAAAGGGGGGGAAGACTAAGAGGTAAGAATAGCAGGACATGGTGAGCTTGGAAGGAGTTTCTGTGGAGCTCCTCCAAGGTTGAAATTGGGACCCTCTTGTTAAATATTTTCATGATGTGGTTTCAGCCCCTAAAAACTTGGCCACACTCAAAGCCCAGACTGGATGCAAAGACACTGGGTTGGGTTTGATTCATGCCATGTCTGAGGAAGCAGGAGCTGGTGCAGTATCTATAACTGAGCAAACTGTTTTCAGGGAATCATCAAATCACAGAATCATTTAGGCTGGAAACGCCCTTTAAAGTCATCCAACCCTTAGCATAACACTACCAACTCCACTGCTAAACCATGTCTCTCAGCACCACATCTATATATCCTTTAAATGCCTCCAAAGATGAAGATAAAGGCCTGGCTTCATGATAAAGTGCTTGGCATGGCTCAGCTGAGCTCCAACCTTAGGATTCACAGCAAAGTCCTTTGCTTGGCATGGCTCAGCTCAGCTCCAACCTTAGGATTCACGGCAAAGTCCTTTGCTTGGCATGGCTCAGCTGAGCTCCAACCTTAGGATTCACAGCAAAGTCCTTTGCTTGGCATGGCTCAGCTGAGCTCCAACCTTAGGATTCACAACAAAGTCCTTTGCTTGGCATGGCTCAGCTGAGCTCCAACCTTAGGTTTCATGGCAAAGTCCTTTGCTTGGCATGGCTCAGCTGAGCTCCAACCTTAGGTTGCTTGAGCCACACAAAAGCTTTTTTCTGAGTTTCAGTCAGTGCTGTAAGTAAGGTATTTCTCCCAGTTAAGCTCAAATAGAGAAGAGGAGAAACCTCACATGACAGTGCAGTGAAATCATTTGTGGTAGCAGTGGGAATAACAAATAAATTCTCTTTTTATATCCATTTTGCTGCTGTGCCACCACTTTATCCTTCCAGGTTGCACTGAACCATCATCCTTCCCATTTTGGGTTGCCAGGTACGCCTGTCATTGCTCCTGGGCTTCCAGCTCTTCTAGATGTTAATGGCAGAGACAGGAGAGGCCCAAATACAAAGAGTTGATTGGATAGGGCTGGGTGCTAGGTTGGACTGGATGAGCTTGGAGGTCTCTTCCAACCTGGTTGATTCTGTGATTCTATGAGTGACTCAGGGCAGCAGAGCATGGTTGGTTGCTGACCAGGGTTACACAATGGTGGACTTCACTAAAATGAAAAGCTCTACTCCCCTGGGGTGTATAGAAGGGAAGAAAAACTAACAACAACTCCTTTTCCTTGAGCCCCAGCCTCCCTAGGACTAAGGACTATAAGGACAGAGCTTATAAGGCTTGGCAGAGCACAGAGGTTTAATTCCAGTGAGGGAAGTGGAAACCATTTACTCTACATCTATGCAGCTCCCACCGGAGCCACCATCTCCCCTGCATCCTCCCTATTGCCTTCCCTTCCCCTGCACTCACAGAGCAGAGTATGGGCATTGTGCTCCTGCCCTGGCCATCTCCCAATACCCAGGGTGTGTCCTGCTTACCTGAGATGAGCAGGAAGGCCCCTCCAGCTTTGTAGGAGCCGGGGCTGACAAAGGGCACACCACAGACCAGCAGCAGCCCTCCTACCAGCCCGGCAGCGACAGCCAGCAGGATGAACGCTGTCCAGAAGCCTCTGTACACTGCGCAGACAAAAAGGACTAAAGTCAAGGGAAAGGAGAGGAAATCAGATCCATTCAGCCCATGCTTGGCTCCTTCAGCAACAGTAAGAAGAATAACCTGAAGGAACAGCTGAGGCAGCCAACAGCATCAAGCATCAACACTTGTGGCAAGAAGGATCAGGGAAGGACCCATCCTCCTGTACTCAGCACTGGTGAAGATACATCTTGAATACTGGGTTTAGTTTTGGACCTCTCACTACAACATGGACATTGAGGTGCTGGAGCACATCCAGAGAAGGGCAATGAAACTGGTGAAAGGTCTGGAGAACAACTCTCATGAAGAGCAGCTGAGGGAACTGGGCTTGTTTAGCCTGAAGAAAAGGAGGCTGAGGCGAGTCCATGTTCCTTACAACTCCCTGAAAGGAGGTGGGAACCAGGTGGAGGTTACTGCCCTCTGTAAAGCAGTGAGCTATAGGACAAGAGGAAATGGCCTCAAGGGACTGCAATGAGAAGGAGGGCTTGGAAAGGCTTGCCAGGGAAGCACACCACAAGAAGGGGGTGAGAGTAAAGGACACCAGGCTTAGTTGTGCCTGGGGGGGATGGAAGATCTTGGCAAGAATAGAAAGAAAATAGGAACATTTGGAGAGATGGAATCAGACCACATCTTTGATCCATTTTAATTAACACTTACAGAAGGTGCCAGGTTCCTGGCTTTAAAAAAAGGCAGCTTGTGTTAGCAGGACCACAGGGGAAATAGAAGCTCATGGTTGATGCTGAGCAAGAGAAGAGGACAAGAGAGCAGCTGCCTCTTCAGCCACTGAATCTGGGGGTTTTGCTGGGACTTCTGCAACCACACCAGCCAGAACTGAGCAGGCTTCTGTCCATCACATGGACACAGCCCACTAATTTCAGTCTCCTCTCATAGAATGGTTTAGGTTGGATGGGACCTCCATAGGTCATCTAGTCAAATTACCTCCCCCTCCGGTGAGCAGGACTTCTTCAACTAGGTCAGGCTGCTCAGAGCCCCATCCTGACCTACAGTGCTTCCAGGGGTGGGGCATCCAGCACCTCTTGGGGCAACTTGGGAGATTGCCTCACCACTCTCAGTGTGAAGAATTTCTTCCTTCCATCGAGTCTCCATCTCCCTCTTACAGTTTCAACCCATCACCCATTGTCCTGTCACAACAGGCCCTGCTGAAAAGGCTCTCCCTGTGTTTCCTGTAGGCTCTTCTAAGCACTGGCTACAAGGCTACAATGAAGCCTTTCTCTTCTCCAGGATGCACAATCCCAACTCTCAGCCTGTCCTCACAGCAGAGGGCTTCCAGCCCTTGCATCATCTTTGCGGCCTCTTCTGGATCCTCTCCAGCAGGTCCCTGTCTCTCTGGTGCTGAGGACACCAGAGCTGGACCCAGCACTACAGGTGGAGTCTCAGCAGAGCAGAGGGTCAGAACCTGAAGGGAGGCTGTAGCCAGGTGGGGTTGGGCTCTGCTGCCAGGCAAGCAGCAACAGAACAAGGGGACACAGTCTCAAGTTGTGCCAGGGCAGGTCTAGGCTGGATGTTAGGAGGAAGTTGTTGGCAGAGAGAGTGATTGGCATTGGAATGGGCTGCCCAGGGAGGTGGTGGAGTTGCTGTGCCTGGAGGTGTTGAAGCCAAGCCTGGCTGGGGCACTTAGTGCCATGGTCTGGTTGAGTGTCCAGGGCTGGGTGCTGGGTGGGACTGGTTGAGCTTGGAGGTCTCTTCCAACCTGCTTGATTCTATGATAATCCCCTCACCCAAATCTCTTCCATCACTGATGTAAACCTTGGCCAAAGGTGGTGGTCTTCAGGCAGAGCCCCTCTGATCCCCTGCTCCCCTGATTTATCCAGTCCCCTTGGACCACTGCACTGTTCTGCCTGTTGTTGTTGAGAAGCTCTAGTTAGAGAGATTTAATCTGAGCACGAGCAAGTGGGTAATTCTGAAGTGATTCACACTTGAAAGAGAAGTGATAGAGAAAAGAAGCCTTTTACTCATTTGAAACCATTTTGTCAGGAGAGCCACTTAGGGAGAGATAAGTATCATGAACTCTCCAAAACCACAGAATTCATTTTCATGTTTAACCTCCCTTCACCTGTTTCTCTCAGGAACACTCAGAGGATGCAGATAAGGCAGAATTATCTCTGCAGCAGGCAATAGCTGCAGGACTCCCTCTTCTTGGACAGCCTCCTGTGTGGTCACTCTTTGCTTGTGGGGATAGGCTGGCTTGGGGTTATCAGCAGCAGAAGGCTCTGCTTGCTGCAGAGTGCCTTGCAGTGGATTTGCTGCAGCAGAGGAGCCCAATTCTTCCACTGCCCTAAATGTGGAGGCTGCTCTTGCGAGACCCCACCTGGAGTACTGTGTGCAGTCCTGGAGCCCCCAACACAAGAAGGACATGGAATTGTTGGAGCCAGTCCAGAGGAGGCCACCAAGATGCTCAGAGGGCTGCAGTAGCTCTGCTATGAGGACAAGGCACAAGAGTTGGGGCTCTGCAGCCTGGAGAAAGCTTTGAGGAGACCTTGGAGTGGCCTTGCAGTATCTGAAGGGGGCTGCAGGAGGGCTGGGGAAAGACTCTTGACAAGGTCTTGTAATGACAGGANACCCTCATTCCCCCAGGGATCATACTCAGGTACGTGCTGGCAGAGCCTTTCAAGCCCCACAGCACTCCAGGGTGTACCATCCCTGGGGGTGTTGAAGCCAAGCCTGGCTGGGGCACTTAGTGCCATGGTCTGGTTGATTGCACAGGGCTGGGTGCTAGGTTGGACTGGCTCAGCTTGGAGGTCTCTTCCAACCTGCTTGATTCTATGGTTCTATGGTGCAGAACACATCCCCAGCACCACCTGAGACCTTTCCCAAGGGGCATTTCTGAGAGGCAGCTGGAGAGGCTTTCACAGCAAGGGCTGACAGGCAGGGACAGATGCCTCCAGAGCTCCTTATTTAGTATGGAAAAAATAGTGTGCTTACCAGGGAGGTCATTCAGAAACTAAACCTCATGCCTGCCTCTCCTAAGCTGCCAAAACCCCACTGCCTGCCTGCAGCACCCAGCCTCCAACAGGCTCTGCCACTGACACGTCATGGCACAGCAATGTGCCCTTGTGGCCA
>WAAF01020011.1:0-91404 GCA_013400475.1 Tricholaema leucomelas
CCTGTCAAGGTCCCTCTGCAGAGCTCTCCTAACCTCTTTTTTCTTGTTCTAGCTTTTTTCATCTGTAGAAGAATCTCATTATGTTCTGTATTTAGCCTGGGGAAAGGACCAGTTACTGATGCAGTTTTTGCAGAGTGATGTCTAATTTCTTGATTGCAATTCAGTTTTATGGCTATGGCCTCTAAGCTGCATACCCAACAAATACACAACAATACTCGTACAATCAGTCATGTGCCACCCCTCAGCACCCTGCCAAGGAGCTTAAGTGTTGCTGGAGAAATGCAAGAAGAAGACTGCTCATTTGAGAAACTGGCATTAAATGTGAATGGTAACAAAGAATGTTTGGTTTGATTTGATAAAATGATGCATAATTATCAACACTGCTTTTAACATTTATAGATAGTCTCATTCCAAGTGGAAAGAACTGGGAGCTTGAGCTGGGAGCTTTGAGCAAAGCCTTTGACACTGTCTGCCACAACAAGCTCCTGGCCAAGCTGGCAGCTCGTGGCTTGGACAAATTCACTCTGTGCTGGGTCAGGAACTGGCTGGAAGGCCGAGCCCAGAGAGTTGTGGTGAATGGTGCCACATCCAGTTGGCAGCTGTCACCAGTGGTGTTCCTCAGGGATCAGTGCTGGGCCTGGTCCTGTTCAATATCTTTATTGATGATCTGGATGAGGGGATCGAGTCCAGCATCATTAAGTTTGCAGATGACACCAAGCTAGGAGCAGGTGTTGATCTGTCGGAAGGTAGGAGAGCCCTGCAGAGGGACCTGGACAGGCTGGATGGGTGGGCAGAGGCCAATGGGATGANNCACAAACCCTATGAGGAGAGGCTGAGGGAGCTGGGATTGTTTAGCCTGGAGAAGAGGAGGCTCAGGGGGGACCTCATTGCTGTCTACAACTACCTGAAGGGTGGTTGTAGCCAGGGGGGGGTTGGTCTCTTCTCCCAGGCAACCAGCAACAGGACAAAAAGACACAGCCTCAAGTTGTGCCAGGGGAGGTCTAGGCTGGATGTTAGGAGGAAGTTCTTCACAGAGAGAGTGATTGGCATTGGAATGGGCTGCCCAGGGAGGTGGTGGAGTCACTGTCCTTGGGGGTGTTCAGGAAAAGATTGGATGAGGCACTTAGTGCCATGGTCTAGTTGACTGGATAGGGCTGGGAGATAGGTTGGACTGGATGATCTTGGAGGTCCCTTCCAACCTGGTTGATTCTATTCTATTCTCTTCTAAATTGAACTGCTTCAGCTAGACACAAAGGCAAAGAATGTGAAAACTGCACTCAAGCTGCAGAGAGCAAAACCTTGGGGATAGCTAACCACGTTCACTTTAAGATACTTAATAAAAAACAGGCAAGAAGAGTTGAAAAAGTCAGAAGGCAGTGTAATTTCTTAAATCTGTGAGCTTTTGGTGTGTGGGCAGATACCCATGATCTGTCCGTTCTCAGGGTTACACAACCACTAGAATCAAATTGCTTTTTGTTTATAGTACCAGTGTGACAAGTTTTCATTAACATAACCCAGATTCTGTGCTTCCTGCTCTGTTTGAAATACTGTAACTTAATACACAAGATTGATGTTGAAAATATCAGGCCCTGATAGTGGTTTTGCCTTCCCTAGTGTGAAATCTGTTAGAGAAAGTCAATACAATTTTCTGCTGCTTGCTAACAGGTATTCTATCCTGTTCTTCTATAGGGTCTTGGTGAATTTATTTTGGTGGACAGAGATATTAAAATCAAGAAGAAAGGGAAAATATACAGTCTCAATGAAGGTTATGCAAAGTATTTTGATCCTGCAATGACAGAATATTTACAGAAGAAGAAATTCCCTGAGGTAAGGAAACCAGTGAAGGATCACCAATCAAAAGGGGACATTGTTGTGACAACATAAAGAAGTTTTCAGTCCTCACCTGGGCATTGATACCAAATCATTTGTGCATTCAAATAACGTGATTCATGATTTCCATATTGTGAATGCAGCTCTTTAAAGTGCTCATTTTTAGGACTCCATAGATGATCATGCCTTACAAATGGCTTAGCTTCAGGCAAGCTTAGGCATTTACAGTGTCCATAAGCAGCTGTTGTATTATGGATAAGATCCCAATATCTGCCTGTGTCAGAGCCCCAGCTTTTTTTCTTGGTCTGTTTGGCAAAATTAATGTTTGCCTCTTTTGCAGTGCCCCAGTAAGGACTTGCACTGACACAGATTCAGAAGGTTAGCATACTCAATGAGTTCAATTTATTAAAGTGACAAACATAACAGTTTTGGGCTTGCTAGTGCTAAATGCACTTGTTGCAAGGGGTTGAGCTCAAGTTCGTAAATCTCAGGTGACAGGTGACAACGATGGAGACACAAATCTTTGCAATAGCACAGAGCTATAGTAGGAACGCAGCAACAGTTAAGCTGTGTTTGATTGCACAGCTCTTGCTAAGAAGGTGTCCCTGTCCTGCATGGAGGAAAAGGAGCATAGCCCATTGGCTGCCCTCGTCTGTGCTAGATCAGAAGTCTTTCCCCACTCAGAGAAATGTTCCTCTTGCAGATTTTTATACCCTAACACCAGCAGTTTCTGCCTTCTAGGTGACATACAGCGTGATTTGGGTGGAGAGTTAAGTAATATGGTCATCTGTGTTTAGCATGTACTCTGTTTGGCTCATTATCATACTGAATGGTGTAAAATTTAATATTAAAATAGCAGTTAATTGGGCAAAGGTCTTTGCTCAGGCACTATAGCCTTTGAATTTTCTTCGGAATCTGCATATTTTTGTTGTTTTCACCTTGTTTCTTTAGTTTTAGTTGAAACAGGGCTGTCTTATCTTCACAACACTGCTTCCTTCAACTTCTAGGAGGTTTTGTGGATCTTTCTTTTGCAGAGATAACACAAACATCTCTTGGTTGTAATCATGCTGACCTCGCTCCTGAACCACAGTAAATTACCTTGTACCACAGTAAGCTAGTGAGTTATCCTACATCATCCACTCTGTGACTATGGCCACTTGACACAGAAACTCAAATCATGCTTGTATTACACTGAATTTGAGAGTATCCCTTATACTGTACTTCTCTTCGTCCTTACCCAGATGTATTTCAGTTCTGTCTGGTCAGATGTTATATGCACCTGATGGATCAATATTCAGCTTAGCATAGATTTAATATAAGACAATAAAGCACAGAACAGACAATTATCAATACTGATTGAGACAAATTATGTAATCGACCTGTAGTAAAAAAACCTGGCCCGTGAAACAGTTTATTCAACCACCTCACCTTCTTTATTTACCCTTAGTCCTCTGCTGGCCTTGGCAACATCACAGTATCACAGTATTACCAAGGTTGGAAGAGACCTCACAGATCATCAAGTCCAACCTGTTACCACAGAGCTCAAGGCTAGACCATGGCACCAACGGCCACATCCAATCCTGCCTTGAACAGCTCCAGGGATGGTGACTCCACCACTTCCCTGGGCAGCCCATTCCNAGGCAGAGCATGTTTCATACAATGTAGTTGTTTGCTAAGATCTTGGTTACATTTGGTCTGTGAACACAAGTATTGTTAGTTAGACTCAAATACCCACATAGTCCATTCACAGGCACCAGTAGTAGTGCTAAATTCAGTCTGTTTTGTAGTGCCATCTTCAATGTTGCTTGTAGATGCACATTCAATTCCTCTAACACCGACCAGATAGGAGGGGAGAGAAATTTGTTTTCTCCAAAGAGGACAAAGAATCAATAGTCTCAGTGTATGTGTGTTGGATTAACACGATCTGCTCTAAACAACTCCTGCTCTTGCCATCCAGAGTGAGTGAAACACAAACAAGCAAAACTTGTTATGGTAAGACCAAATCTCTGAACCACTATTGCAACCCCCAACCCCCTCCCTCCCATCCTGGGTGGGACAAAGAGAAAGAGGATCTGGGAGGCAAATAAGATAATAGAAAACCCTCTGAAGCTGAGATAAGGAAAAAACCCAAACCACAGACTTAATGAAATATAAAATAATGCAAAGAGAAGTACTGGTGTATGTAGCAGGCAAGGGAACAGACAAAATATGAACCACACATCACAAGTGACCCGAAGAAAAGGAGACAATGCCCAGCCTGGAAGTGGGAGGAAAGCCATAAAACCCTGAAACAGAGAATTTTAAAAGCTACAGGATGGACGCCAAGTCCCATAAACCCCTTTCACTGCCAGCCAGCCCTTTCCTTTTGCAGCGAGCATGTCAGCATGGTATCATATAACTTGATAACATTCTACCTCCTCCCCAGCTTGCTCCTTAGATCCGGTCCCAGCTTCCACTGCACCACTGTGGCAGGGAGAGGATGGATAGTCTACTCTGTCCCCTGTCCCTCCTCATCAGACCAGACAGCCAAAATCAATACAGTGTACTGATGTTTTCAGCCTCCCATTGGAAGATCAGTGGTACACTACCGATCCATACAGTGTGTCCCGTAGAGGGTGTACCAACTTCAGAACATACTGTATCACACTGGGTGTTGTTATTGGTTGAACAAGACCAGGTATCACTAAGATTTGGTGTAATTATGACAGACACATCCTATTTTGACAGTTTGTGCAACTAGACCTATTCTCTGGATCTCCTTGTCAGTGACATCACACATGTATACTCTGGTGCATTTCCAGTTGTGCCATCGTGTACTATTCAAATGGGGAACATTAAAATGTAGATGTTGAGTTCTCATTCAATACATCATGTTGTGGTTTCCCCAATTTATTGGACACTCATCACATTCGGGAAGGAATCAGCATGCAGCAATTTGACTAACATTATGCATTCATGAAAAGATTAGATTGGTTGCAATACAAGATTCAAATCAATTGAGCCTAAGTTAAAGCTATAATTGTTATCATTAAATGGAAGTAGCATCAATAGGATTCCCTAAGAACAATCATTTGCCCATACTCTTACTAAAATTTTCATTTCCATGTGATAACTAAAAGTAGCAATACTGCAATCAAAAATATTAGCACTGCTTTTTTATTACTTACGGTTATCTTTGTGCACTGATGCAACTTGCAGTCATTGTGGCATCTGCAAAAGAAAAGAAAGGGAAGTTATTTGGGTTTAGCTTAACTGGCCTACTGTGGTTAAAAAACAAGCTATTACTCATTTGGTATTGGTATGAAGTAGCTAGATGATCCTTGTGGTCCCTTTCAACCCTGACTGATTCTATGATTCTATTAAAGACTTTGGGGTTGTTAGCACCCTTTCCAGTCTCAGTCTGAGGCCTCTTAACTAACACTGGGTGACCTGCATGGAAGCCAGGAGGGCTTTGGGGTTTATTTTCAGAGCAATATTAATGGTTGATGGGTGAAAGGCTTATATTTTGGAAGAACTATCTCCATTCCATCCATTGTTTAATTAATAGATAGTGTGGGAGGGTCACAGATTCCATCCAGTAGTTTGTCCGACAGCACCTTTGGCCTGTGGGTAGTTTGGAATATGGAATACCCATCGATTCACTTCCTACTCTGCCTGGTCCCTTACCACTGATGCTGAGAAATGTGAACCGTTATCATGCTGAATGATGTCAGGAAAGGGTGGTGTAATGAACTATTCCTTCAGAGTGTGGACTGTATATTCCTCAGTGGTATCTGTAACAGCACCAGTCATGGTGATTTCTGAAATGACTTCCACTTCCAACAGTGTGTATTTTTCACTACCTGAGGGTCACAGTGGACCTGTATAGTCAGTTTGCTAGGTGTGCCTGAGTTTTCTTGTCCCTAATGTGCAGGGTAGGTGGCCTTATTTGGATGGTCTTCCACTTGTTCTGTCTATAGGACAATGCATCGGTGAATCACATTCCTTCAAGGTTACTGTTTTCTGTTAGAGGTGGTACTTCCTGAAACGGAGATTGTTTACCTATTGAGGTTTGAAATAGCAGAGTATCATTTACATCTTTTAGCAATTTAGGCGCTTGAGTGTGGCCTTCGGTAATAGGTATGTCATTAATACCTTCTAAACAGACATGCAACTTACCAGCGGTGGGTTTCTGAGCAATACCTGCAGGTGGCACTGTCCCCGTTAGGACTACACCTAAAATCCGACAGCGCCCCCCAGTATCATAGTATCACAGTATCACAGTATCATCAGGGTTGGAAGAGACCTCACAGATCATCAAGTCCAACCCTTCACCACAGAGCTCAAGGCTAGACCATGGCACCAAGTGCCACGTCCAATCTTGCCTTGAACAGCTCCAGGGACGGTGACTCCACCACCTCCCTGGGCAGCCCATTCCAGTAGCCAATGACTCTCTCAGTGAAGAATTTGCTCCTCACCTCGAGCCTAAACTTCCCCCAGCGCAGCCTGAGGCTGTGTCCTCTCGTTCTGGCACTGGCCACCTGAAAGAAGACAACAACCTCCCCCTGGCCACAACCACCCCTCAGGTAGTTGTAGACAGCAATAAGGTCGCCCCTGAGCCTCCTCTTCTCCAGGCTAAACAACCCCAGCTCCCTCAGCCTCTCCTCGTAGGGCTTGTGCTCGAGGCCTCTCACCAGCCTCGTCACCCTTCTCTGGACATGCTCAAGCATCTCAATGTCCCTTCTAAACTGGGGGGCCCAGAACTGAACACAGTACTCAAGGTGTGGTCTAACCAGTGCAGAGTACAGGGGCAGAATGACCTCCCTGCTCCTGCTGGCCACACCAACTTTATTATCCTTCACAGAAGTGGCCAGCCTAAGTTCTAGCTGGGCCTTAGCCTCTCTAATTTTTCTCCTGCATAATCTGGCTACCTCCTTAAACACATCAGGAGAAGCCTTCCCCTCCTTCCAAAGGTGATACACCCTCTTTTTTTCCCCCAATTCCTTCAGGAGCTGTTTGCTCATCCAGGGTGGCCGCCTTCCCCGCCGGCTCATCTTTCGGCACATAGGAACTGCCAGTAGTATCATCCTGTCCTTTCCTTACCAGTCCTAATAATTTTACTGCTCGTACCAGGGATAACAGCCTCTTTTCCAGGTCTGAATACCTAGTCACAGTGTCTCTGAAGCAGTGGGAACCGATTTAATGGCCTCTCAGTCTCTCTTGGTCCCCTTTGCCATACGTTACAGTGAAAACGACGTACACTGAATCCCCGGTCTGTGTGGATAGGATCAGGTGGGTGCGTAGGACCCAACTGCTGAAACAGCCACAGTTCTTCTGTCAGCATTTAGAATGCGTTTGTGTGTTGGTCAGACCAATCCCACCAGTTTCCTTTCATGAGCAAATTATACAAAGGACGAGTGATAATGGAAGAGCCAGGAATGTGCTTATACCAGCAGCTCACAGTTCCCAAGTTCTGCTGTATTTTTTGGTTGCATCGGGGCATTTTGTACTTGTTCTTCTGCTTTAGTATATATGAGAAGCAGCTCTTTAAACCCACCAGACTCCCGAGAATTTAACTTCCTGTGCAGGCCCCTAGCATTTACATGGAGTAAATGTAGGATCCAGTTCTAGTGCAGTTAATTTCTCTTGTATGCATTCTGTGATACACTCAGCTTCCTGCTGGTTTTCTCCTCCTCCAGTACGTCATTTGTTTGCTGGTATACTGTGACTTTAGCTAGTATAGCAATTTCTGCTAACATCTTTGTAAGACATTGTGGGCAATGGTAGGAGTATGTTTGTATCCTTGAGGTAGACAGTTAAACACATACTGTATTGCCTCACGGGTGAAGGCAAATTGATCTTTGTCTACTCCCCTGGAGAGAAATTATGAAACACATATCCCTCACATCCAGGGCTGCAATCCAGGGATGGGAAACTCATTCCACAATACAAGGCACTGCAGCAGTTAAAGGAGCAGTGTCAGTATTTAATCATCTGTAATTGACAGTAAGCTGCCACCATCCTTTAGGTTTCTTTGCTGCCCAGATCACGAATCATATGTAGAATGCATCCAGGTGACAGTATCTCTTTTCTCTCTGTCATCTACCACAACATCATTGCCCAAGGGTGCAGCAGCAGGCAGATAATAGTGTTTTACATTTGTACTTTTTCATGGGGGAGGGGCATCGAGGTCTTTAACAAGTATTAACTTTAGGTCTTTAGGTCTTTAACAAGTATTAACAAGATTGAACTGTGTTGCTTCCAAATCTGTTTCTGACTTGCCACCATTTGCTGCCAAATTCCAGGCAGTCTCATCTGAGAGCTTCCATCTTTTACCATGTACTGAATAAAATCCTAAAATGTTATTGTTGGCAGCACCTTAGAACAGATGGAATGTGATTTTCATAGTGGGACACTCATTTACAACTCCAACAACCTTATGTTGCACTTTGCAGTGAACAAGTTTTATACCAGGACCTTAGCAGTTTTAGTACTGATCATAGACATTTATGCTGCTGGGTCTATTACAAAACAGAAGCCATTAATTTAAGAGCTTTGACTTAGGCAGCTTTCATTCATGTTTTATAACAAAAATGATGCTACTAACTGAATGCCCTTGTACATATAATGCTTTTGTCTGTGTTTTTCAAGGATGGCAGTTCCCCATATGGTGCCAGGTATGTGGGTTCCATGGTTGCTGATGTTCACCGTACATTGATGTATGGTGGGATCTTCATGTATCCTGCTAATCAGAAGAGTCCTAAAGGAAAGGTAAATTGTTTCACTTACTTTGTGGTCAACCTAATACCTGTGTTTCCCAGAGATGTAAAGGAATAATTTGTATATATGGAATAGTTTAGATATATAAGCAGATACTAAATTTCCATCTCTGAAGAGAATTAGTAATGGATATAATTGTCAGCAACTGAATGTAGGCAAGAAATTTAGGCAATTATTTAAGCCAGAAATCTTCCTGTGTGCTTTTATATTTAAAAATACTCAAATGGTTTTCACTGCAACCAAGGGCTTTATCCATTTTTCTAACGAGAAATATTTCAGTATGATAGAAATCCACTGAGGTGCCTATGCACAGCTGGCAGATGCAACATGGATCTCTGCACTTTACAGTGGCAACTAGAGCCCAGGTGGGATACACTAAACTCCAGATAGGGTTTTATTGAATGTTAGAGATCCAAGTTTGCCTACCATGTGTTTCCAAATGGTACAAGCTTCTGCAAAAGTGTCAGTGGAAGGTGAGTTCCATGCATGCTGAGATCAGAATTTTGAGAAAAGACAATTTCTCATTTGGACAGCTGTACAAAATGCAGTGTGACAATGTGGTGCAATCCAATGCACTGTTTCCTTGAATCTCCTGGATCATAGACCAGAGTCATCCTCAACTTTTCTTCTGCAGCATCAGATACCCTTATTAACAAACCGCTAAACAAGTATGTTTTAAAAGAGATTTGCTTATGTAGCTGATCTATGAACTACCTGTAACCCGAAGGTCATCCTTATGAAATGGTTGGTTCAATGCATAGTGATGGTCTTCTGACTCCAGGAGCTTCTTTATAGGTCAATACCATACTTAAAACTTCCTGATCAAATTCTTGTGCATTCTTAGTTGGTATGTTCAAGAATCTGTGCTTGGCCCACCTCCTGCACTGATATCAGGACATCCTGGTATCTACAGTCCTGTGGGGACAGAAGAGAACCAGTTCCGTTCTGTCAAGCAGGTTCTAGTAGTCTGCACAATGAGGAGAACAGGGAAAGAACTCTTTTCACAATACACTACAGAAAATTTCAGCATGTTTGTCTGGGCAAATTTGCTTTAAATATTTGATATATATCATCCCAGAAAAATAAAAACAACCTCCCAGAATAGTCTCCATTAAACAGCATGGGTGTGTTTGGGTGTCAGAGCAAGTGACAAACAAAGGGGAATTTGCTGTGAGAGAAGTGAATTTTTTTACTGGCCTTTTCAAACTAAAAATTTTGTTTCAAAGTCTGTGTTAATCCATTGCTGAAGAGAAAAAAAGAGCAAATGTGCAAAGTACCTACATAATTTCCTAGAAATCAGTATTTCTGTGCGAGTTAGCCTGCAATGGCTCTTAGATTGATCTGGCTTGCACAAGCAAGATAATGCAAGAAACAAAACTGCACTACCATTACAAATAAGACTTTCTTCTTTCCTTCTCTGAGTGCAGATGTGAACAGTCCTTTCCACATAAACCTCCTCTTTTTGAAAAGAGAACACTTTTGTGGCAGGTGTCTTGATAGTCATTACCCTGAAACTCTGTGAACTTGGATAGAGAACTGAGAGGAGTCAAATGTTACTGGAAATGATCAAAATTAGAGCAATATAAATAACATGCATGCAGGTTCCAGCATACAGAGTTCCTTCTTCAAGTTAAAGAGGATAAAACACCAACTGGTGGAGAACCTGACAATGTACAGATACTCATTTCAAATCAGATATGAACTTTAGGCTTTTAGCTTTCTATTAGGTGAAAAACGTTAAACTTACCGAAAGAAGTAGCACGTCTGAGGATGTCTGAGTGTAGTTGTGCTACCACCTGAAGGAAAACTGCTTTTCCCAAACTGTATAGTCATGATTAAGCAACATACAACTCAACATGTGGTTCCACAATCTTTCCACTGCTGTCTTCCGACTCATGACCTTCCAAAAGTTGGTTGTACACTAAAGACAACAACAAAGGCTCTTGGTCCTGTGTTGCCTGTCAAATGGAGTCTTTTTACTAGAAGTATCACTTTGATGGGCTTTAAAGATAAGAATGAAGGTAACATGCACTATTTAAACTGTGAAACATCATGGGTTTATTATACACAGCATGATAAAGGAATGATAGGCAGTCGAGTCCTTTGTCTGACCCATTTCTTTACTTTTATATAAGGTTGTTCTTCCTTTTCCCCAGAAAACATCCTCTCCAAAAGGCCTTTAAACCTGTGTGCTAATATTGTCATGCTCTTCATAGACCACTGAAGATTCAACTAAACCTACAGGAATTACATCTTTTAAAAAATAAAGAGCTGTCACCTATGTCTTTTAAAAAACAGACGGTTTTGCCATATGTCCCACATAAGTTAGCATTCCACCAGGACACAGGACTCCAGATGTGAACGGATTTCAAGGTCCAAATCAGAAGTGCCTCCATACCAGAAGGAAAACGTTGCTTTTGATAATTACTGCAGTTACTTCTTAAACACCTGAATGACTTCAGAGCAGTAATGTTTATTCACATGTTGGCTGGACTTGGTGACCCCTAAGGTCTGTTCCAACCTGAATGTTTCTGTGATTCTGTGAAAGAGCAGCAATCAAATCCTGAAATTTGAGACTGGGAGCATCAAGTTTCAAACTCCAAAATATCCTGATCAAACACAATGTGATTACCCCAAGCTTTTAGGTAACACATAAAGCTGTACATACATAAGCAGAAGTTTCAGCTTTCCTTTCCTGGAACTGTTAAATGGCTTAACTGTTTTGTTGATGCCTGTGGGCCTGACAGTTGCTTTTGACATTTTCAACACAGCACAGCTTTAGTGGTGCCGCATTATCCATATGTCAGCTTGGAAATAACAGTAGTGACAACTGGATGAAGAGCAAGAACATTTTTCCTTAAAATAAAAGGTGTTAAGGGAGGTGAAAGGAGTAGTGAGTAGGAGGGGATGGCAGACATTACTACTTAGTTCAGTTGATGTTTGATACCAAACTGGTAAGTCATTTCCCCCAAAGTCAATCACGCCCTCCCTCTTTCTTTCTAGCTCCGACTTCTCTACGAGTGCAACCCTGTGGCTTTCATAATTGAGCAGGCAGGTGGAATGGCAACTACGGGGACTGTGCCAGTGTTGGATGTGAAACCTGAGAGCATTCATCAGAGAGTCCCTCTTATCCTTGGTTCTCCAGATGATGTTCAAGAATACCTTGCTTGTGTACAGAAGCACCAAAAGAGCAGCTAAAGGCTTCTCTACATCAGAATTTGCTCATCTGTCTTCAGTCTATGGGAGAATCTGTAACTTTCAGGATGGTGGATTCTAGCAATTAGCACTCATCCCTCAGTCAAAATCTCACTGTCTCCTTTCAGACAAATACAAAAATCCTCTACCTCTGATTTATGCAGTGCAAATTTAGAAACAGAGGCCTGATTATTAAACAGATATGAGTCACTTTATATAAAATTAACAGAAGGAAATTAATTGTGTCAGTACCCTTATTTGATCTGAACCTTAAGATTTGACGTTACAAGGCTGGCATTGTTTGAGACAGGATTTTCACATCAGCATTCACGGTGCCATTATCTAGATTTTCTGTCAAAGTTTCTGTTGCAGGTACCTTTTATCTTGACAACCCTGAGAAGACCAAAAGTCTTGTGCTATCTGAAACTGTTTTTAAGCTCCAAATTATATCTGAATTCAGCAACTAATAAAGAAAAAAAAAGGCTATGTTGTGAGGTATTTCAAAGTCAATTGAATATGAGTCAGCTGTGTACCCAGGTGGCCAAGAAAGCCAGTGGCATCCTGGCTACTGTTAGAAACAGTGTGGCCAGCAGGAACAGGGAGGTGATCATTCCCTTCTACTTAGAGAGGCCACACAGTGAGTATTGTGTTCAGTTCTGGGTCCCTCACTACAGGAAGGACGCTGAGATGACGGAGAGTGTGCAATCAAGGGCAGTGAGGCTCATGAAGGACTTGGAGCACATGTCTTATGAGCATCTAAGGGAGTTGGGGTTGTTCCGTGCAGAGAAGAGGAGGCTGAGAGGAGACCTCATCATTCTCTACAGCTACCTGAAGAGAGGTTGGAATGAGAAGGGGACAGCCTCTTCTCCTTGGTGTCAAGCAACAGGACTAGAAGAAGTAGTACAAGCTGTGCCAGGGGAGGTTCAGTCTGGATGCTAGGAAATACTTCTTCGCAAATAGGGTTATCAAACACTATCAAAATTGCTCAGGGCAGTGGTGCAGTCGCTGTCCCTGGGGGTATTTAAGCAGTATGTAGACCTTGCATTTAGGGACATAGTCTAGTGTTGACCCTTCAGTGCCGGGTCACAGGTTGGACGTGATGAACTTCAAGACCTCTGTCAAGCAGACATGTTCTATGGTTCTGTGAATTCTCATAAGAACAGGAAAATACCTTGTCTTATTTACAGACATAACCCTAAAGGGCACAAATTACCATAAACCACTGGCACACTCACACCTATTCCGTGTTTATCCATTGTCCCCTGTAACAGAATATGAGCTGTTGCCACAAAGCAGCTACTACACCTCCATTTGCTTTTATATGAAAAGAATTCTCATTTCAAATGGAAGCTTGCCCTTTTATGCACATTATTCTATCATTCCTAGCCACCTGGAGCATATCCATCCTGTGCCCTAGAGCCACGTCTCAGACTGCCACTAAGGAGATGAGGAATCAGCTCTGAAATTAACAAGCATTCCTTGACCATTGAGAGCAAAACTTACTAACTAAAGAAATGCCTTATTATGTTACCTGAAAAAGGTGTGAAAACCAAGCTTTGGGCCAATTTAAATATTACATACTCTGATACTGTTGTAGCCCTCCTGACTCGTTATATGGACATCTATTTGTCAACTATCATGGCATAAGCACCTCGTGCTTCATCTACTCTTTTATTCCTTCTCCATGACTCCAACTGTGCCGGCAAAAGACAGAACACTGTGAACTGCATTAGGATTCATACAGGAGTTAAAAATACTCCTACCAAGAAACTCTAAAAGTTATTTCAACACTTACAACTTTGTTCTATTATTCACAAAAAACATGTAGACTGAATAAAGGCAGAAAATTGCATAGGATGGATAAGTATTTACCCTTTGATGTTGTTGTCTCAGGGGTGAGGATATGATATCAGTACTACTTCAGGTACCAAATCACATTCTGCTTTTCT
Source organism: Tricholaema leucomelas (assembly GCA_013400475.1). Taxonomy (NCBI): domain Eukaryota; kingdom Metazoa; phylum Chordata; class Aves; order Piciformes; family Lybiidae; genus Tricholaema lacrymosa; species Tricholaema leucomelas. The sequence continues at coordinate 13,734 of WAAF01020011.1, forward strand.
TTATCTGGCACTCTTTAAAGTTGTAACAGTGACAGCTGGCCAGGGTCAGCAAGTACAGCATGTACTTGTTTATTTTGTTCCTCATCATGTGCTTCCGGAATCTCTCCTATCAACAGTGAAACACAAGCAACACATAAACCCTGGAGAATGAAGAGACAGCAGAAAAAACTGCAAGGGTTTAGGTAACAGCAAGCTTTATACTGGAGGAGGCATTTGTGTACCTGAACTATGACAGCTAGCAAATCAGTTTCTGGAAAACAGAATGTGAACTCAGTGGATGTGCACATCTATATATACGACACCAAGAGAGGAGCAGGTGTGGATTTGTTGGAGGGTAGGAGGGCCCTACCTAGGCTTGATGGGTAGGCAGGGGCCAATGGGATGAGATTTAACAAGGCCAAGTGCAGGGTTCTGCACTTTGGCCACAACAACCCCAAGCAGCTCTACAGGCTGCGGACAGAGTGGCTGGAGAGCAGCCAGGAAGAAAGGGACCTGGGGGTACTGGTAGGCAGTAGGGTGAACATGAGCCAGCAGTGTGCCCAGGTGGCCAGGAGAGCCAATGGCATCCTGGCCTGTATCAGGAACAGTGTGGCCAGTAGGATAAGAGAGGTTATTCTTCCCCTGTACTCAACGCTGGTCAGGCCACAACTTGACTCCTGTGTCCAGTTCTGGGCTCCTCATTTCAAGAGAGATGTTGAGATACTGGAACATGTCCAGAGAGGGGCAATGAAGCTGGTGAGGTGTCTGGAACACAGACCCTATGAGGAGAGGCTGAGGGAGCTGGGGTTGCTTAACCTGAAGAAGAGGAGGCTCAGGAGTGACCTCATTGCTGTCTACAACTACCTGAAGGGAGGTTGTAGCCAGGTGGGGGTTGGTCTCTTCTCCCAGGCAACCAGCAACTGGACAAGTCTCAAGTTGTGCCGGGGGAAGTATAGGCTGGATGTTAGGAGGAAGTTCTTCCCAGAGAGAGTGATTTGCCATTGGAATGGGCTGCCCAGGGAGGTGGTGGAGTTGCTGTCCCTGGAGGTGTTCAAAAAAGACTGGATGAGGCACTTAGTGCCATGGTCTAGTTGACTGGATAGGGCTGGGAGATAGGTTGGACTGTGTGATCTTGGAGGTCTCTTCCAACCTGGTTGATTCGATGAATATGATATTTACACATATACTTTATACATATAGGGTCTCTCTCTCCTCCTTACCATCTTCATATAAGAACACAATACTTTGTGATGTCACCAATTTACTGAGAAACTCTATATTTGGAACTCAAACTCAAATGTAAGTCAAGACCAGTCTAGTAAGCTAACACTATGAGTACTGTATCAGGTGAAAGATCACTACTAACTTGGTCCTGTTTTCAAGAATCTAAGAGAAATGCAAAAGGGCAGAGCAAGAGCAGGGGCTTACTGCTCTCCGGTGTAACAAGAGCTGCATACAAACCGAGCTGCTAGCCTTTCCAAGATCTTTTCTCCCCAAGTTTGCTCCAGAAGCATCTGTTAGTGGAGGAGCTGGTGCTAGGCCACTGATTTGGCAAACAACTGTAGTTTGAGTGGCTGTTGTAGTATTGTATGATAACACTCGGTTTCTGGGCTGCCAGGAGGCTGGTGTCCATAAAGAGATCACTGTCTTCCCTGTATAAACCACGCATGCAAACCTCAAGTGCAGATTAAGAAAGCAGCACCATTCTTTGGTGTGAGCTGTGGATTTTGTTAGCCAGAGTCCCACTTTCACAGAGTCACAGAATGTTAGGGATTGAAAAGGACCTTGAAAGATCAGATAGTGATTTGCCCTACCACAGCTACAGTCTTCTTAAGTACTTTATTGTTCTCTGCTACACTTAGCACAACTCTGCAACCAGATTGCTCTGCAGTCATTCTTAAACCCTCAGGACAGAGTGATACCAGTGTGATATGAATTCAGACCATTTCTCCAGAGCTCTCTGACTCAAAACTGCGAGGTGTTCATGGTGGAGGGTCACCAGCTTTGCAGCCCTTGCACTACTGGGCCACAACTTCCCTTCATGATCAGCTACCCTGAGGGCAATCAGATAGCTGGGAAAACAAGACATAGCTCCTTTTAAGAACGCAGTGACTGTATGCAGTGGATGGAGTGGTAATAAAGGGAATGCACCATGAGGTGCCATCAACATTGCCAGAAGCCGTAGGGAAGCTGGTGTGGACCGGCACTCACAATGAAAGTGCTCTGACCTGGCTTGTTTTTACAGAGGGTCATGCCTGATATTAGTCCTCAGACACTCATCAGCATGAAACAAAACTGCAAATACATGGATTATAAGTACATGAAAGAATAGACATGCATTGAAGTACTAGCGCACACATACGCCCCTTGTGCAGCAGTACTTAACGGCTTCTTGACATAAAAATACACACAAACCAATGCCAGCTTGATTTTCTGCTATATTTGGAGGTAGATATGGAAAGTGTTGTACCAGCTATATAACAAACATGATTGTTCTTAAAGTGCAGGTTGCTGGCTTGCTACCAAACATAATTATTATTTCCAGTTTCAAGGCACCTTTGCACTTATTTCTGAAGGAAAATAAAAGCAAATTACCTAAAACTGGTGATATCCAGTAACACAAGAAAACACAGAAACCCCACCATAATAGTTAAACAGTTGTTTGCTAATGACTCTGACTAAAAATTATGTTAGTTTGAATAGCCAGCCACAGAGAGTTGGCCTTGTGATTGCAGTCTTGTGACTGGGGCCAGCAAGCTTCCCATCAGCCTCATTGCGTGCAGCCTGCCTGTGCTTCTGTCGTGGCAGCCCAGGATTGCAGGCAGCTGATCCTGAACCCTCAGCAGCATGAGCTCACTCTTCTCTGAGAAAGCAAGGCAGCTGAAGTGGAGATGTTGTTTGAAATGTTAGATCAAATGTGCCTTGAAGCATTTGTTTCCAAAGTCAGTATTTATTCTGTTTTCCACAAAACATACAGACAGGGAGTTTTGCTGGGTTTTTAATCAGCCAACTGGTATTTCTGGAAAAATCAGGAATTGTTTTTTTCCGTTTATAAAATAGAAGCAGTATGCTTCAGGTGAATTACAGACAGAGAACAAGACAGAGATTAGTTTACATTTATTTTATTATCTAGTTAGGCTCAATATGAGAAAAGGGTTATCACTATTTATGGAATAGACCAAAAGGAATGAAGATAATGGAATGAAGAGGAGCAGGTGTTGATCTGTCGGAAGGTAGGAGAGCCCTGCAGAGGGACCTGGACAGGCTGGATGGGTGGGCAGAGGCCAATGGGATGAGATTGAACAAGGCCAAGTGCAGGATTCTGCACTTTGGCCACAACAACCCCAAGCAGCTCTACAGGCTGCAGACAGAGTGGCTGGAGAGCAGCCAGGCAGAGAGGGACCTGGGGCTACTGGTAGATAGTAGGCTGAAGATGAGCCAGCGGTGTGCCCAGGTGGCCAAGAGGGCCAATGGCATCCTGGCCTGCATCAGGAATGGTGTGGCCAGCAGGAAAAGGGAGGTTATTCTTCCCCTGTACTCAACACTGGTCAGGCCACACCTTGAGTCCTGTGTCCAGTTCTGGGCTGCTCAATTCAAGAGAGATGTTGAGGTGCTGGAACGTGTCCAGAGAAGGGCAACAAAGCTGGTGAGGGGCCTGGAACACAAACCTTATGAGGAGAGGCTGAGGGAGCTGGGGTTGTTTAGCCTGGAGAAGAGGAAGCTCAGGGCAGACCTCATTGCTGTCTACAACTACCTGAAGGGAGGTTGTAGCCAGGTGGGGGTTGGTCTCTTCTCCCAGGCAACCAGCAACTGGACAAGCCTCAAGTTGTGCCGGGGGAAGTATAGGCTGGATGTTAGGAGGAAGTTCTTCACAGAGAGAGTGATTTGCCATTGGAATGGGCTGCCCAGGGAGGTGGTGGAGTTGCTGTCCCTGGAGGTGTTCAGAAAAGCCTGGATGAGGCACTTAGTGCCATGGTCTAGTTGCCTGGATAGGGCTGGGAGATAGGTTGGACTGTGTGATCTTGGAGGTCTCTTCCAACCTGGTTGATTCGATGATTCTGTGATTGTATGATAATGTCATTAACCCAAGGATAAAAGTATCTCTTTTTCAGAGTTATTCAAGGTCCAAATGCAGGTAAATTAGAGAAGAAAATTAACAGAGACAGTGGATCTGCCCCAAACCAGTTACCCAGAGGTTCTGAACCCCAGATTCTTTGAAGAAACAGGTTTTCTCATTCAGGGTTTATGTCATCATGGGCAACATTCACAAACCTCATGCATGGCTACCAAAACCACTTTCAGGTTTTGTTCTGAGGTTTCTGAGAAGGAAGGAATGAAGAAGGAAGGAAGGAAGGAAGGAAGGAAGGAAGGAAGGAAGGAAGGAAGGAAGGAAGGAAGGAAGGTATAAGGAAGGAAGGAAGGAAGAAAGAAAAGAAAGGAGGAAATGAAGGAAGAAAAGAAGAAAGACAGACACAATAAAAAATGAACCCCCAAAGAAACCTGAAACCAAGCATGAGATGTGATTCCACTGACCTGATATCAACAGTTCATGGAGACAGGTGACAGGTTTTCCTATTGAGATCTGGCCTGGGGGGTTTCTCTCACCTGATGCAATTATTTGCATCATGGTTTTGCAGGATCTTGCTCGTCAAGAGCTGAGCAGCTTTTTCAGTTCTGGTCACTATGATCAATAAAGGGACTTTGGTGGCCTTGGTGAATCAGCTTGGAGAGGGCGTTGGCCAGGGCAGCTACTACTCACATGTTGATCACCAGGGTTTGGCCTAAACATTCTTGTCAACTACTGAGCAGATCACCCAGTGAACATTTTATTGCTTTTGAAGAGACATCTCCATGGAGGAGATAATATACCCACTCGATTATCTGGTCATCTGGGCTTGGGCTGAATATGCAAGGCCAGACTAATCCCAGCCCAGTGCACAAACATTCACGGTGTCTCATCCATTCAGTGTTAAGTGCAAATGCACTGTCAGCACATGCTCAGGAAAGAAAGAAGTCAACTTCTCCCTACGCCCAGCTGCTGCAGCACTGGCCTCGTGATCATGTCCTGCAAGAAAAGCTTAACTTGGAGACATCATCCTGCCTGGTGCTCACTCACAACTTGATGCACTATCTGTGTTTTGCCCTTTTGATTGTCTGGTTTCCTGTTTTTTTCCTGCATGAAAAATTTTGTCCTCTTTTAACAGCTCAGCATAATTTGTTGTTCCAGCACAGGAAGAGAAAAAGGAGATGGCAAAGAAACTAAAAGAAAGCAGGGAGAATAAATAAAGGGAAAGGATCGCACAGGCAAACATAGATCTGAAATTTAAACTCAGCAAAAGCATGGGGATGTTTACATTTAAGCTCTCTTGAAGCCGCACCAGGGGAGAACAAACCAAAGGGGAAGACTAGCTTTCCCTCAGACCTACACATGCAGCTGCTGATCAGCTGCACGGCCTCTGGCAGGCAGCCTCATCACTCTTGGCCTTTTTTTCACTCCCACTCCTTAGCTGTGTGCCAGTTTAGATTAAAAACTTAGTAGCTTTTACAGACTGCCTAAAAAACGGGACTAAAAAATCTGTTGAAATGCCTGGAGAAACTGCAACCAAGTAACATTTCATAACAATTCCTGATAGGCATTTGTAATGCTCTATGATATTGTGAAAGTAATGAGATCAAACCTTGTAACAGCTCTGAGATAGAAAACCTAGGTCCACTCCAGTTCTTCCAGCGACTAAAGAGCAGCTAATAGCAAAATGCCAGCCGTGTTCTAAACATCTGCACAAGGCATTGTAATTTCTGTATGAACACAGGGAGAGTTTTCTTTCAGCTACGAAGACTGTTATCGTAAATCTTCAAACGCCAGTGCAATTTCACACCACAGCTGATGCCCTCGGTATCTGTTTCCTAGTCGGTAAACCTCTGCTGTCAGGCAGTGATTCATGCTTGATCAAGGCAAGAAAACTGCAAAATCAGTGTACATGGCTGAGCAGGAGGAATGCTAAGAGTTATTAAGAACAACTTGCATTCACAGATCTTGCATTGTTGTGCTATTATGGTAAAAGACTGTGGAGTGTGCCTGTCCACGCACAGATCTAGCAAAACTGAGGACCTGCAGGCACTGTAATGGACTGTTACGAGAGATATGTGAGCAGCCTTACCTAGTTTTTTTTTTCTCATAATTTATTAACAGCCTCATAAACTGACATATTGCAGAGATACATTTATAGATATGGGGGGGGGGGGAAATTGTGACTTGTCAGCTCTGATGTCACCTTTATTTCACTTTACTTTTGGATTTTAAGCAAGAGTAAGTGTGCTCCAAAACATGCATTACAGCCTCAAGTTCTCAACATCCAATTTCAGCATCAACTTCCCAGACATCCTAAGCCAGTTTCAGCACTTATTTTAAACAGTTTCATGTCACTGCACATGTGCACTGCAGGAAGCTTTCGCTAGTGTTTAAAAAAAGACAACAAATCAACACAATAATTAAAACTATAACGTAGAATATTTCTATGGTGGTTCCTGAGATTGTGATTTTGCCTATTAGGTGCATAAACTAATAGCTGTAATAGCTTCAGAGGGCCTTCAATGGCACCCAGGAGAGCACACCTAAACCACCACTCTTGCTCTGGAGTAATGCATGTACGTACAATAATAATAATAATATAGTAACATAGACAAAGAACTTTGAAAGACTAAGTACATTTCAGATGAGTGTCCAAAACGGAGCAGACAACCTTTTTACCAGGCAGGAAAATCAGCTTTCTTGCACAGCTTTCAGCCCAACCACAGCCTTTTCCTGAAGGCCTTCCCAAAGCTACTCTTAGAACTCCTTTTGAAGGTGGCTGTGAATGAAAATAGCTGATACTTGTGACTTCAATTCATCTTTGGTCACTTCTTCCCAAACCAGGAGGAGTGTATAACGTAAGGCAGCAGGTATCAGCTGCAGCACCACGCTTGACAACACTCAGTATTTCTAAAACATGTTTCTCAGCATCATTTTCTAGGGAAAGGGTATTAGACTTTATTCAGAAGCAGGGTTTGTATTTCTTGATAGTGGTGAGAACTCTAAGTGATCAAAGCAAGGACTAAGTATTTCTTAAAGAACCTAGCATGTACTTTATAAATGCTTCTCGTCATGGTTTCTGTGCCAATTTACTCAGAAAGGTTAGTGACAGATCTTCAACTGACAGCAAGATGGAGTCAAAACTGCTGCAGAAATCTACTTTTAAGACCACTGGAAAATAAATCTTCATACAACTTTGCATGAAAAAAATAAAGCAAGCAGTCACAGAACACAAATGAAGGTAGCTTCTCCTGAGGCTCCTAATATATCTAAACTAATCAATCCATAGATCAGGTCTCCCCTCTTCCTTCCAATAGTGAAGTTTCAAGCTGGACTCTGTCACTCTTCAGATGAGCATTACTGAATGTCTCTTAGGCTCTGTTTTGTGAATTGAATCTTTGTGAATGAGATTTTGTTTTCAATTACCTCCTTTCTTCCAAATGTTTCAGGCACCCCTCACTTGCCCAAAATTTCACTAACACTTAAAAAAAATCCCTGATTACAGAGCAAGAGAAAACATCCCAATTAGAGATTTATTATTAAACAAGTCTTTCTTCAAACCATTGTGTTAGCTAAGTCTTAGCATTTCCTGTTACAACTTTGCAATAAAGAGTGAGGGGTATTGGGACAGACTACAATTAAAAATGGGCCCTCAATCTGTCATACACCTTAATGAAGCACAAGGAGAGCTAGAAAGCAGAAGCATCATTTTACTTTATAACAGTCGTCAGTGTACATTCAATTCCTTGGCTAATGGCCCAAAACTGCAGTTCATTTGTAACACAAAACACCTGGTTCATTGGTATGAAAAGATCATGGTAGGATCTTTTACACATCGAGGAGATTAAATAGCAAATACTTAGTATCTGATGTTCAGAAGCTGGAGTTCTTGTCTTCTTGGGTTTTTGAAGTGGATATTCCCATTTTCCTGTACCTCCAGTTGTCTCAGAGTGATGTTTGTTGAGTGCCCTTATGTGGATGATCAGTAAATCATTCACTCTAGTAAAATGTCATTTATACAACTCATCACATCTCTGGCTTCCCTGTAACACTTCAACAGTGAGGTGACAAATATTTTGTCACTGTAGTCCTTCAAAATATTGCATAAATCACTTTACTGCATGAATTATGTAGGGGGGATAATAAGTTTCTTTATTTCATTCTTGATTTAACATTAGCAAAGATGAAAAACAACAGACATTGAACAAAGCCTAACAGTCACAGGACGAGAAAACCTTTTCCTTTTTTTTTTTTTTAAAGGAAACATTTCCTGCATGGCAGTTAAATATATTTCTCACAGGAGCTGAAAGAATAAACACTTCATATGCAAGTGTAATAATGTATTTTCATAGTTTCCCTTGCCTCAGGAGTACTTGTCTTTAGAAACTCAAAACTAGCTACTGCTAAATAGTCACTCATGAGGCAGACTGGAGAAAGTGTTATAACTTATGAGACCCTTAGGATAAGCACAATCTAAGAAGTACCAGCATATGGAAACCACATGCAAAATACTATTTCCTCCCAAATTACAAAAAAAAAAAACCAACCAAACCAGCTTATTTTAACAATGAAGAGGAAAGCAAACAATGACTGCAGAGCTCTATCGCTGCACAAAACTGTCATCTACCATGCACCTAACAGTGTCCAACCTCATTCACAGTAGTTGTAATTCAGACAGAGCCTAAACATGTCAGTCCTAAATAGGATGTTTTACTGCTAGCACACATGTGCTACTGATTTAAAAAATAATGTATCTTGCAAGAAATGTAACTTCAGCTATTAGCAGGAATATAAGACCAAAAAAAGCCTGACAAAAAAGACTGGAACAGAGTCATCAAGAAATTTACCTACAGCTCCTCTGAGAACCACTCAGGAGTTTCCTGTGTGCTGGCGTAATACGTATTGGCTCTGTCTTAAGAAAGAAACAACTTTGAAGAGATGACACTTTCCCCAACAAGATATATACCATTATCAAGTAATTTGCTACTTTACAGTAGTACCTCTAAAATGAACAACTCTGCAGAAGATAGGGCCACTGACAGTGGAATTCAGAAACTAGTTTAAATGCCATTTGTGAAACGTATACAGGTTTTTAATTTCTAGCAGCGTGCCTAACTGCAGCTTCTGCAAAGTCTTAACTTTCGGGGTGCCATATAAGGCAATTCTGGGTGTAGCTGTTACTTAAGAATTAACTGTGTAAATACTGAAATATCTGCATTACCTGACCTACCCTATCCTCTTCTTGCTTATTCCACTCCAAAGACAGGATGCTCAGCCAGAACAACCAGCAAATTTTAATGCATACAAACTGCTGTACTATCACATTTTATTTCTACAGAAGTCAGAAACTGATCTCTCTTTTGCAAGCTCTTATTCACGTGCATATGCTTTGGAATGAAAAGTAGCTATTAAAAACAACAAGTATTTCCCCTGAAAACACTGTCTGTCTGGAAACTTGCTAGGAATCTTGGCTTTTATGAACAAACATCTTTACCTGCTGCCCATTTTCTCACAGGAGTTCAAGTTCTAGGAGGCGTTGTCCTGGTTGCTACTCTGCACTAGATATTGTCATCTTGTTTTATTCAATATAGAAAACCATTAGCACCTTGAGTGCTACTAAACTCACAGTAATGCCAGCTTCCAGAAGTAGAACACATTCAGAGAGACAGGTCTCTGTAGACCAACAGTTCTGGGGCAAGCAAGAATGAAAGGAAGCTTATGAAATCTCTTCCCTGGCTGCATTTTTATCTGCCTCCCATTTTGAATGTACAGATCATGACCATTTACTTCTGAACATAAACCTTTGTGAACTCCATAATTTCTCCCACAGCTTCCACCAAGCAACCTGGATTGTCTCCATAACAGGCTTAGCAAGTCAACCTAATAGCTAAACTCCAACCAGTATTTCTGCTTACTGGGCTGTGTTAGGCTCTTCCTTTAAAAGAAAATTTGGGAAGATTAAGATGGATGAATTATTTCAAGAAGCAACTGCTGTTTGGTCCAGGTGCTAAGGTATCCAAGATAATCAAAACTTGTTTTTCTCTGAAGAAGTGCCTATGAAATATACTTTACTTTATCTACAATATGAAAATGCAGCTTCTGCATGCTGTAGTCTGGATGCTCCCTTGTGGGCATGGCAATCTGACTCAAAGATATCGTGCTAAGGTTTTACGGGCCCATAAACTCTGAACTGATGCTGGTTAAGATGCAGAACTAGCCTCCTTCCCTTCCAGCCCAAGTCACCCAACAAAAAAGGGTAGGTCTTTTCCTCACACTGAGCTGGTTTCAGTATTATCAATTCATCCTCCTCTGCAGAAACTGACATCCAAAACAAAACTAAACAGCATATAATTGCCAGTGCTCGTGTCTCACCAAGAATCCCCTCAGAAAAGGAGGTACAGTGCATGGAGCAAATCATTACAGTTGAGTTAGTATTTTAAGAGTGGCTCACCTTTGCTCTCCCTAGGAATAGCATTCATTTTCCCAGCCAAACTGGTGTAAGGAAGATAGTCTTAATAGCCCTGCATACACCAGGAAACAAGCAGAGGTGCTTTGGGTGTTCCTCCAAGATCATCCAGTCCAACCCATCACACAGCCCTATCCAGTCAACTAGACCATGGCACTAAGTGCCTCATCCAGTCTTTTCTTGAACACCTCCAGGGATGGTGACTCCACCACCTCCCTGGGCAGCCCATTCCAATGGCAAATCACTCTCTCTGGGAAGAACTTCCTCCTAACATCCAGCCTAGACCTCCCCTGAAACAACTTGAGACTGTGTCCCCTTATTCTGTTACTGGTTGCCTGGGAGAAGAGACCAACCCTCACCTGGCTACAGCCTTCCTTCAGGTAGCTGTAGACAGCAATGAGGTCACTCCTGAGCCTCCTCTTCTCCAGGTTAAGCAACTCTAGCTCACTCAGCTTCTCCTCATAGAGTTTGTGTTCCAGGCCTCTCACCAGCTTCATTGCCCCTCTCTGGACACGTTCCAGTATCTCAACATCTCTCTTGAAATGAGAAGCCCAGAACTGGACACAGCACTCAAGGTGTAGCCTGACCAGTGTTGAGTACAGGGGAAGAATAACCTCTCTTGTCCTACTGGCCACGCTGTTTCTGATACAGGCCAGGATGCCATTGGCTCCCCTGGGCACACTGCTGGCTCATGTTCAGCTACCATCTACCAGTGCCGCCAGCTCCCTTTCTGCCTGGCTGCTCTCCAGCCATTCTGTCCCCAGCCTGTAGCACTGCTTGGGGTTGTTGTGGCCAAAGTGTAGAACCCTGCACTTGGCCTTGTTAAATCTCATCCCATTGGCCTCTGCCTACCCATCCAGCCTGTCAAGGTCCCTCTGCATGGCTCTCCTACATTCCAACAGATCAATATCCCATAATGCTTAAAAAGAGACAACTGTTGTTACTCCCCTATTAATATCACCTAATGTTCAGCTACAGAATTGTCACAGGAAAAGAGACTGTGTTCAAGCAGAGATCACATTCTACTGACCCTTATGCAGTATGAAGAAGCAGACATTATGTCTGGGTCACAGGACTAAGCCAAAATTCACTTAGGCACACTCTGGGAGACAAGCACTTTCAAAGAATGAGAGTCAGATTTTCAGTCACTTTCAGCTGACTAAAGTGGAAGTGGGAAAATGTCCAAGTAAGCTCTTGCAAACATTACACTCCATTTTGTAACAGCTGTTAGGCATTCCCAAATGGGTTTGTTTTAGTACACAAAAAGAGGCACACAGAGGCTTCAGTTAGTAATGTGACTTGGGATGCTTGTTTGATAGAATTCAAGTGGGAAAAAAAGACCAAAAAATCATCTGTACACACTGGAATTTGAGTATTTATTTAAAAAGTAACCTTAGGGCACATAGCAATTTTTAAAAAAGGAAAAAATACAAAGAGTCATCTATTAGATTAAGCAGTCAAAAGCCAGCAATGGTACAAGCTGTTTACATACCAACATTTAGATGTTGGTAACATGCCACTTTTAAATTAATGTAAAACATACTTTGAAAGTTAAAAAAAAAAAAATCAAGTTAACCTTTGAAGGACACAAGTCACCACATGTGTGAACATGGGTTTGGTCATTGTTTAAATCCCCTCTTGCACTGAAATGTTCAGTCTTCAAGTTATACAAGTGGATAGCTAGCAGCTGTTGCTATTCCACAGTGGTTCTTCCTGTCCTTGGCCATGTAGATATATCCTTTGTCACCCCACTTCTCACCCCAGCTGAAAACAGAAGTAAAGGATTTATTTTCGTATTTGTAAGAGACTTATTTTCACCCTCCTAGTGTTTAACTCAGAAAAACACTGACTTCCACATTTCTGTAGAAAAAAGAAAAATCAAGGTAACTGCAGCCAGATTGAAGTGCTTCCCAGTAATTCAGTGCATGCTATAGAAGAGACACCCCAAACTCAAAGGGTGCAGCCATCCTCTCTCTAGTTGGAGACCATGGATTACAGGTGCCTGAAAGCTCAGGCATTGATCCCAGTCAACTCTAAGGGAAGATAAGCCTGCAAGTAGCACGAGGGTGGTGTCCCAGTAATGCTAAGAACATGAGACAACCTCATGTGATGTGCCCTTCAGCATTAATTTGTTTTCCCTCAAACACAGAATGCAAGTATATCTTTGAAATTCAAGTGTTACTCTATTTCATTCAAGCAAGGAGTACTCCGCATCCAACTGAACACCACACAGTAAAACCACCCCAAAAACCACAAACCCACGAACTTATTAGACCCCACAACCCAGTTTCCTTCTGCTACTTTAACATCTTCTTCTACTTCACTACTTTAACATCTACTAGCTTCTGGGACTGTTCCCATACTGAGGTCCCTTGAATAATCTGAAAAAAACAGAAGAATGAGTTTGATGGTTTGGATCAATGAGGCTGCCAGTATCACGAGTCAGATTTAACTTCTGTCACACAATACAATCCGAGAACAGTCTCCAGACTTGCCACAGGCAGATTTTCATTAATGCTGTCTCTCCACTGTGTACTAAAAGTGACAGTACCTCACCTTCTGCCCTACCCCTAGAAGGGTACAAAAGATGGGAGTGATCTTACCTGTTCTTAACAATCCAGTACTTTTTCCCATCTACATCTTCCCCCTCAAAACCATAACCTACAACCAGTACACCATGATCAAGGTCTTCACTGCTGCAGTCTGGTTCATAGTAGATACCTGCGGACATGTAAATTCACATGTGAGCAAGCTCATCTGCAAGAAACCCTTCTCCCTTGTCAGATTAGTATGTCAAATCACATGCTGCAAGACCTCCCTAACACCAGAGAAAGGACTCCCAAGTTAAATGTGTCATAACAAATTGAGGGAGAAGTAAACACAAAGCACAAAGTGTGAAGAGCCTGCACTGAAACTAAAACGTACTTCTCACTGTGTCTTATGCCACAAGATCATAGTATAACTTAATAATGAGCATTTGAAAGTTCTCTATGTGCAAGTAGATAACAAATCCCCACCTGACTGATAAAACTGGAATGAAGTGTGGCCTGCATCAATAGCAACAGACACCGGACCCACAGCTGCTACTGCTTTCATGAGGGCTCTTTCATGTCCTTGAGGGATGTCAACAAAGCCAGTGTCATTAGCAGCATTGTACTCTGCCTTGTAGCGACAGTCTTCATCATCCTAAATACAGACAGACCCAGTTATTACATAGTTCTCCACTTAACACACAGGAACTACAAGACATTCTGTAACTTTGCTGCCTTGAAAACAAGATACTGGACAGGATCTAGTTGCTTCAAAGCATTGCTGAAAGGAGAAGAGCAGAATACAGAGCCTGCTTTTGAGTTTTTCAAAGGTAAAGAAAATGCAAAGGACAGTGGGGCCCCAAGAGGAAAGCTCTATTGGGATGCAAAGGACCATTACATCCTGAAACTCTGCGTAACTTGGTGGACAGGAGAAACCTCTTTACAGAAGAAAGAAGCCCAGACTGCATTAATGGACCATGGAAGAGAGCCAAGTATTCATTAAATATGAAATGATCTAGAAAACACTCCTTGAGCAAGCACTTATAACCCACAATTTCATCTGTTTGAGAAGCTACGGATCAATTCAGAAGCTAATTTGTATTATACAGCCTAAAAAATGAAGCACTCATATTTTGTGCTTCACATTGTAAGAGAAAAAAAAAAAAAAAAAAATGAAGCCTGAACTGTTGATGCCTCAGAAGAGGCCTACTTTGGAAGTCAAGCAATGTGAAACAGATAGCACACAGTTAAGGGAAAGATGCGATTATTGCAAAAAATACTACTTAAATTGCCTCCTCCCAGCTAAAGGAGCAGAAAGCGTATGTTTATTGCTTAGTCTCTACTCAAATCAGCCACTTCCTGTAACCAGCTGTGATTTTTGGAAGAGCCAAGATTAGGAAACATTGAGATTAGAGAAGCACATGAACAGAAACCCAAATTCAGAGACTTCCACACTGCTCACAAACAGCACTGCTGCTCAACATTCAGCTAAAACAAGTACATTGCAAGAAAGAATCTACGGTAAACAGAATACCCAAGTGGTGAAAAGATCAAACCATGAACTCAAATAGTACTAACTTACTGCTGCTCATTTGTCTTCCCATGTCTAACTTCTGGTAGATCAGAGGTATTTACAAGTCTATTCATTACATGCATTTACGCATTTTCAGTCCAGAATGGAACTTAAGGCATTGCCAACTGTTATTAAAATTGCACTCGTTTCAAGAATTAGCTGGTCTATGAGTAGCAAATCTGCAATAGCTCAGTTATAGGAAGCTGAATTGCACCTGGGCAACTAATTAGCACTGTTGACAAGGGCTGGGTTCTGCTTTGGTGTGTCCACCAAGATAAGGCATAACATACAACAGAAGTGCAGCGATGAAGGGGAGGAAGAAAAGTACTAGCTCTAGTTTTTCCAACTAGTCTGGTAAGATTCTGACTTCTAAGACCAGTGCAATATGCTTTACTGCTGGGGTTAGCAGTCTCTCTAGCCTTCTTAGGAAACTTCAACAAGAAGAACAGATGTACTGTTTACTAGTTACACATTTTACTTTTCCACAGGAGTTTCCCAACAGTTTGTCCACAGAAGAGATGTGATACTCATGGTGCAAATTTAGCTATTACACTTACCTTTGCTGTGTATGGGTAGGACTCCTCTGAATCAATACCCCCATTATCCTGCACGTACTGGAAAGCCTGGTCCATGAGACCACCATTGCAGCCCTGATTCCCTTCAGGTCGAGAGCAGTCCACCAGATTCTGTTCACTCAGCGAAACAAGTCTGCCAGTTTTTCTGTAGTGCTGCCCTTCAAGTGCTCCTGTTGTACTGAAAGCCCAGCAAGAGCCACACTGACCCTGAAGCAATAAAAAACCCACAAGTTACAAATCCAGGCAGATTAGGAAGTTACAGTTCCCTCATCACTGATCTAAACACAAAAAACAAAAGCCACAAGACCAATGTCAGTTTCACACTCCCAGCATGTACAAGTGAAGATATTATAGCCTTTGAGTTTAGACACTCAGTAGAGAACTCCTACCTAATCATGCTAATAAGGTACAGCAATCTCAAAAACAGCACTTAATTTGGTAAACTTGCATTTCACATCATTAAACAAGTCCAGTGTTCTTCATCTATGGAAACTGAGGTTGTGTTCAGGAACCTGGCTAAAATTCCATCATAAGAGAATACCTGGTCTTTAACTGGAGTTACATATCCCTTCTCCCGCCAGTCTACTGATCGTGGTACTTCCAGGAAGTTGGGCTCAAGAAACTGGGATCCTCTGTACTTCCTTTCTGACTTCTTGTGTGCATAGCCATTCATCAGCTGTCTGAACTCCTCAGTTGTCTGAAGGAAATTCAAGACATGCAGTCACCACCTATTACGTGCCATTGTTTAGAACTGTATGTTTCATTCCTCTATACATACCATGTCACCAAACTGATTCATTCCCAACTTGTAGGTGTGTTTCCCTAATGTGTGATCCAGATTATGGAGTTCAATCATTTTCAGATTCTTCTCCCACACCATTCTCCTCCAGCTTTCCTCTCTCTGAGGGGCCAGAAAACAACATACTTCAGAGGCAGCTCACAGATCACTTGCACAACAACGTGGTTTATGGTTTGCATACTCAGGACAAATTACACAAATGAGAAATCTGAATGTCCTTTTACGAGATGGCCTAGTTTTTGTGCGACGGTGCCAAAGTACGGTACAGCTGAGTGAGTCCACAAGCACAAGAGACCTAGGAAGAAGGGGATTATCCTTCCCAAGTGCAGACCACAGCCAGCGCTAAAACAGAGGAGATATGACTCAGCTGGCAGGGCCCAGCTGAGCTGTTTGTTGAGCCCAGCGGTACTCCCAGGCCCTCACCTCATGGTAGTCCTTGTTGTGCCACGACTTCCACAGCTGCCAGTGGCTGTCCAGATCGTGGTCTGCTCTCGGAGCACCGAAGGCCAGTCCCAAGCAAAGGCAGAGGGCGGTCAGACACAGATTCATGCTGGCAGAGCTGTCGGGAATGGAGAATCAGCGGTCAGACAGAACGTAAGATGCAGACAAACCCCTTTTTTTGCTTTATAGGCCTGAGCATCGAACAGGATGCCTGATCCGAGACGAGCCGTAGCCCCCCTCCTCCATAACGCCGGTGCAGGAGAGACAGCAAGCCGCACACCGCCGTGCCCGAGGGCGAGGACAGGCAGGAACGCTGACCGCCCCCACCCCCACCGAACCTTTCCGAATGCCCCACGCACTGACCCAGCCTAAGCCCGTCCCTAAGCGGTGAGCCGGGCCCTTGGCCGCTACTGTAAACAACCTCTGGCGGCAAGGCCAGCAGGCTCAGCGAGCGGCCAGCGGCTTCCCGGGGAAGCAACCGGAATGGCGGCCCCTTCCCAGCAGGATCCTCCCGGCAACAAGGAAAACACTCCCGACGTACCCGTGGGACGTCACCCCCAGCCCCACATTGCAGCCCCCACCCTACTCACCTCACACGACCTCAACCCACTTCCTCCAGCTCCCCAGCGCGACGATACCAGGTGCCAGCGGCCTTTCTTATAGCCACCACGGTCGTGCCCGCCCCGCCGCGCCGATTGGCGGCGCCGGGCCTCGCCCCGCCGGGCCTTGCCTCCAGCCGAAGGCGGGGCTGGAGGCCACGCTGGGGCTGGCCACCAGCGGGGTGCCGAGGTCGGGGTCCGGCCGCCGTTATGTGAGTGGGTTGGCTCCGCCGCCAGGCCACCGAACGGGAGCAGTCTCGGGCGCCGAAGCGCCTAGCGACAATGTGGGCCCGCCCTGGTACATCCTGCGCCGCCGAAGCCATTATATTGGGAAATGTTTGTCTAAATGTTTTCTTTCGAGTACCGGGAGGCTGGGGACAGCGGCAACAAGCTAAGCGGGGTGGAATTCAGCCTGGGGAGAACTTAAAGCTGGCAACTGGCAGACTAAAGGAAAACAAAAGCTGGAGGAAAAAGGAGGAAAGAGCGGTATGTTTGCAGTTGCAGACCTAGTGCTGTCCCCGTGTTCCCGTTGATGGCACTTGGTGAGGTCAAGTCGGTTGGGCTGATAGGCTCTGGCCCTGGGTACTCAGCGACCTGCTGGAGGCCATCCATGGGCACCTTCAGAGAGGTGGCATAGCCCACCACAGCCAGCTCTTACCCAGGAGAACTGCTGCCACTGACACTTGCACTGCAGGTTTTCATAGGACCACAGAAACATCCAGCTTGGAAAAGACCCTCGGGATCACCAAGTCCAACCTATAACCCTACTCAACAAGATTCACCTTAAACCATAGCCCTAAGCGTGACATCCAAACAACTCTTAAACACATCCAGGATTGACTGGTGACTCAGCCAGCTCCCTGGGCAGCTCACTCCGGTCCCTGACCACTCTCTCCATGAAAAATTTTTCCTAATGTCCAATCTAAACCTACCCAGTCTCAGCTTGAGGCCATTCCCCTGTGTTCTGTTTCCAGTTACCTGTGAGAAGAGACCAGCAGCAACCTCTCCACAATGTCCCTTCAGGTAGTTGTAGACAGCAATGAGGTTTCGCCTAAGCCTCCTCTGTTTCAAACTAAGCAGCCCCAGCTCCCTCAGTCACTCCTCATAAGATTTATTCTCTAAGCCCTTCACCAGCTTCATTGCCCTCCTCTGGACCCACTCCACATCTCTCTTGTATTGTGGTGCCCGAAACTGAACACAATACTCAAGCTGTGGCCTAACCAAAGCCAAGTACAAAAGGACAATCACCTCCCTACTCATACCGGCTACAGCATTTTTAATCCAAGCCAGGATGCCATTGGCCTTCTTGGTTGCCTGGGCACACTGCTGGGTTATATTCAGCTGCCTCCCTATTACAACCTCCAGATCCCTTTCTGCCAGGCAGCTCTCCAGCCACATTGCCCCAGGCCTGCAACATTTCTTGTTTTTTTTTTTGTGACCCAAGTGCAGGACCTGATGTTTAGCCTTGTTGAAACTCCTTCCATTAATGTTGGCCCATTGATCTAGCCTACCCAAGTCCCTCTGAAGAGCCTCTCTACCCTCATTCAAATCAACACTGCCACCTACTTGGTGTCATCTGCAAACTTACTGATGACACTCTCTATGCCTGAATCAAGGTCATCAATAAAGATATTAAAAATAAGTGCTCCCAACACAGATCCCTGAGGAGCACCACTAGTGACAGGCTGCCAACTGGATTTAACTCCATTGACCACAACTCTCTGGCCCCTCCTGTCCAGCCAGTGCTTTATCCAGGAGACACTGTGCTCATCCAAGCTGTGAGTAGCCAATTTGTCTACAAGGAAGATGTGGGGAACTGTACCAAAAACCTTTTTGAAAGTCTAGCAATACAACATCGACAGGCTTCCCTCATCCAGTAGCTGGGTGATCTTGTCACAGAAGGAGATCAGGTTGGTCAGGCAGGACCTGCCCCTTGTGAACCCATGCTGACTTGGCCTGATCCCATGGTTGTTGTCAATGATGTATGATGGCATTTGAGATGACCTGCTCCATGTTTTGTTAAACATAGGTAGGGCAAATTGCCTGACACTGGCAGCAGGCAGGTGTGAGGGAGCTTCTACCACTAGGTAGGGTCCCAGTAGCATGGTGGCTGTGCTGTTTCCAGTCAAGTCCTTTCTATTCATGTATAGTTT
This sequence comes from Tricholaema leucomelas, assembly GCA_013400475.1. NCBI lineage: Eukaryota > Metazoa > Chordata > Aves > Piciformes > Lybiidae > Tricholaema lacrymosa > Tricholaema leucomelas. The sequence goes on from WAAF01020011.1 coordinate 32,919, forward strand.
ACTATCTGATTTTTCCTGCCTCTGGACCCAAGCTTGGTAATAGTCAGATATTTTACAGTCAGTGTGTGAAGTGTTTGTATGTATAGCATCCAGTAATGTATGTTGGAAAACACTGCAACACCAAGAGTTGCAGCACAGATGAAATACTGAAAGATTTATACATGGTCTTGATTCACATCCAGCCAGGAGCAGACAGACTGATTTTCACCAGACAACTGGTGACAGCTGGCATTGCAAGAGCTATGCAAGATTCTGCCTTAAACTCTTATAAAGCCAGCATTACTGATGGCTTTAGCAAACTTCAAAGCATGTATTTAGAGTAAAACCTGAGGTTTGTAAACTTACACAACAGCAAACAAGGAAGAAATCATATGATACATGCTTCTTCCTTTTTTTTTGTTTTTGGATGTGCCAAGACATGCATCGAGTCATTTAAAACAAGCAATACGTGTTTCCTTACCCAAATTATCTCAGGAGCAGTCTTTGGCCCAAGGAAGCTCCACAGAGCCAAGTGCAAAAAGGGAAGTTGGAGAGGCTGACTTGTTGTTTTAAAGTACTCATGCAAGTCTCCTGCCGCTGATCTAGTGTAGTGATTGCACAAAAAAATGTGTAAATAAGCCCAACAGTGGTGCTCCTTGATTAGTTCATTAGTAAGTAATCATAAGCAACCTTTGTAGAGCTTTGGAGAAAATAAGATATTTTAAAGCTGACATACTTTCTGCAGTGAAAGCTTGCATAGGAACACTCAGGACTGATCCGTCATGTTGTAAATAATCAGCATTGCACACTTGCAGAAATTCAAATAATGAGTTTTGTGCATAGGTTTGAAAAATTAAGATAGAGATCCTTTTCTTTTTGTGCAAACATTTGAATTTCCAGTTGTGAAACGCTAGTTTTGAGCCCAGACTTTTCTAAAGAAAAAGAGCCACTTCCTTGTTTGTGAAGCAAAAAAGCATGCACAGAGTAAGACTGTTTGTGTCTTTTCAGTATGAAACTTTTTGCTACCTAACCAATTTCACATGCAAATACTTGAGGAGAGATAGGTCAGCTTCATATGGCTTGCCTAACTCATAGATAGTTTCAGTGTGCTAGTTTTGGTTTTGTCTTTTTTTTGTTGTTGTTGTTGTTGTTTTTTTAAGTTGTGTGGGATTTGAAAAGTTTTTAGTTAACGTATTTTTGCTGATAATTTCTGTGTGAAGGGAACCTATGGACAAGGGTTTCTTAAAATGGCTAGCATGACAGCAGGTAAGGTCAGAACTGAAGAAGGTCTTGCACAATAATTCACATGTTTGCTGCTGTGTAATGTGCCCTGAGATATGGCTTCTCCATATCTGTCTCTTTGGGGAATCACAGAATCAAAGAATGATAGGAGTTGAAAGGAACCTCTGGAGATCATCCCTGCTAAGTCAGGTTCACCTAGATCAGGTTGCACAGGAACACATCCAGGAAGTTTTTGAAGGTCTACAGAGAAAAAGACTCTGCAGCCTCTCCAGGCAGCTTGTCTGGGTCCTGTCACCCTCAAGACAAAGAAGTCTTTCCTTATATAAGTGAAACCTTCTATATTCTGCTCTGTACCTGTTGCTCCTTGTGCTGTCACTCACCACCACTGTAAAAATCCCAGACCCATCTTCCTGACTCCTGCCCTTTATATTTTAATAAACTGTGAGAAAATTCCCTCTCAGTCTTCTCTTCTCAGGCTAAACTGTCCCAATCTCTCAGCCTTAACTTGTAAGATAGATGCTCAGACCTCTGATCATCTTTGTACCCTCCATTGGACCTTCTCCAATAGTTCTTTGGTTCATTTGAACTGGGAAGCCCAGAACTGGACACAATACTCAAGGTGTGGCCTCACCAGCATGGGATACAGGGGGAGGACGACCTCACTTGACCTGCTGACCTCACTGAAGGCACCTCAGGATACCACTGCTCTTCTTGTCCACAAGGGCACATTGCTGCCTCATCTTGAACTTGTCCACCAAGACTCCCAGGTCCTTCTCCATGGAACTGCTTTCCAACACGTCAGCCACTAACCTGTACTCGTGAATGGGACTATTCCTTCCCTCTCTGCAGCTGCCCTTGTTGAACTTCATGAGGTTACTGTTTGCCCAACTCTCCAGCCTGTCCCAGTCTTGCTGAATGGTGGCACATAGCCTTGTTTGTCAGCCACTTCCCAGTTTTGTATCATCAGCAAACTTGCTGAGAGTACACTCTGTCCCTTCATCCAGGTTGTTGATGAAGATACTGAAAAAGAATGGGCCCAGCACTGACCCCAGGGAACACCACTATCTACAGACCTATAATCAGACTCTGCACCACTATCACAATGTTCTATGTTCATTCTTTCAGCCAGTTCTCAGTTCATATTCCTGTACAGTCACCTAAATCACACCTCCTAAGTTGTCCTATGAGGATGTTATAGGAGATAGTGTCAAAAAACTTGCTGAAGTTGAAGTAGTCATGCATTATTAGATGGAGAGGAGAATATAGTAACAAAAGATGAGGAAAAGGCAGAGGTACTTAACACCTTCTTTGTCTCAGTCTTCAATAGTGGGACAGGTTGTCTGCAGAGAAACAGGCCTCTTGAGCTGGCTGATGGAATCAAGGACCAGTATAGTCCCCCTGTAATCCAGGAGGAAGTAAAGGACATACTGAGCCACTTGGATCCTCACAAGTCCCTGGGACCGGATGGGATCCATCCTAGCTTGCTGATAGAGCTGGCAGATGAGCTGGCCAAGCCACTCTCCATCATTTATCAACAGCCCTGGCTCACTGGAGAGGTCCCCAAAGACTGGAAGCTGGCCAATGTGATGCCATCCACAAGAAGGGCCAGAAGGAGGAACTGGGAAATTACAGACCTGTCAGCCTGACCTCAGTGATGGGCAAAGTCATGGAACAGGTCATCTCGAGTGCCATCACAGAGCACCTACAGGATGGGCAAGGGAACAGGCCCAGCCAGCATGGGTTTAGGAAGGGCAGGTCCTGCCTGACCAACCTGATCTCCTTTTATGATCAGGTTACCTTCCTGGTGAATGTGGGGAAGGCTGTGGATGTAGTCTACCTACTTCAGCAAGGCCCTTGACACCGTCTGCCACAACAAGCTCCTGGCCAAGCTGGCAGCTCGTGGCTTGGACAGATTCAGTCTGATATGGGTCAAGAACTGGCTGGAGGGCTGGGCCTGGAGACTGGTGGTGAATGGTGCCACATCCAGTTGGCAACCAGTCACTAGTGGTGTGCCACAAGGATCAGTGCTGGGAGCAGTCCTGTTCAATACCTTTACTGATGATCTAGATGAGGGTATTGAGTCCATCATCAGTAAGTTTGCAGATAACATCAAGCTATGAGCAGGTGTGGATCTGCTGGGGAATAAGAGAGCCCTGCAGAGGGACCTTGCCAGGCTGGATGGGTGGGCAGAGGCCAGTGGGATGAGATTTAACATGGCCAAGTGCAGGGTTCTACATTTTGGCCCAAAAAACCCCAAGCAGTGCTATATGCTGGGGAGAGAGTGGCTGGAGAGCAGCCAGGAAGAAAGGGACCTGGGGGTACTGGTAGGCAGTAGGGTGAACATGAGCCAGCAGTGTGCCCAGGTGGCCAGGAGAGCCAATGGCATCCTGGCCTGGGACTCACCTTCAATAGCTCCAGCCATGGGGCCTCAACCACCTCCCTGGGCAGCCTGTGGCAGTGCTCCAGCAGCCTCCTGCTGCACAACTTGTTCCTCACATCCAGGCTCANTAGCTGGTGGAGTTGCTGTCCATGGAGGTGTTAAAAAAAGACTGGATGAGGCACTTAGTGCCATGGTCTGGTTGACTGGATAGGGCTGTGTGATAGGTTGGACTGGATGATCTTGGAGGTCTCTTCCAACTTGGTTGATTCTATGATTCTATGCAGCTAGACAATGTATACCATTGCACTACCTCTCCTACTGAATACTATCAGTACACATCCACACGCAAATGCCAGATGACCTTGTTACTATGAAGATAATCTCACTCTACAACTTTATTTAATGTAGCCTACATTCTTAGCTGAGAGGTAGCTGAAACTCTGGAAGGAGACACACTTCACCTTCAGCACACTGATGTCAGTTTACACTGAGTCATAATGAATGTATCAGTTCCATGGGTATTTTGGAAAGGAAGCCTAGGAGCCCAGGTGCAGAAGCATAAAGCATAGGCAACAGCTGTGGTCGGAATATGGTCATCCCAAGACTGACATTTAGAAACTTGTCGTAGGAAGCTGGCCTAGGACTACCTCCAATGGCTGAACAAAGAAACCCTCTCTGAGAGTTGTGTTGTCGTCAAAGTGAAGGCTGCCAGCCATGCTACAGAAACTGTTCACAACTTTGGCCAAGGTAAAAATGCTGTACTGCAAAGCTACTAGACATCCTTCTGTTCCAGCACTGTTCCTGCTGCTGTCAGTGCACTGTCTGTGCACATTGAGAGGTTTACACATTAAATGGCAAACCTAGTGTGGTGGTGATCTACCAATACGTGCAGAGGGTCCATTAGTGGTAATAACTGAACAGACACTTCTAGAAGTCATTTGCCATCAAACTGCAACTTTATGACATCCTGCTGCAATCACGCCAGACACAACAGTCTTTGCTCTACTGAAAGCATCGCAGTGGCGACTGCAAACACATGAGTGTCTTGTGTGCAAAGCACTCCTTCCAGGTTAGCAGAGAGGAATGAAACTAATTGCTCTTTCAGTTCCTCTGCTTGTAAGTTCAACTGAAGCCATGTCATCCAGTCCAGAGAAGACCTAGATAACCATGAAAATGACAGTAGTCAACAGCCCTTCATGCAAGAATAACCTAAAGACCAAAACTTTGAAGGAAGAAGACTTTTGTCCATTAATTTAAGTAACTCTGGGTTTTTTTGTTGGTTTTTTTTTTTTTTTTGAGTATAACTTTCCAAATTGCTTTCAAAAAAAAGTGGTTGTCAGGAACTCTGTATATGCAATACTCCTATCATTTTGACAAAGGCATCCCACTCTTCTGAGATGGAGGAGTACTGCCTTTTAATAACTCATTATGTTTCCCTTGTGACACCCAGAAGATTGCTAACTGCAATGTAGCTGTCTGGACCAAGTTACCAGATGAGAGAGGCCATGAATTTCTCAACAGTCCCAAGAACTCGTTTAGTGGTGTGTTGTCTTTGCAGTTGGAGAGGTGAACTCAGCAACTGTCTCCAGGGAAGCCTCTTATCAATGTGAATCTCAGCTACCACTGCTCAACCCCCTTGTGCAGGGCAATGTTCCTTCTCTGGAACCACTAAACTTATTTGAATTGAGGATTTCAGAAACTTGTTTTGTACTTTTAAGTTCCTTTCCTTCTTTGTTCTTCTGGTACAAATGTGCAGATGAAAGGGACAATATGTATCTGCCAGAAAAAGACACATGAATCAGCAAAACAAAACTACTTTTTAAAATGGTATTTGACTTACAAAGCTAGAGCAGGCTGGCAAGGTATCAAAAAAACATCTGTACATAATAAGCTATGCCAGACTTAATTGTGGCAAGAGTGCACAAGCAGATCGCACAGACCAGCCAACTCAGGTGCCATGATCCTTACAGAAGTAAAAACAAGGAATTTGTTTGGATGCTATTTATCTAAACAGCAAAGGGAGGACATTTTATTTAGGCAAATAATGATCTATGTATGACCATGAAGACTAAATTTAAGATCTTTATTCTTAGAATAAAAAGTTCAAAAACTGCTCTGACTGTGAATGTGTGTATTTATATGATGTTAAGGCCCTCTGGCTTAAACCAGCTTCTATAATTTTACTTTAGTCTACTATAACTTCAAAATGGGCTTTTACAGCAGCATAGCCTTGGTCAAGGTAAATCTTGAACAGTTACAGAATCATAGAATCAACCAGATTGGAAGAGACCTCCCCTAAGGGCAAATTACTGTGTTTCTCAACAAACATTCACTGATCAACTTACATTAGATGCTCCCCAAACCAACCAACAAACTACCAAACCCAGCCAACAACAACTAAACACCGCCCCCCCCCCCCCAAATTTCCAGTAACCTGTGTATTTGTGGTCAGCCAAACAACGATCCAGTTTAGAAAAGCACAGGTGTATTTCAGAGGTCACTGTGCCAATTTTGCATGCCAGTCTGCTTTACGTGTAAGGAACGACAAAGTAATATTTATGTGCAGGAAAGTGGAACTTCGGAAAAAACAGGTCAGCTTTCTTTTAATAAAAATATAATCATGGTTGTCTTCTATTTTATGGTAAATATTATTCTTATTGGGAAAAAAAAGGCACAGTAAATATTAAACACCAGACCAACTGTTTCAAAAAGACAGGCAGAGACAGTATAGAATAGATATCCTTATGCCACCTTATGCAGGTCTCATCCTTATGAGAACTGACACTCAATGTTTATTTTTAGTGTCACTTTCAGAAAAAAAGTAGAAGTGAAGATATTTTTTTACCTATCTTGATGTGAACATAGCTGGTAAAAAGGATACCAAAAAAAGCCCAGCTACTCTTCTTTCTTGCACTTCAGTGAAAGTAACCAGACTTCCTTCTTAATGTGGCTATCCCTCATCATAGATCTTAAGTGGCTCTGGAGTTTTTGATTTCCCTCTGGCATTAGTGACATTAATAATACAGACTTTAGAATATTTTTTGTTTGAGTCTCTATAGTAGAAAATGAGTTTAAAACTGTGTGTCAGCTGTTGTACCCATAATGAAGTTAGTGGCATCATTATTAGGTTAGAAAAAGAAGAGGCATCTGTTTCAAGGGAACATTGACAGGGTTCTTTGATTTTTCTGAAGACCTGGGAGATGGCTGGAGAGCTGTGACACAGACCTTCTGAAGCGCCTCTTTGTTTTCAGCAGCCTTGTGACGACCCAGACCCATCATTTCCTCGCCCAACTGCCAGATAAGAAACCGCATTCCAACTTCTTTGCTGGCCCACTAGGCAAAGACGATGTTTGCATATCAATGTCTTACCTGGTCACAGGATTTGGGGAATGATGCAAGGGGTTGCTTGCCTCGCAAGAAAGACCAGGTGTAGGTCCTAGTATTGTCACTACTTCAGGATGAGGGTTTTCCAAAAGCAGTTTTATTTTCCCGTGAGGTTTTCTGATGAAGTTATTTTTCGTATGCATGTAAAAAGTGAGTTGTTTCGTCTTCTTTGTTTACCTTAATTTTATTACTTCAGAGGGGCTAAATACTGAGTCATACTTGAAGTCTGCTTTGAAGCTTTGCTCACAGTTGTAATTCATGTATCTAAAATTTCAAACCACAATTTGACTAATTCCTTATCAGTCCTTATCCTTATTCAGTGTCTTCTCCTGATTTATGGGGAATAGCAATTTCTGAGTTTTGAGAGATTTGTGATTCTAAAAGCTAACCTAGGGAAATAGTGGGAGGATATGGGAAAATACCGAGCTAAATTGCTGATGTAGACGTTCACAAATACAGAGCGGTTTCGACTCTGATTTCTTTAAAATATAAAGGACATTGGTGTTTTTTCCCTCGTACTGAAAAGGCTATTTTTTTCACATTTTACACAAAAATGTTTACTATTTCCCGACTCTCTTACAGAGATTATTGTAAAAAGCTGAAAATTACAAATCCTGTCTGTATTCTAAAAATTCCTCTGTCCAAGACCGATTTTTGACTGCTCATCTCTAAGGCATTTTAACAGAATTTAGAAAAGTCTGAAGAAGTCTTTGGAGAAAGTCTCATAAACTATTTGATATTCAGAATCACAATTTGACCTAAACAATCAGTGATGCAACATTTCTATTTTGAAATGGAAGTAGCAACAAAGTTCAGAGAAGTATAAATCCTTATATTCCAGAGTGCAATGTTTGTGCTCCTGCAAGCTGTTGTAAACAGAGCATAAGAGAAATATGAAAGAAAGAACATGAAAGAAAAGTTTGTTCATCTGTCTTCTGTTGTTCTTGGAGCAGTGGTGTCTAAAGGGCAAGCTGATGTGCCGGAAAGCGTTTCCCATGATAAGGTTAGAGACTGCGAGTGATGTGAGGAATTATTTTTAAACTTATTATTTACAGGCTGGGCTTCATTAACAGATCATGTGAGGGAAAGTTAAACAAAACCTGCTTGCAGAAGAGGAGAGAGGCAATTGAAACAATCAAATACCGGTTTAAAGTTTGTTTTCATGAAAATCAGGTCAGAGGAAAACTAGGCTAGTAGATGTGCTTTCTGCATGAGAGGATTCATGACTCACCAATCACTGCTGTTATTCTCACTTTATGTGTGGGAAAACTAAGGCAAAAAGAAGGTGTACTATGCTGTTGTGGCCACTGAAATAAACTTAATGAGCTGTAGAGGGATCACTGTAGGATCTTCGATAGCCTTGGTAAATTCATGTTTTTTTCCCCCTCTTCTGATAATCAAAATAAATGCAAGCGTTAGCTCATTTTGGGAATGCAAACAGATGTGATATAAAGCAATGCAATACACCTTGCCTCTGAGAGCCATTTGAAGCATACTCAGACGGCTGAACACCATAATGCTGGCAATTGCTGCCAGATTTACACAATTTCAATTATTTTAACAACTGTTTAATCACTGTGGCAGACAGACACTACACTAGACTTTTTATAGGATCCTTCTGGCCACCTAGAATCTGTTTTGTTAGAATCTTCTTGCTATCAGTACAGCATAGTTTCTTTTGATCTGTTCCTGTCTGATCACCCTCAACCAAATGTAAACCCAAAACTTCAGCACAACACAGCAGAAAGAGGAAAGAAAAGCTGATTTTCTCACGGGGCACTGAAATTGAGCGTGCACAGGGGACATTTGTCTCAGTATGAGATGAAGCTGGTGTAGCTACTATCCAGCATCAAACAAGCTATTTTAAGAAAGTGTTTCACGTTGCAGTGATGTCTTGATGACTCCATGACAAGACCACGCATAGTGGAGCAGCTGCAGAGCTTAGAGCTGAATACTGCTTCTCTGACTTGTCTCGTGGGCAGCTATGAGTTTATGCAATTTCCTCTAGCTCCATATGGAACCATGCACAGGAATTTTGCTAGATCTCACCCTTAGGCTTGCAGAAGAGCACAGTGCATGACTGACACGACGTTCAAATAATCCATTCTCATCCCCCCTCAACTAGAGTTTTCTGCACACGTAGTAGTGATCTCTTGGTGTGTGATTATGCAGTACTAGAAAAGTGGGCTGACATGGGATGATGACTGTGGTGCTTGTGGTAGCATACAGCTGGCCTGTGGCCCAGCTGCCTTACATTTGTGCCTGCTCAAGTCCAAGCCTCACCATTCACGTATCAGTGTCCTTTACTCACATTGTCCTCCCTACCTGAGCAGTAGGGACTGAGCTTCAGCCCCATAGGCTATTTTACATGCTGGCTTGCCACCAACTCATTACCCATGATTTAATGCAAAAATGTGACCTTTACTCATCTCTGGAAAGGTGATGATGAAACCCCTTTGCCCAGGGGCTGTCCTCGTGCTGTGTGCCTCGGCTGCCCTCTGCTCCCCTGGCCCCTGATAGCAGTCCCTCCATTAGCATGAAAGGCAGACATTTGAGCACACACTGCAATCCAGACACAGAGCAGGGTGTTTCCTTTCACCTAGTTATTTTTTTTTTAAAGATTTTGTGTTTGATTAAACAAACAACTGTTCAATACACAGGCTGGGTTTGAGAATCCTTCCAGCTTTCTTCAGTTGGCAAAGGCCAGAGCAGCCATGCTGCGGGGCACAGGAACCATTGGCTCACCTGCCTGTCCTCTGTGTCATGGGAATTGTTTTGCCAGGGTGAACACATGCTGCTCCAACTACCATCTCTGCTGAAAAACGCTTTCTTTGCTTCAGGTTTTGATGCAAAATTACGCAAGAGTCCGTCCTGACGTTTGGGTCTAGAAGCAGGTAGATCCACAGTCTCGCTGCAAAAGTTTAATCCTCAGATACTTTGATGGAGACAGACAGAAAGGAAGAAAAGGAGAAAGAAGGAAAAAAACATACAAAAGATGCAACAGACTAGCAGCCTAAAGTTTTGTAACCGTTTAACTATGTGTATAGTGGCAAATATCAGTTAAAATATTTTTCTAATTTATTTTTCCTAGCAAAAAAGAGTATGTTTGGAATAGCTTTCAGATTGAATTGCTTTTGTGCATGAAAATGTCTAGAGAGAAGGGTAAACTATTAATGGAAGAATGTACTTTAGTAATGTTCTGTATTTAGTATACTGAGGTGAATGAAATCAAAATGCTCTGAATATTTAAAAAAAATAACCTTGAAGCAGTAGTTGAAACTAAAGTTACAGAATTGTCTAATCAAATATTGGGTTAGACATGGTTGAGCTGGCTAGAAAGATTTCTAATTCCACATAGAAAGCTCTTTTCCTCTCCTTTACATCTTACCAAGTGGCAAGTAGAGCAGAAATGGCAAAATCCAGCTGAGACAGGCACTTAACTTCCTTCTGTATTTGGCTACACTTAAGTACTATGTATGAAGCATTGTCAATTGTCCAATATCAAAGTCTTGAGCTGCCAGGTTGATTAGATCAACCTCTAAAGAGCTATCAAACAGCAGCTGGTAGGTACAGATTTTCTTTAAGAACAGTTTAGAAAATTCAGAATCAGAGAACTGTCTGGCTTCCCAGGTTGTGTTTTGCTGGGGTTGTTTTGTTTTGTTTTGTTTTGTTTTCCCAACAGGAATTGATATCCAGGTTTTCAGATGATACCAGAATGGCTAGTACAGATATGTCTGCATGTGTTAGCACTGGCCATAATGTGCCCTTTTCACTTGGACTCAGGGACAAATTTGTGCCTTGCAGATGATCTTGTACAAGCCTAGTGCTGCTGAGATTGTTCCTCCTGGTCCAGCCTCAGCGAGGTGGAAGTCCACTTCCTTGGCTGTGAGCCCCTCTCCTGCAAGTGGTCTTTTTCTTAACCTTTCTTCATGTGACAGTGGTTGCATGCTGATGACCCCTTACATGAAAGGGAAATGAAGACAAGGACAGAGCTGGCAGAAGCAATAGATAGTTGGCTTAAGGAGCATGCATGTGATTTCTTAACATCTTCCCTGGCTTTTTGTCTTCCACCTGTTAGGTCAGTGCTCTGTTATGTCTCAGCTTCTTCAAAGCAAAAAAAGGGCAAGCACAACCCTTTCTTTTCTCCTGCCCCCAACTTTTATCAGCAAGACTATTGTCTTTGTAAAATTTGGTTTCATTGAGTGTCAGACTTCCTTATCACTACACTGTAAGAGAAGCAAAGGGCAGACCCCACCCTAGATACTGTGTTAATGTGCGTTGTTTGGTTTTTACTAAATCTTGATTGAAAGTAATCAGGGCTAAATAAAAAGAGATAATAAAATAGCACGGAGTAATGTTATCATTACTAAATGTAATACTCTGCATCGATTGAACTCTTTCCTTTTCCTTTAACACTAACAATGCTTTCTAATTAAGTTCTATGAGGCAATAGGGGACCAATCCTGAAAATAATTTGGCACTGGTGTCTCTATAAAATCTACACACAGCTGTCGGGACACTTCCCTATTTATTTTCCTAGCTCAAGCCTAGCTGCAGAAACAAATATCTTGAGCTGACAGGTACATATGTGTCACTGTAGGGTTGCTTAAACTTTAGTGGCAGAGAAATTTTCCCAATAAAATCTTAGTATGTTCTTTAACAAGGCTCAGAACCATTTGTTTCATGCAAAACACTGGAAATCTTTCACAAATTAATCAACTTGGATTATAATTAATCAGGTTGGATGAAATTCTGCATCCTAAATCCACTGCAGGCCTGGAGGAGAAAAAAACATGACTGGAAATATCACAGCCCCATGAGGTATTGTCTGACTTGTTGCTGTTCTCCTACTCAAGCAGAGGAGTTTTGGGTGATGCCGGTTATTTGTTCTCACATACTCCAGTAAAGTACATCCATAGAAACTCAACTGCAGTGTGCAGTGTTTCTTTCTAAGACTGCAGTGTTGGGGCTGTGAATGCTGTGTAAGCTCTTTGTGAATGCTAAGTGGATGAGATACATCATCATTGAACAGTTTTAATGTTATGTCCCTGGACAACCTTCTCCCTACCTTTGGGAGGTGCAGTTGTGTACCTATGTAATTCACCTGCCTGCTGCTTGTTATTTTCCTCCACACTTCCATTTTGTTCCTCCCTTCCACTGAATCTAGGAGCAGCCAAGGTAACTGCACATTTCTGGAACGGCTTTTTTAAGTTAATAACCCCGGTGTTTTTCCTACCAAATTGCTGAGCGTGCCGTGACATGGGCTTCTTATAAACAAGAGGTGGAAACGGAAATTCAGCACAGCAAGTTTTTTTCCATTTTCCTGTTTTGAAAAGAAAACAGTTGTGTGTGAATAGTGGTGAAGTGCACAGCACCTTGTCCTGCATACTTATATCATCTAGGCTTGAAGAACAGCAGTAAGAGTTTTGCTAGGTCGGCAACACAGGATAAATGGTGCCCTGCTGCCTTGGCCAGAGCCAGCATGAGACCTAGGGCACAATGCCATCCATGCGTTCTTTCCCTCCTCCTTTATCTTTTCGCCGTGCTGGCCGCTGCAATTCACATGTGAGGGTGAGTCATCTCCAACTTGCCTGGAAGGCAGCAGTTTGGTAGGAGGAAGAAGACAAAACCAGAGCCTCTGCTGGGGGAAGGCCGGGCAGACCACATCTACCACAAAATAGTGCTTGGCACCTGCTAATGCTCCCTTGACTGTGTAGAACTTCAGACTATCTGTGGCACAGTTCTCTCTTTCTCTATGGGGGATGGGAAGAGATACAGAGAGGATAAGTGGATCAGGAGACAGAACAGAGATCCAATCATAATGAGAATTCACTGGTTCTGCACTCCCAACACTTGTTTCTGCCATTTATGTTGCCTTCTCTGTGTCACTACTGAACAGGGATTCTTGAAACAGTGAATTGCAGCTGTGAAGAGCAAGAATGAGGACATTCCTTTCCTTTCTGCATTTCCTTTACAAAGAAAATGGAGTGTCCAAGCAGAAGGGCAGGGCAGTATCCTTGGCTAGGAAGTTCAAGATTTTGCACTTCAAACAGGCAGACTGCAAATGAAGGAGGAGACCAAGGCAGGATGATTTTTGCTTTTCTTTATGACTGGTTTTCGTTGTGTGAAGTATTCTGGAGTAAGTAAAAATCATTGCAAAGATGGAGCATCATGCAGCTGCCTAGTATGTTGTGACAGCGTACATCTCATCAGTAGCTGAAACCAGCAATGACAACAAACAATACGTTTTGTAACCAAACATCTTAGGAAAACAGTTAGACTGAAAGGATCAGCACTAAAGCTCAACATGAGCAAGCCTTTATTTAATACTGATTTTAAAAATGGAACACTTTCATGTTCCTATAGATGCCACTTCTACAATGCCCAGTTCTGAAGACAGTGAGAAAGCATGCTCTGTGATGTTATCCACAGAGTTGACTTCATGTCATTCTATGAATTCACTCTGATGAATAAACTATGCACACACTTATAAATGTTTGCAAGGCCAAGCTCTTAATATCTAAGAGATGTCTGCTTCAGTGGCATGGCAGAATTAAGACTTTTCCTCCAGTTGTAATGCAGTGCTTCAATTATTTTTTTCCATTGCTGCAGCATTGCATTTCACAAAAACTGTAAACCAAAAGACAAGTATAGGGCACACACATGCAGTCTTGTTGAAGAAAGTGTGTTTTGAAGAGTATGCAATTTAAGAGGGTACTTCTCAGAGGACTAAACGGAGAGTAACCTGAGATTATTGTTCTTGCAAACATCTAACTTTAGAAATTAGTGACTTTCTAGAAGTTGGTTAAGAAAATTGTCTGCCGTGGAGGCCAAGTGAAGATGGTGAGAAGAAATTTCCTCCTTGTCCCAAAGCTGTTGTGAAGATCATTCAGCAGTTTTTGCAGATGGTACTCTCTGCAATGCAGAGTATAGAGATCATTAGTGTTTTGTTCCAATTTATGCAAGTGTTACACTGAGGCTGACAGTCAATCATATTACTTGTACATGGAAACTGCCAGGGTGAGGACAAGAGATCAGAGCTTGTTTCAGAGCTTGTTTTATACTTGTCTTTGACCTTGCTTTATGTTTTCTAGTCCTACAATCTCTGTAGAATTGTTGGATTTTTGTCATTTGAAACCCCTGATTTGTTCTGATTGTTCTTGCACTGGAATAGATGTGTCTCCTGCCTTTTTTTTTTTTTTTGGTTTTGTGCCCTGTATTTCACTAAACCCCCTCCAAACCCCGTGCTGTAAACGTCCCTGCAAACACTTGCTTTCCTTCTTCTCAAGCTGTTTCCCCTGGCAGAAAAGCTTAGCTATGTAGTATGGGGAGAAGGTAACTAAAGGACAGCACAAGGCAGAAAATATTGTTGAGGACTGTCTCTTCCGTGGGGCCTCTGAGTACAGAGCCTGAGCAGAATGGTATAAATTCATTCATGGGAAACCACTATGCTTTCTCTTTGAAAGATGAAAGAACTTCCAGACTTTTTTTTGGTGCTACAGAAGTAGCATATGCCTACTGCATTCCTGTCCAGCCAAGCATTTAGAGAGATGTTTATGCCAAGCAGAAGCCCTGCTAGCTTGGTAACTTCAAACACACGTATAAACACATGACTTACTTGGCTAGCAACTATAGCAATTAAACGAGTTTTGCCAGTAGCTTGGATCAAGTTAGTCCTTTTTCATATTAAATAGGTCACAACATTGTTTTTTTTGATATGTGCTCTTGTTTACCAGAGTCTTGCCCAGATGGACAGATAGCCTGAAGGCACAACATTGCAAAGTGCCTGTGAGATACATCCCTCCTGCTCAAGCACAGAACTACTGCTAGAATGCCCTTTGTACCTCGACAGAAGCTCCAGCATAGGCAAGTGAGAGGAGGAGATGGGTTCAGGGCATGTTGTGCTCTGTGGTTGGTGATGGCGCAATGCTTTGTCCCCAGGCAGAGACTTCGGCCAGTGCAGCCATGCATCCCAGTGGCTCCCTGCACCGGACGCCTCCCCTTGTTTCACCAGCACGTGTCGCATTACAGGCTATGCAGGAATTGGATGGAACAGGTATGTGGTCGTGTTGCAAAGAAACCCGACTGTGTTTGTCTTACAGAATGGTCAGATGAGAGACCCCTCACCTCCTTTCACAGGTGAGTTGAACAGATTGTGCCTCCAGGGGTGACAGGGGACAAACTGAGACAATCTCTCCAGTGACAGGGGACAAACCGAGACAATCTCTCTCGCCTCCCAATAATAAGTGTGTGCTGACAGGAGTCAAGGAAGGATTATAAAACAGCCAAACAAAGGAGGAATGTTGCAATGGCCATTTTGAAATAAACCCGTTTGTGACATGCAGTGACTGTGGCAATAGTTACGCTATGATTCACACTTGAGCGCGGCACCTGCAGTTTTCGTCTGGATTACTTTCTGGATAGAAGCGGCAGCAAATACTGTTCCAACATTTGAGAGTGAGAAAGCAAGCATCAAAGCTGCTCTTGGCTGTGGAACTGCTTTAGCTTAGATTAGGGCTTGTGTGAGAGGTGGCCGGAGCGTCTTCTTGCTGCAGGGTGCACTTGGCTTATCATGGGATCACAGGATATTAGGGATTGGAAGGAGATCATTGAGTCCAACCTCCCTGCCAGAGCAAAGCCACACAATCTAGCACAGATCACAGAGGAACGCATCCAGACAGCTCTTGGAAGTCTCCAGAGAAGGAGACTCCACGACAGGCTCTCTGGGGAGCCTGTTCCAGTGCTCTGTGACCCTTACAGGAAAGAAATCCCCCCTTGTGTTGAGGTGGAGCCTCTCTTGTTGCAACTTACACTCATTCATCCTTGTCCTATCACAGGGAGCAAGTGAGGTCCCCCTCCTCCTGACCAGTCCTCAGATGTTTATAAACATTTATTAAATCCCCTCTCAGTCTTCTCTTCTCCAGGCTAAAAACCCCCAGGTCCCTCAGCCTCTCCTCATAAGGCATTCCCTCCAGTCCCTGAATCATCCTTGTAGCTCTCTGCTGGAACCTCTCTAGCAGATCCCTGTCCCTCTTAAACTGGGGAGCCCAAAACTGAACACAGTATTCAAGATAAGGTCTCACCAGAGCAGAGTGGAGGGGGAGGAGAACCTCCCTTGGTATAACTTACATACTTACAGCTTACAACTGCCTCAGAACAATCAGGGGTTCTCACAGCTGCATATGCCTCTGTATTCACTTGCAGTCTCTCTTCTGTTTTTTTTTTTTGGTAACTGCATTGACAAGAACCTCTTAGCTGGCATATATCATACCACATTAGAGCTCTTTGACGATGCCCTCAGAAAGTTCCTTACAGAACTTCCTGCTCTCCTTGATCACAAGTCTGAGCTTTCTTATCTATGTTTACGCTTGATTTCTAGCAACAGTGTCTCCCTCTCTGTTTGCAGGCTCCAGACACCTACTGGCAGCTTCCTTACAGGGAGGCACACACATTATTCTCTCAGTTCTACTGATAAGCAAACTGCTATAGCCAGGAAGAGGTCAGAGGTGGTCACTGTTTGATTTGCCTGGCTGTTGATGCTGCTGGAAGGCAGCTTCAGTATCTGCTTTTAGACCCTCAACAAATTCCAGAGGGCACTTGTGGAAACTGTAAATGGAAACCCTAGAAAAACATCTCCTCTGGAGAAATTGGAAAGTCCAACTCTTGTTTCATTACGGAAACAGACCATGCAGGCTTCAGAACACAGAACTGCACTGTCATTCCTGCCCTGGGACTATTGCTAAGTACCTCATTAGTGGAAGGAAATACCTAGCTTATGGCCTGTCCTACCAGGAGAAATTGCAATCAGAGAAGAAATGTCCACAGACTGCTTCCTCCAAGAAGATACTCAGAAATTCTTCAGCACATGGATTTCTTGGCTCGGTCCTTAAGGATATTCAGTGTTTCTGTCCTACAAATGCTTAAAATAGTTGAAAGTGCAGTGAAGAATCTGCACACAGGTTGTCTAGATGGCTCCTCTGCTTAGTACTACACACGTTCTTTTGGATTGCCCCCTTGCCCCTGTACTCAACCACTGGAGCTAGTTTTGAACAGTTTAAAGAAAACACCCTTAGGTACTTAGGGGAGCAAAATAAAAGAAGGGACACAAGCAGCCTGATCAAATAAAGAAATAACTGTCACAAAGCCTGGGAGAACTGCTTCCAGTGGGAAACCTCCTCGATGGTATTTTGCTCTTCTAACTTGTTTTTAATTTTTAACTTGAAGGAGCGTTTGTTTCCCTTAATTTCCATTTCAGAAAAGGAGGCTGATTTTCTAAGTCAATGCAAATATCAGACACTAGCCTGTGTACTTCTTTTTTTTCTTTTTCCTAACTGCTCGAAAGGTAAAAGTTGTACCTCTGCACTTTGGAAGTGAGTGTGCTACAGTCAGTGTTATCCACACCTGAAGACATGACAGATCTCTTGCCTGTCCTGAGTAGAATAGAATAGAATCCACCAGGTTGGAAGAGACTTCCAAGATCATCCAGTCCAACCTAGCACTCAGCCCTATCCAGTCAACTAGACCATGGCACTAAGTGCCTCATCCAGTCTTGTCTTGACCTCCAGGGACAGGGACCACCTCCCTGGGCAGCCCATTCCAATGGCAAATCACTCTCTCTGTGAAGAACTTCCTCCTAACATCCAGCCTATACTTCCCCCGGCACAACTTGAGACTGTGTCCCCTGTTCTGTTGGCGGTGTCACAGCTTTTCCCCACAGCACAGCCCAGTGCTTCGTAGTTACTTATATTTATGGGTCCTTAAATTTGCTTTATATGTGAAGGTGAAAATAATTCACAAATACAGATTCCCAAGGTCCTGCTAAATTAATGGGGGTTTCCATGCATAGTAAATAAAAGACAAAACCTACAGATAAATGGAATTAGAAGTAGCTTTCTGTACTCTTATTACATATAGAGACTATTTAGAGACACAGAGACTCTGAAAGTTACGCAAAGGGATATCTTTTCCCATTTACATGCGACACGAACTTCCCAATCTGCAGATCTTCCCCATCAGCTAGACCCAGTGCTGACAGGACCAGAGAGAGTCAGGAGGAGGCTGCATGACTGGTATGTCTGCAGCTGATGCTGTTACATATGAACTATCCTCTTGCCTGCAAGCAGGGTCAAGAGTTGAGAGGAGAAGTGCTGTAACTTCTTCAGCGCTCAGGCACAGACTGCTCAGAGAAAAGCTCGCCCTTATCTGTGACTATTGTTCAGCTGTGACACTGTCCAGACTTTGTGTCCAGCTTCAATACCTGGGAAACTCACCATCAAAAAGCAATACCCTGATCATCGGTTACATCTGATCTGGCACGGGGACTGAGTTGTCCTCTGTTCTGAGTTATGGGGTGGTGTCTTCCTGGGAAGGCTGATTCTGGAGTGTAGCCCTTGCAGATGACCAGGGCTGCGTGCCAGGCACAGCAAGGTAGTCCCTGCTTCTTTGAGGGTGA
Source organism: Tricholaema leucomelas (assembly GCA_013400475.1). Taxonomy (NCBI): domain Eukaryota; kingdom Metazoa; phylum Chordata; class Aves; order Piciformes; family Lybiidae; genus Tricholaema lacrymosa; species Tricholaema leucomelas. Next base: position 51,356 of record WAAF01020011.1, read on the forward strand.
GGAATGAACAGATTCAATGAACACAGTTCTTCAAAAGCAGGATCACAAGACCATCCTGTAAATTAATCAGGATTTGTTGTAATACTAGGGAGAATGCTTTCTGACTCACATTATCAGCATGGTCTGTTGTTTTAATGTTTTCCCAGGCAGTGTGATCTAGACTCAGGCTCCAGACCACCAGCAGTATTTAGAGTATTTATTATTAGAAAGGGAAGGTCAAGCCTTGCTTTGTAAGAGTACTTCACTTTTTAGTTCTGTTTGGTCATTACACTGTTTTAAGAAGCAGAATTTACAGCAGCTGCTGCATAGGTGCAAAACTAGGAGTTTTTTTTCTTTTCTTCTTTTGTGACTGAAGGAAAATCAACAAGTCCAAGTGCCAGTAGGCTAAAAATACCTGCTGGATAAATGAAAGAGATGAAAAGGGTCAGGTGACGCACAGATCAGTTTTACTCAGAAGTGTTTAATGGCAAGTAGTAGCATATTTTTTCTTCACTTTCTGTGTCTTTCCATCCACATTTCCAGCTAGCCTGTCTCCTGTTTGTTTGCTGCAGTGTGAAAGCCCAGGCCCTGTTGAGCTAGGATGGTATATCTTAGGTCTGCATATCTATGACACTGCTGTAGGACCATAGCATGTGCTCTAAGGACTTTAGCAAAATCAGTGGTCATATGAAGGCATGAACCTCCTGCAGCATTGAGAATTCACCAGCTTTAGAACCATTCCCTGTGCTAAGCCTCAGCTTGCCTGTTACAGGCAGGGCAGTACTATTATCTGCTTGTACACTGCAGAGGGCTGAGTCAAGGATGGACTCTGCAGTTTGAGCAATGCCACAAGAATCCTGTGGCACAGACAGTAGTAGCACAGAAAACTCCCTTTTCCTTGCTTCTGAACTAACCTTGCCTTCATCACCAGGTAGACTAGATTTAGCTGTAATCAGAGAGGGCTTGAAGAGAGAAGGAAAGGGCTGTGAATGTCACCATTCATTTGGTAACAGAAGCAAACCAAATTGCAATTCTTAAGTACTTCAGGGATAGTCGTCAGTCAGGAGACCTCAGTTGCACAGTGGTGCATTTGCCACACTGTCTTCCCCTCCACAGCAGAGCAGATGTAATTTGTGCTCAGGGCTGGCTTTCCTGGTTTCCTCTCAGCCTACAGGCTCTGACATCTCACATTCATCAGTGTTTCTGGATTTGGGACAGTTGGCGATTTCCTAGAAGGGAGATAAAGGATTGGTTTAGCTTATGGTGATTCTTTTAAGTGTCTTTTCTGCTAAGGGTCACTGATATGCTGACAGGGTTTTACCAGAAATTTTGGAAACGCTTTTTTGACTAAAACAAATATTGAAGTCAAATCTTGAAAGGGTTTGAAACCATTTATGGGTGTGGTTTGTCAAGCGGCTAAGGCAAATTTGAACTAGCATGTTCAAACTGCCAGACGCAAGTGCAAGGCCGAAAGGCTGCAAAGCAAAGGTTGATGAATACAGGACTTCTTCTCCTTTCAGTGCAACACAGTTTTGGATTAGTTTAAATGAGAAGATGGACCATCAAATCTTATGCTGTTGAGACTAGAGTGCTGATCTGAGATGTCGCAGAATTTGGTTAAATACTCACCTGTGTCAGGCTGAGCAGGGATTCAGACCAGCCACCGCCAAATTCGCCTACTGTTACATATACAAACTCTGTTTATCTTCCTCTGCTGTTATAAAAATATTCTGGATTAAAGGTAGAAGGAAGAAAAAAGCAAAAAGGAAGAGACACAGGGGTTGCTGCAACACAGTGTCTGACCCCCATCAGCTGTCCTGAGTGCAGTTATACACACATGCACGCACACGTACCAACTGCCCTGCAAATAAGATGTCATCCTAGGACAGATTTGCTGTCAGCAGTTTCCAGACCAAAATATATGCAGTAAGACTTTGAACTGTGGATATTGGCCAGAAGAGCACCTGCTCCTCTCTCTGTGTGCCAGACTTGTAGTTACATTAGCTACAGCTTGTTTTCCACAAAGCTCTGCTGTGATGCTTTTCCGGGAGCTGAACAAGTAGACCTGAACACAGTGCCTACTAAGCTGGCAGAATTGGACTCCCTCTTGCAACCATTATTAAGTGGGGCCTGCCAGAACTGCATGTACAGGCCTCTCCACGAAGGCATACCAGAACAGAGCATGGCTTTAGATAGAGTGGTTAGTCTTATTTCCCAGGTACCTTGTTTACCAGCACTATGGATGAAACAGGGCCTCCCTCTCTCAGAACCTTTTCCTGCATCACAGTGAGTGAAGCAGAGCATTTGTCGCTGTCTTCTGCTGCCATTTTAAACTGTCTGCTCCCTGCGGAAAACAAAGGTGAATGCCATCGATGTGTTTGCTACCCTGGCTGTTTCAACACTTAATTATTCATGTGCCTTTCCCAAAAATGTTTTATGTGCTCTGTACCTTGAAGCTGGTGATCTCAGGTAGGCTTCATGTAGGAGAGGTTAGGAGGAGCATATCTGGCTTCCTAGATTTGAAACTGTCCTTGGAATTTGGTGCCTCAATAATTGGAAGGACTGTAGCTTTTTTGTGATCTAGCAAAGCCAAGGAGCTTGTGAAATTGGTTCCTTGTGAAAGAGCACCAACCTTTCGTGACCCTAGACTCTAATTTCAGTCCTTGGCATCTGAATACTGCACCCTCAATCAACAACTAAAAGTACATAATATCCCCAACCGTTTGGCAAGGTCAAGAAGCCACTGATCTCACACATTTTGATGTTTTTCACACTCCCATTCTACTTTCATCACCAGCCCCCTCTCAATTAATTAATAGAAATAGCCAGAGATGACAGAGAACATTGAATAGATGGCTTACCTGTCAGTCCTCATCTCTCTGTGGAGTAGCACATGACAGTCCTTCGACCATGTCAACTACTGCATCTCTGCCCATCAGGAGTAAGATGGTGCCATTCCTAGCTAATGATGGGAACTGTGAGGAGACACTGTCAAGTTTGAATTTGGCTCTACATCTATGGTTGTAAATAATTTTCACTCTAACATGACTTGGACAACATCTCTCATCAACAGCTGGACTGATTCAAAGACTAACAAGAGGAAGGACATCCTCACAATTAAGCATGTGTCAGATGAAAACTAAGTAGAAGAGGCAGCTGAGCACCACACCCTTCCTGATGGGCAAAGAGCATGTCAAAGGAATCACTGTCGTTGGCAGTACTAATGGAGGCCCTGTCTGAATTGCAGGAATGTGCACCTATACAGATGTCTCCAGCTGGGCTGTGCAAGATGAACAGTTTCCAGGTTTAAAAAAGACAAATGACTTTACTTGGCAGAGTTTTGTTTGCTTGTTTGTTTTGTAAGCTGGGAGTTGCGGAAAGGGAGTAAAACCAGGTTGTTGTTGCAACTGAAATGACCTTACTTGCACCTAACCTTACAGCTTCTCAGAGTCATCATTAGCACTGTTCGAACACTTTACTTTTTGAGGCTTACCTCAGCTGAATAAACATGTGGAGTTGTGGGCAGATAAGAGGAGTAAGGCAGAGAAATGAAGGCCCCTGAATAGGACTGAGGCCAGGTCTGCAGTTCAGTTCTTTGAAGCTACAGACAAAAATCTTGGTTTATGTGAAATGTGGCTCTGGGACTAGTGGATAGTAATAATAAGATTGCAGTGGCCTAAATGGTCTTTGCAGATCTGATCACCTGTAGAAGCTTCATGCCTGTGTGTATGCATGGATCTACAGGGGTCTAAATACCTGTTAGGGAGAGTTGTCTTCATTCATTTCTACTTATGGCGCAGAGGTGTACAAAAGTCATGGACACACAGCTGTGGTAGTCGCTGTGTAATTGCTACGTGTGTCTCCAGACTGATAGTGGATAAAGGAGATTCTTTTATGGGGTTTTGAAGATAATTCTTCTAGTGACAGACACAATTTTCCTATTTCTTATCGGTGAAAGTGACAGTGGGCAGCAGTCTCTGTTAGTAGCTCATGTAAGTAGAAAATTGCTGCCACATGTTGTGTTTCTCTGTTGGGAAAAAACTTTGGGAGATTTCATTGAAAGGCCATCCTAAAATCCATGTGGACCAGGAGATGATAAATACTTGCTGAAAACAAGTAGTTTCCAGTACTTTTATAGAAGTTGGCTTCATGTCTGTGAACGAAGGCACAAAAGTGGAGTCCACTGAGTGAGCCTAGAATATTCCCCCTACTGCTTAATGCAGTGGTGTGGGGCTTTATAGGAATACACATGAACATCAAACTTTAGTTTAGTGAGATCCCTTTATGTTTACAAGGCCAGTTCCTCAGCTAACTGGTGGAGTGTGAAAGATGCTTCAAACCAATGACACCATAAGGAAAACGATAAGACAGCAGTCTCTCCATTCAATGCCTGTGACATTTTGTTTCCCTCTGACACTGTAGACAGGAATTTCAGAGAAATCATATCTATACTGCACATCTGAATTACGCTGGAGTCAGGAACATAGTTGGACTGACACTAGAGAGGGGCTCTGGGACCATCCTGTTTATCTGGTCAGTTAAAGCAGCCAGCATGTCCATTCACTTTGACCTGTGATGTTCCTCTGTGCAGCACCTGACTCACCTGGTGCTGCAGTCGGCGTTCCACATGAGCCGCAGTGAGCAATTTAGAGTAGAAAGGCAAGTCTGGCAAGAGAATTGTGAAACTACTGCACTAGCAGAGAAAACTGGAATGTTTAAATACCTGAGTATCTTTACTGAAGAACACACAAAACAAGCTGAATTTTTTCTCTGATGCCTATGCTTTGCATTGGTGGCTATGTGAGTTCCTATACAGCTTTCCCAGCTTTGATTGTAATAAATAAGATAACTGCATGGTGCTGAGTCACAGGCGGGGAAGTGGTCCCTCCTGTAACATGCGCTGACCACCTTCTGAAAGATATTCCCCCTGTTAAGTGAAAGCACTGGGCCTTGTAGAATGAATGCCAAGTGGGGCGGTGACTTGGTAGTTCTGTGTTCATTCTTTACACCCATCCCGTACACGCAAATTGATACTAGGAGTCTGTTTCCCTGAGAAGGCAACAACAATCCCTTTGGAAAGCACTTCTCAGTCAGGTGGGATTACCTGGGATAAACAGGTCAGGAAATCCTTCTCTTCCCAGCAGCACTTCTAGGCTCTGGGCCTTGATTCAGTTCTTGAAGCGTACATGGAAACTGTATTAATCCAACAGTTTAAGTATTAACGCAGCACCTTTCTTAACCTACATAAGCAGACAGATGCTGCAGGTCACTGTCTTCAGGTTCCTCTGAGATCTTTACTGGCACTTGACTGCCAGGTCTAACAGCTGCAAGCAATATTTCCTTCTGACTGTGAGCAACCAAGGAAATTCAGCTCATCCTATCTCATGCTAATTTGGTTACCTGACTCATCCCCTTCCACATATTTCCAGGATAATTGTTGCAACATTCTCCAGCTGCCAACACAATCCCCAGGAGTCTGTAGAATACTTTGATTCCAAGTGTTCCAGTTACAGAGGATGGTAGTTTAACTCATAATGTATAACCAAATAAAAGAATCTAATCTTATCAAAGCCTGTAATGGGTGGAAATGCCTCCAAAATAATAATTTTCCTGCTTCTTCTGTAGATATATACATACCTTAGGAAAGCAGGACCTGCTTCTGCCCTTCAGCTCACCTGGACCTGGCACCAGCTTTCATGCGCACTGGCATGTTGCCTTTAGCACAAAGTTCAAGATCCTTGTCTTCCACAGTAATAAAAGCTTTGGCTTAGCAGTAATTGATTGCACTCAGCAGAAAATTTGTTTTCACATTTGCTACCAGTAGAAAGAACCAAAAAAAAAAAAAAAAAAAAAAAAAAAAAGAAGAAAGAAAAAAGAATGCTGCAGTGCTTGGCAGGTAAGTTTAGTAATAGCAGGATTTGATGACTATCGCTGTCAGCAAGTCAGCCTAGCAGGTGACCCTTCTCTCTCCCTCTGTCCACTCGTTTTGCTTAGCTGATTCGCTCTGCTTTACACATTTTGTCTTGTAAGCAGTCCTGTCAAGGGGGGTGCAGGTGGACTGGTTAATCACTAGGGTCAAATAGTCTATGATGACCAAAGGATATTTCTTTGTGGCCAGGCTAAAATAGCGGATTTTGCAATGCAATGAGAAGCTCACAAAGTGAAGCACTGTCGCTCAGAATCACACACACAACATGATCTTTCAGCAACATCAGCAGTCTAATGCCCTTGATGCAAATCCCCTCACTTCTCCCCCATGTTTCCCTGACTATGATTTTGAAAAGCACAACTCTATCCTCCTTTCCCTGTCCACCAGCCAGTGGAACCTCACTCAAGCATGCAGATTCCACCTCCTTTACCTGGTAACCTCTCCACCCCAAGCTCAAATACTGTGACACAGAAGCTTCCTGAATTATGCTTCCAACACAAAAGGTCGAAAGCTTCTTGTGGTCAGTTACACTCAGCTGTGATGGTGCCCAAGACCATGGGGAATCTGCCCCATGGAGCTGCAGCTTTTGGATCATGCACAGGTATATGACTGTGCATATTGCTGAATATGGACACAGAACCGCTAGAAATTCAACTATTGCAGCAGGTGCTAGAGTGTTTGAGCAGAAAGTATGACCCAGGTTGTTAACATGAGGCACCTAGTGCCATGGTCTAGTTGATTGAATAAGCCTGTGTGATAGGTTGGACTGGACGATCTTGGATGTCTCTTCCAACCTGGTTGATTTTGTGATTCTAACCCATGTGAGTAAGATGCAGCCAAAGCCTTTACTCCTGTTTAAGACCCCATAGCACCTTGCACAGTGTGGCTGTTTGAGCTAGATTTCTAACTCAGACATAAAAAAATTTGGAACAGAGAAACTTAGAAGTGGAAGCTCTGAGTGGAGAGGTGAACATTTTAGGCATAGGCCATATAATGGCAACAATAGGTAAGTTGATATAATTCAATTGGAGCATCAAGAGTTTTATGTCTGGAAGCATAGCTTTTACCTTCCCCTTGCTGCTTCTGCTGCTTCTGCTGCACCCACTACTATCTTCCCCCACCACTGTTTTGGCTGCTGCCCGTTATTCTTGTGCATGAAGACTCGGAGAAGAAAAGGACTGTTGAGTATTATCTGGTTGGGCAGGTTTTGAGATCAGTGAGTGTGTGTGACTGAGACGTGAACTGGACAGTCCAGATTTGTGAAGTGGTGTGGTGTCCTTCTAACAGCTTCCATCCTCCCGCGAGGGAATTGGCCGGTGAAGGGATGAAGCAGTTGCTGACAGATGAGTAGTGGACCTTGGGAAATGGGGCAAGGGTCAGGTAAAGAGACTGCCCCTGGGAAGAAAGGGAGCAAGAAGGTACCCACAAACATTCCCCTGGACAGTCTTCTGAGGGTTAATGCACTGGGAATATTATCCAGAAACGTAGGGTAAGGACCAAGAATGTGACACCTTGGAGTCACAACTCAGGATGTTTCTCTTGTGGAAGGCTGGACATTTAAAAAGAGAAAGGGATTTTAGGATGTTTCAGGAAGAACAGCAATAGGGGAGTCAGGAGGTCCTTCACCTGGGGCAGAACCATCATTCAGAGCCCTTGATAAAATTAAAAGTGGGTCCCCAGGAGGAGGCTATGGAATTTTCAGTGGATACGGGAGCAGAGCTCTTGCAGGATGTATAAAGATTTTGTAAAGGTAACAGGGGCTAAAGGAGAAGGGTTCAGAGCCCCTCTCATTAAAAATGTGAAAGTAGAAAATGAAGAGAGAATAGAGGTAGGGGATATTTTGGTTGTCCCTAATGCAGGATGTAATTTATTAGGCAGGGATTTTCAATTGCAATTAGGAAGTGAGGTAGCTCCTAAAGAGGGTCAGATGACAACAACCATTTTAAAATTAAATTTGGAAGACGAAGCAGAAATTCATCCAGAAATATGGGCAAATGAGAACAATTTAGGGGGACTACATCTTGAGTCCCTAAAAGTAACCATAGACCATCCAGAGTTACCCATTAGAATAGAACAATACCCAATGTCTAAGGAGGGTAGAGAGGGACTGAAGGCAGTCATAGATAAATTGATTAAAAATGGAATTTTGGAATCCTATATGTCTCCTCACAATACTCTTACCTGTAAAGAAAAGTGGCAGGACTTACAGGCTGGTACAGGATCCTAGAGAGGTTAACAAAAAAACTTTGGCTCGGTTTCCAGTAGTATCAAATCCATACCCACTCTTAAATGATATCCCTACTGATCATAAATGGTGTAGTGTTACTGACCTAAAAGATGCCTTCTGGGCTTGTACTTTGGCTGAAGATAGTTGGGATACTTCTGCATTTGAATAGGAAGACTCAGGAACAGTTGAATTTTGGAGGCTGCACATCACTGAATACAGCCAAATTGTAAAACCTTTGGATGATGTGACTTGAAAGAGGAGCAACTTTAAGTGGGGACCTGAACAACAAGCAGCCTTTCATCAGATAAAGCAGGAAGTAGTTCATGCAATGGGTTTGGGACCTGTTCGAGCTGGTCTGGACAAGAATATTCTGTACATGGTTGCAAGTAATAATGGTCCAACATGGTGACTTTGGTAAAGAGTCCCAGGAGGAACATGCAGTCAACGACTTAGTTTTTGTAGTAGAGGATATAGAGAGTAAGAAGCAAACTATATCACCTCATGCAACTGATGTTACCTGGTCTAAGTGGATGGCTCTCATAACACAGCAAGCACAAATGGGAAGTGTTGAACGACCTGGCATAGTGGAGATGATGTACACCAACTGGCTGGAAGGCATAAACTGTATAAATCCTTGTAACTTGGGCTGAGGAAGCTTCTCCTTACAGTGATTTGTCAGATGAAGAAGAGAACTAAGCTTTATTTACAGATGGTTCCTGCCACCGTATTGGAAACAAATGAAAACTGAGAGCTGCAGTTTGGAGCCCTGTGTGGGCAGCGGCTGAAGCAAAAGCTGGAGAAGGTGAATCAAGCCAGTTTGCAGAGGTAAAACCTGTTCAACTTGTTCTTGATGTGGCTGAGCATGAGAAGTGGCCCATGCTTTACCTCTATACTGATCCGTGGATGGTGGCCAATGCCTTATGGGGTTAGCTAAAGGACTGGAAAAGGAATAATTGGCAATGGAAAGGAAAGCCAATTTGGGCTGCTGACTTACGGCAGGAGATTGCTACCCATCTGGAGAAAGTTCCTCTAAGAGTATGACACATAGACGCTCACATGCCCAAGAGGCCAAGCTACCAAGGAACACCAATGCAACCATCAGGCAGATTTGGCTGCCAAAGTGTTTCAAACAAATGCGAACAGTAACTTGGATTTAGACTGAGGTGAACTGTTCTTAGCTTGGTGGGGCCACAATTCCTTGGGACTTCAAGGTAGAGATGCTGCCTACCAGTGGGCACAGGATAGAGCAATCGACATATCCATGTTATACATGACTGTGATATTTGTGCTGCTATCACAGTCTCACAGTATCACCAAGGTTGGAAGAGACCTCACAGATCACCAAGTCCAACCCTTCACCACAGAGCTCAAGGCTAGACCATGGCACCAAGTGCCACTTCCAATCCTGCCTTGAACAGCCCCAGGGACGGCGACTCCACCACCTCCCTGGGCAGCCCATTCCAGTAGCCAATGACTCTCTCAGTGAAGAACTTTCTCCTCACCTCAAGCCTAAATTATCAAACAAGCCAAGCGTCTGAAGCCCTTGTGGTATGGCGAGCGATGGACAAAGTACAATATGGTGAAGTGTGGCAGATTGATTACATCACTCTACCTTGTTCTGGGACTGGAAAGCAGTATGTGCTGACTATGATAGAAGCAAGCACCAGATGCCTGGAAACCTACCCAGTTTCCCATGCTACTGCATGTGACACCACTCTCAGCTTGGAAAGATAAATCATGTGGCAACATGGCACTCCAGAGAGAACTGAACTGGATAATGGCACTTATTTTAAGAATAACCTCATAAAAACTTGGGGCAAAGAGCACGGCATGGAGTAGGTATAGCACTTATTATGCACCTGCCTCAGGCAAAATTGAATATTACAATGGTTTGCTGAAAACACCTTTAAAAGCCATGGGAGAGAGGAACCTTAAAGAATTGGGAGAAACATCAAGCCCAAGCTACCTGGGTAGTGAACAGTAGAGGTTCTGCCAACTGAGCAGGTCCAGCTCATTCAGATGTGTTACGAAAGGTAGAAGGTGACAGGGTTCCTGTCATTCGTGAAAAGAATTTGTTGGGGAAGTCTGTTTGGGTATTCTCCCCTTCAGGGGTGGCTATGCCTGTCCGAGGGGTGGTTTCTGCTGAAGGACCTGGTCATACATACTGGGTTATGCAAAAGAATGGTGATATATGATGTGTTCCACAAAAGAACTTGATATCAGCAGAGAGAATGTAGGTTTGTTATGAGTTCTTCTGCAGATAATTGTGGTGCCCATAAAACTCACAAAGAACCCAGCATATATGAGCATGAACCTTGTGAGTGCCAAGAGTCCTGCTCCATCCCATTTACAGAAGGAAACACCTGTTTCCTGAAACCTCTGAGACAGCCAGTGCCTGAGACAGATGGAAATGAGGGGATGAATGGATGGGAACTGCAGAAATGCCTGAAGCCTGGACGGCTACTGTCCATGACACTGATGTTGTCCCTCATTAGGTGGAATGACTTGATGCTCCAATGGGAATTATATTAAAGGGGTGAATTGTGGCCGTTTGAGCCAGATTTCTAGCTCAGAAGTAGAAGCTCTGAGTGGAGAGGTGAACATCCTAGAGATAGGCCATATAATGGCAGCAATGGATAAGTTAATATAATTTCATTGGAGCATCAGAGCTTTATGTCTGGAAGCACAGCTTGTACCTCCCCTTGATGCTTCTGCTGTGCCAGCTGGTATCTTCCCCCACCACTGTTTTGGCTGCTGCCGTTTTTGCTGCCACTTGACTCCTTCCCCATCTTCTTTAAAGTTATTATATTTTCTGTAGCAGTTTATTCTCCTTATACTGTTATAGTTGAACTGTAAGAAATACAATTTCATCTTTCCTGACTTTCCAAAAATCTGTGTTGTAGTGAGTTTACTCTTGCCCTAACTTGGGACACACAGGATTCTTCCTAGTTTTCCTATCTGCCTAGGAGATGTGAGTCCATATTAGCTGAACAGGTGTCCTTGGCTTACTGAAAGCAGGACTCTGAATTTGGGTACGACAGTCCAGGTTTGCCCTATCTCAGGGAAGGGCTATACTTTTAAAGATGTATCTAACTGACTTAGCAAGATTGCTGCATTCTGAAGAATGATCTTTAAATATGCCTTTTTTTTTTCTGTTGGTTTTTTTTTTTTTAACTTGGACTTCACCCAGGGTAGTCTGTCTGGTGCAGAAACATTAGATCCATTTGGTTAATGCAAACACGAAACAGGTCCTCATCTGGCTTTGAGGCAGCACTAGCTGCATGCTCCGCTCTTCCAGTAAAGCTTGTTATGATAAATAGCGTAGCCACACAGAGGAATTCCATCAATGCTCCTCTACATACAGCTCATTTGACTTTTGGAGAGCCAGATGACTTCTACCTGCAAAGCCTCAATCTGGCCTGTAACCTTTTTAGTCCTGTTTAATGTCTTTTGTCACCTGCTGGACTGAAACAAACTAAATTTCAAGTAGATGTACATTTTAATACTGTACATAGTGCTTTCAGGCCACCTCCAAAGAAGATACAGCATTGCTCCATCTTCTCTGATCTAGAGGTTTCAGCCAACAGCACACTTCATTTACTCTGCTGGAGTTACAAATTGGGCATTAATCCTCTTTGGCAATGCTGCAACACAGCATCTTTGGAATACAAAGGGAAGAATTAACAGATTCTTTGAAAAGCACATTATTAATAATTATTATTATTAAAAAGCACATTTATTAACAAACATATTATTGGAGTGGAAAACACAGTCTGCATAGGTTTAGGGTGTGGAACTGGCTCCAGCACAGCTAGCTCTGACAGCTTCACTATTGCTCTCTAGTGACCTTACCATTTAGGAAGCTGCGCTGGCTCCTTTCTAAGCCTGCCTGCTGGCTCTGTCATCTCTTTTGACACTCGAGGGTTGCTAAACTCCTGTAGTTTCATAATTCTTAATCATTTGAATCACATACATTCTAAAACCTGTGACTGTCTGCAGTTTACATCCTCTTAAGGCAAGAAGAAACATATATACATCTTCACCCACAGTCACCTCTGCATGCTCTTCTTGTCCCAGTCTCAAAATCATCTGCATGCAGCCGCTGGACTTCTGCAGCTTTTGAAACTCACCAGTCAAGTCAGCAGCAAAACTCCCACAGAAAGTCAAATCAGTAAAGCCCAATACAAACCACAATATGAATCACTTTCCTATCCTATGTACACTGCTGTGTGTAAGAAAAAACTGCTGGAAAAATGCCCTCTTCTTCCCCATCTTCTTCTTCTGAGAATGTTTTCAGGATTTGAGTCTAGAGATATCAGTAACATACATTTCTAAACTGCAAGATCATCAGTAATGCATCTTGGCCTTGAGAAACTGTGCTGCAATTTTAAGAGTTCGTCTGTTTTATAGGTTGTGAACCCTGAGGCTCATACAATTTATCCTCAGAATGTTTTGAAAGCTCTACTCTGAAGCTACAATGAAGTGCAAGTAAGAGAGGGTCCTCATGGTCAGTAACCAGCTTCACTTTTTTCACTGGCAGAAGCTGAGATCAGCATGGTCCTGCTACACATAATTTACACTTATGGCTAAATTTGTTTGATCTTGTGAAGATTTGCATTTTTGGAGTGAATCAGGCAGGACTGGCACATTTCCAAGAAACTGTAGGATGAAGCTCCGTTCCTACTTGTATTCAGGCAAGAAAACAGTAAAACAACTGAAGGGATGAACACTTTTATTACTTTGCTAACATTTTCTGGGTGGAATTGTCATTTTAGGGCAACTTTTTTTTCAGTGGCACATGACTTACAGGAAAGCCATCCAAAGCTGCATGATGACTGTGATTCACTTTCCTGAACCTATTACCATGAAAACTGTAAATGATGCAACAGGCTGTGACTACCATTCATAGATTCATCACAGTATCTGCTAAATACACACTCCCAGGGCTGCATTTTACAGTATATGGAGGGCAAAACCAGCCAGGAACATGCTGCTGAGAGCAAGGGGGGTGGGGGTGGGGTGGGGAGAGGAAGGTAAACATAGGAAAAGAAAGAAGACTACTGCATCAATGTTGGTAAGTCAGCCATGCATCCTGATCGCACACAAAGCATCTGGGGAAGCAGACGGGGAGGAACTACTATCTCAAAATCTTACCACCTTACCACAAGCAGTGCAGTGGTGAATACTAACAGACACCACCAACAGCCCTCAGCATCTCACAGTAGTGCCTCTACTTGTGGTACTGAGTACAACTTCTCTACATTCACATAGACTCAGTGAAGTTAGCTCTAAGTTTGATGCCTGAGGAACAGACCTGAAGAAGCCAACTAGAAAATCATTAAGTCTTACAGGATGAGAAAGACCCCTCCACAGAGTGAATCTGACAGAAGTGCTGAACGTGCTCACAGCTGGAAGGCAAAGTGTGGTAGTGGACATGAAGTAATACAGGTAAATATGGGCTATTGAAAGCTGGCCTCTTCCCTGAGCAACACTGAGCAGTGGTGAGAGATGCTGAACTCAGTTTGTCAGAGGCAGAATGTAAGAGGATAGAAACCTTGGGGTAGGACTGCCCATTAACCATGCTTCTCACTGGGGACTAGAATTTTAAAAGATGCTTGGGGAAGGATACAATAAAGCAGGGGTAAAAAGGGGAAAGAAATGCAGTAGGAAACAGCAGCTAGCATTTTTAAGAAGAGTCTATTTAATTCCTTTGCAGCAGATGCAGGGAGGAGGAGTTCAGAGAATGTGCACCGGAGAGTGTCAACATGCAGTGGCAGCATGGCCCCTGGTGTGGTGAATGGAAATTTAAGCACCTGGGCACAGGCTAACAGACATCACTGACTGGAACAGGCTGCCCAGAGAGGTTGTGGAGTCTCTTTCTCTGGAAACTTTCAAAACCCGCTTGGATGTGTTCTTGTGAGAACTATCCTCGGTGATCCTGCCTTGACAGGTAAGTTGGACTCAATGATCTCTGGAGGTCCCTTCCAGCCTCTAAACCCTTCCTCACCTCAGCACACACTGCCATGCAGTGTTCTGCCCCTCTGTAACACAGTGTAACATGGAAGATTCATGATGACAGACTCCCACCTGCTGTTTCGGTTTCCCTCGTAAAAAAAAAACACAAAGGAAAAGCTAAGTAGGAAACTGCTTTGGCTTGCCATTTATCAAAACGGGTGCAAATCTCTCTGCTGCAGAGACCACCTCTGCAGTAAACAAATAAAGCAATATTCCTCTAGCATACTGAAAAATACCCCTATGTGATACAGGAGACTCCCAGAACTTCAGAAGACAGGCATTGCCTGTCCGGGATTGTGACTAAAAGGAGAACAAAAAGTTCTGGTCCCTTTCAGCTACAGAATATGAACAACGAGGATGCAACAAGCAACAGTTTTATTTGTAAAAAATTCCTTTAAAATTTTACTACATTGTAAGATTAAGGAAAAAAATAGTATTAATATATGTACATACAATATATATAAACACACATCGCACCATGAAAATTACATGCTTTTTAGAACAGAGAAAGGGTCATATTCCCTCATAGCAATTTCAAAATTATCACTGCAAGAAACCTTGCTTCCTTTTTTGTTTATCCCCATCAAAGTTTTCAAGTACAGGAAGTAAGTAATGCAGGACCTAATAGTAGAAAACCTTTGTTATACACAAATTACAACTGACAGCTATACAGTATTATTTTGCGGTATCCAACATTTGTGTTTTTTTGAACTCTATAATGATATGAATTTTTACCTGAGGTACATGGAAGTAACAAAGCATGATAATTGGCAAGTTCAAGAGATCTTCACATTTATCATCTGCCTGTAACTGAAGTTGATTAGCTATCACATTTCTATATCCATAGTACTGGCACAAGAATGCTCTGCGTGAGTCATCACCAATGTGTTAGAAGTGCAGGAAAAATTAAAAGGCAAGCACCACTTGCAATAAGCATGCAGACAATTTAAGTGAAACAGAGGTAGCATGTTCTTGTATCTCCAGTAGGGTCATTCAAATCAGCTGCACCCTCCCTTTTGCAAAAGGCACTCTCTTTTTCAGCTATAAACAATGTGATTTAAATTCAGTCAGACTGACTTCAAATGGTGGATTTCTCTCCTTACAAATATAAAAGAAAACGTTAAGCAGAGGACATGATTAGAAGAAGTAAAACAGGTGTAAGAAATAGACATTTCAGGTAAAATGTGCTATTCTCCCCCTACTTTTTGTGGGGAGAATTGCTGTATTTTATAAAACAGCTGCAGTACTTAATCCAAAAGTTAAGACTTCCCACCACCAAAAGTACACCAGCCTTTTTAAGAGATAAAAGAGTAACCATTCACAGTCAGAAGTAGGAAATTTACGCACAAAAAAGGTGGTGCTGGAGAAGGATAAAGACCCTTTGATGTAAAACCTCATAAATGAAAATGCACAGGCAGTCTTGCATGACATCTTTCATCCTTTCTGCAGTTTGAAAAGATGTCCATGCAAAACACCTGCTCTTACCGTGACACCACAGAGCTAATTGAGTTATAAGATGTGCCACTGTTGCAACTTGAAGCATAAGCCTCTTGACCATTAGCATCTAAATTTATTTTGAATACAGAAGATGCCTTCAGTAAAAAGTCTGCTGCATCTCTGCGACCTAATTCCCTCAGCTTAGACATCAGAATACCTACAGTGCTATCAGGAGCATTACTCCACTCCTGCAGAAGGGCATGGACTGGGCTTGAGGGAAAATCACTTTGTGTTCCATTATTTGTATTGTACTTTGCAACAAGATCAGGGAGGCCCAGGTTCATGGCCAGAAGGCACCAATCTTTGCCCATAGGATCAGGTGGATCCAAAAGTCGACTTAGTTTTCTCCTAGTAAGAAGATTCAGATCGGAAACATGAATATCCATTCCTAGGCTTCCCTGGGAGTAGACATCAAGACATCCAAAACACAGGATACTGCTAAAGCTCTCTTTATATCCCCCCATAGTATTAGTCAGTGATGTCTCCTTTTGACTTTGTGCACGGAAAAAGTCTCTAGGCTGGTACACCATTATTGGTTCATGATGTTCCCTCAGCTGCTGAGGACTAAGGTAGTACTTGCCCGTCAGAAGGCCTGGTAAGGTTGTGGCTATTAAGTTATCAATGGTGCTGCATACGGAATCCAGAAGTAAGCAGCACTTGATCTTCTCTGTTTCCAGTCCCCTAACTTGAACCTCTATACCCTGACCATGGTTAACCAGCAGCACTAAAAGCTCAGCTCCACGGTTCATAATCTTTGATCCATTTACCCACAGACGTATATCAGCATCTCCCTCTGAGCTCTGCTGATGAACCCACCTGCAGAGATTCACCTGAACTTTGTGAAAAATTCCACAAGGAAATGGAGTAAGATGTTCCACAGGAACGATTCTAACACCACCGTAAATCATCACCTCATCCTCCTCATCTGCCCAAGACCTGTGGAGACTGTCAGTCTTTATGAGAGCAGGAATATCTACCATTGCTCCACTGCTAAGATCCCTTGCACAAATATCCATGGCATCCAAAATCTGTATCAGTTCTTCCACATCACTATCTGTCACCAGACGCTGGATGTCCTCTATGGTGTACCGACCTCGATAGTGGTGGAGGGCTTTTGGGTTCTCCACCGACAGGATTTTTCCAAGGACATTTGAACAGAGCCAGCGAGGATCCAGAAGCACAACATCTTGGACAGTTTCACTTTGCATAATGTTAATCTGTTTACAAATATGAAAGTTACTATTTACATCTTGTGAAGTACAACTTGCTATCTCGCGTTCTCTCCTTCCTAACTTACTGACTCAGTGATTTAAGTAATGCTGCTCACAGAAGAAAAACAAACAGTGCATTTTAATATCTTGCAAGTATTTAGAACAAAGAACAGGTCTTGTTGATTTCCACTAGTAACAAAGGCAGTAGAGCCCAACAGTTGTAAAGTTCAGCCACACCCTGCGAAGGTGTTACCCGGCAATTCAATTTCTAATGGACACACACTTTTTTATATATATTGAACACATTAGGCACTACTGCATTTAAGGTGACAACGTAATTACCCTTTCTAGGTATTTCATACTTTTACAACTACAGCAATAAACTGAAAATCGAGCCACGAGACAGTAATGATAACAAAAAACAATTATTAACTATTCCCTGCTTCTTACAGTGTCTCAAGAGGGAGGAGAAAAAAATCCCTACAGATATTTCAGAGTCACTATGGCTGAAAAGACCTCTCAAGGCTATCAAGTCCAACTATTATCTAACTCTACCAGGGCCACTACCATACCATACCCTTGAACAGTGTAACTGGACAGCTTTTAAATACATTCAGGGATGGCAACCACTTCCCTGGGCAGCCTGTTTCAGTGTTCGATAACCCTTTCAGTATAGCAGTATTGCTAATGTCTAACCTAAACCTCCCCCACACCATTTCCTCTTGTCCTATTAGTTGTGACTTGTGAGAAGAGACAAATCTCCCTTCAGGTAGTTGCAGGGAGCAGTAAGGTCTCACTTCAGCCTCCTTTTCACCCGACTACTTAAGTCTTATTAAGCAGTGCTCTACCAGAGCAAGCACCTTGATAACAAAGAAATGCAATTCATATAAAAGCACTTACTTCTCCTATGCTGTGCAACTGCTGCGCAATATGCCGTAGCTCATCTTCACTTGCTAGGGGATTAAGCTGCTCCTGTACATCGTACACAAACTGCTGCAAGGACATCAGCTGGTTGGGTCCGTTCATTTTTCTCCATGAAGGCAGTGTGTAGATTATTTTTTCACACAAATGAGTCATAGGTGGGCAAGTCTTAAAAAGCAAACAGAACATCCATTTACAATTACGCTGTGCTGAGAATAACAGTACAGCTGAGGTTGGTCTCTTGGGTTTTCTTCTTTTTTTAATGGAGTTTATGAGGTTTAATGAGTCTATGATTCATATTCACATCTAAAGTGTTCGCTTGCCATAAATCTATCTTTTCTTAATAAAGTGAATTCCAGCAACAACTTTTGACACTAAAGTTAGCACGCTGTCCAAGTATCACCTTGATTACAAAGGTAATTCTGATGTGTGGAACAAAGTTTACAAAGTCCTGCCTTGTCAAATGTGCTGACCACCTGAAACAGTGCCTTCAAAATGTATCTCAAAGTTAATCTTTATTTCAGAAACTATCAATATTTAATTCAAATTCACACTCATTAGTGTCTGTACAAGACCAATTCACTTCAACAGTTGAGACAGCAGGCTACCAGGTAAGAAGTAAAGATGGTAGTTTTATCTGTTAGTTGTCTTGGACATTGTGATGGTTTGGGTGTCCCCTGCACCACCCCCCCCCCCCCCCCCCTTCAGAAATCACCCAGACTAGACTCAGCCGGCTCTGGAAATTGAACGAANATTTGGATTCTTGCCCTTATACTTCTCAGCAAGCCCATGAGTGAAGGAGACATCACTGCTGTTTCTCTTTCACAGCCTGTAATCTAGTTCTTCTCACCAAAACATTCTAGCTAGCTCCAAACTAGCACAGACATCACTGATGCTTTCATCCTACAATCTCAAGCCACAGTATATTGCAAAACCCTCCAGATTTGAAGTTAATGACCACTGCCAAAATAACGCTCTGTGAGAGAAGTGACTAAATATAGAGATCATCTGGAATGCAAAATAGGCTGAATTTTGCATAAACCTGTAACATCTTCCTTGATCTACAGAATTAATTCAGTAATACATTCCCCTTGAATTAATTAAAAAAAAAATACAACCTAACAGAAGTAGCTGCATAAAGTCTTGTTAGTGCCACACAAGCAAGAAGGCCTTTAGTATGAAGAAACTGAAATCCATTTAGTACAGGCTAATTAGCAACTTGACTGGTCCCCCTCAGTAAGGAAGTCTTAAATCACGGCTATTACACCTTTAGTCACATGTACTTGTACCTACACATATCCATACAACTCCAAGCACATATTTTTCACAAAAATATATCTGGTAAAAAATTAACACACATTCAACTCACACATCTGTACTGGGAATTGTCTTTCTAACAGTTGATAAAACTGTTCTATTCTGGTGGTTTTTTTTTAATGAAAAACATGTTTGCTTGAAAAATATTGTTTCTCTGTCACACTTTATGCTGATAGGAAAAAAAAAGATTAAAAAAAAAAAGAGAAGGTCTAACATTAGAGTACATTCTGTCAACTGAAACTGTAATATTGAACAAAAAAAATCAAATAATTTCCTTTCAAGAGAGACCACTGATAGCCTGTACAAAACACCTGCAATTCTGACAATGCTGACTGAATCTTTGACTTCAGGAGATTGTTTGTCACCAAGACTTTTGTGCATACTGCTACAAAATGTGAGCAGCACTCATTTCTTAAAATTTCATAATTTAAGTACTAAAATTACTGTTAATTATTACACATGATTTTCACATTTTGTCTGGTCCAACCCAGACCATTAGACATTACTTACAGAAATTATCTGGCTTCTTATTTCTTGCAAGTGATTTCGGAGAAGTTTCATATCTTTAGATCCAGATGCTCCAGCATCCAAAACAAACAACTTGTCTGAAATGTGCAGGTCATTGCCAAATCTAAATCAGAAATAGCAACAAATTATTATATAAATTATTATTATACTTGGTCCCAAATACAGTTATATCTCAGTATCACATTATACAAGAATTGTTTCTTCTTCAAGGCATGATGAAAAAGTTCAAGTATTGATTATGATAACATGTTCTGTAAGTACAGACAGTATAGCTGCTCTATAATAAACAAACAGAGATATTAATCGAAAATGGTTGTATTTCCTAAGGAAGAGGGCTGAAGGTGGGTAAGAGAATTGCAACTCCATCACAAAACTTGTAATTAGAAAGCAAAGCATTTTACTAGAGAAGAGAAAGAAGGCATTTATTGTTTTTAAGGTCTTAATACTTGTTGTTTTCTTTCTTCTCACTTTACACAGTTGGCATTCCTACCGACATCATCTCCCTTTCTTATTTCCTTCTGACTTTCAGCCGCACATATTTGCTTTCCTAGGTCTGGACTGAGTTGCATTTAAAAGGATTCCGATACCAAAGATTACACACAGGTATTTTCTGTTGGTTTATTTCAGTTGCCTAAGATACTGCCCTACTGATATTGTGCTGGAATTCCTGTATCTGTTTCTTATACAGTCTAGACAAGTATCTATATTCACAGGTACGGGCGGTACCTCGTGCCGTGTGTTACCACATACATCTTCACTCTGAATATAAATTATTTTTACTTCATACAATAGTATGTTTCTGAAAATTCCCCTATTTCCATCGACAATTAGCATGCCCCTCGAACATCTGCTGAATTTTTCCCTAACTCTTGGCTATCAGCTTCTTGGATGACCTTGTCACCTCTGCAGCTCTGTCATGCCCAGGTCTTTGCAAACTGTGTAGATAGCATTCTTCCAGGCCCTGTTTAAGTCATTTCACTGTCCATCCTACATCAATTCAGAGCAAAGACTGTCTCTCTTGTAATGCTTTCTGTTTTGCAGCCAGAGTTAGTAGCTGGGAACTGCCCATTGTTCTGAGATCGGTGCAAAACCTTAGCACCAAGATATTAGACAGATGGCTCATACAGGCCTTAGCATGTACACCACTGTTTATGTGGTGAGACTTTCTAAGTCTTGACTAATTTTTGCATCCCTTGACTCACTTTAGCTCATTTGAGGCAGCTCACTCACTGAACATTGGCAAATACTTCAAATTTTGCATAATTAAGCTTCCTAAACATACTCAAAATACCCCAATATCATACAGATTAAGCCTTCACATAGTTCTATGTACTTAAGTACTTTTTCTTTCCACAATGACACGTTTAAAAGCTACACAGAACTGTTGTGGAGGGCCCATAGGCTCATTCTATGCCTCACTTTGCTTTGCATGCCCAGGCATGTTCCTCCCCAAACCAGGGGTTTACCAGGGGTAAACAAGCCCAAAATGGGTAAACACATTAAAAGGCATAAAAGGCACAAAAGGCCAAGGCGCCATGGTGTCTGCCTGGCCCCGGCCCTGCTAAGGCCTGTGTAGTAAACAGGTTGCATAAGCCCACACTGAGCGTGTGGCCCAGCCTATGCTCTCTCCATTTATGGAGGTATAAAGCATAGTGAATTTGCCTATTTTGGTGATGTTTGGCTGTCTGCCAAACTGATTGGTCAATAATGGCCAATTGGGCCAATTGATCTCGGCCCACAGTTTATAAATGAGAGCGCACACCTGTTCCAGTGCTTCTACCTACAGTGCTTCTACCTACAGAGCTTCTATCCACAGAGCTCGCTTCTATCCAGAGAGAGCGCTTCTAGCTCGCTTCTCTCCAGCTCGCCAGAGCTTGCTTCTCTCCTCTCTCACACTCACGCTGAGGCCCTGTCCTCACGATCGCTTATACTTAGACTTGGGCACAACTATTGTCTGTTACTTTGTGTCACCGGCCTATTTGCTCATGCTGATATGGAGATAGAATCTCCCAGCCAGCCAGCCGAGGTGAACTAATCAGGACATTCGATCCTGCACTGTCTATATATCTGAGGAGCACAGACTCCAGCTAGCTGTGTATGCCCATTGCTTCAGCCTGGTAAGAGCCAAAGCTGCCAAGCCACCAGGAGCAGACCAGAGGCGCGATCGACCTGACAGCCAGGGTGAGAACCGTGCTGCACAGCACCCATTCTCCAGCAACAGAGGTCCTGCCACCGGTCCCGCAGCAGTTCCCGGACCAAGCTTCCAGGAGGAACCAGGAGACAAGGCAGAAGGTATCCTCGCCAGGAGAAGGAGGTAGAGACTGTATTGATTTCCCCCAGATAGCTGGGAAGACTACATCCTTTCCCCCAGAAGCCGGGAGGATCACTAATATCCCCTAGAAACGGGAAGATTCCTATTTCCCCTCACACCGGGAAGATTTCCAGCCTCACAGGTCCACGGGCATAGTTCCCAGAGGTTTGGACCTTAGGTAAATAGGCAGTTGATATAACCCCGGAGGGTGATTGATAATTATTGATAACTAACCAGAATTGTTAGTAAATACTTTGAAGCCTCTGTAATATTTGTAATCTCTTGCCAAAGGGCAGAAGGTGTTTCAGCCCACTCTGTTGGGCAGGTGGTATATTGACCCCAAGCGGAACTGAGCCGTGGGGAAAACTCTCTCTGTTAATACTCTGTTAATAGTTGAATGCCAGTCATTGTAATATAGTTCTTAGTAAGCCGTTTATCGTGATATTAGCCCATAAGGTCGACCCATAACCGTGAATGAACAATATTTAATACAGTGGTTGGGGGGTGTTGAGAGTTCAGAATATTGAGTTTAATAAACATATATTTTTATATAACTATCTCGCACCCATTGATTTCTTCCCTTCGCCACAAACGGGCAATAAGGGCAGAATTCCCCTCCGCCACAAGAACACACACTGCACTCACCTGTTCCTGATTTCTTTCAACAGTGACATATCTTTGTCGTACCAAAACTCTCCCCCAACAGGACGAGGAAGATTCACTATGTCAGCATGTGTGGCGACCAAAACAACACGCAGAGGACTTTTCAGCTTTCCACCAAATGCTAGAAGACAAAGAGAGCATTACCTCACTATGAGCCATGCCTATGGAGATGGCTGTCTTACTGAGCTAGGAAAGTAGCAATATCTTTTACATTCTTTACAATAGCACTTTGGTTGTGGATTTATGTGCTGGTTTTAGGCTAAGTGGAGAAATTTAATGAGAGAAGTTAGATCATTGGTTGTGAAAATAAAATAATAATGAAATCTCTATCATTCATCGGTTTGTTGAGAGGGATAAAAAGCCAAAATGTCCAATTTGTCCCACTCTGGTCTGGGATGCTGGGTCTATTTGCTCCCTACTTACTCCACTCTAATATCTTTCCTGTTAATCTTGGCTAACACATAACAATGTAACCTTTGCTGGTTGTTCTGTTTGTCTGGGAAAGTAGCAGGAGAAAGAGAGGGTAGCTTTGAGTCCCTTTCGGGCAGTGGCTTTGTCGGGGAGGGAGTTTGTAGTACTTCTAATTTGTATACAATTGTAAATACTTGTAAATATATTGTGTATATATGCTTGTGAATGTTGCTTTGCAGTAAATACAGCTTCATCTTACTTTCAAGCCATCCAAGCTAGTCTGGTAAATTCCAGTAGTGTTGGGGGGACAGTTCCTACCCCACCATAATTTACTAACTCTACACACAGCCATATTGTTGTTACACACTGCTGGTGCTCTGTTATCTGGCTAAAGAATTGTCAGTACACTGTACAATTTCAATACCTAGACTCTTTGAAAAACACCAGATGCATTTATTATCTTAATGGTTTTAACAAAGAAAAATTCAATAGTGCTAATGACATATCTATTAACTACAAACTAGGGACATATAAGGAAAAAATAATTTAAAATAATAGCTTCTTGAAAGAGTTTCTCATAATCTTTGGATGGTCCTTAATACTACAAGTGCAGATCAGAGGATTGTAAGTAGAACACAAAATGTTTACAACATTCATACATTGGTATGAATGCTATTTTGCAGTACTTACACAATGACCTCTCACTTAAGTGAGAGTTAAGTAGGAAAGCCTGGCAGAAACCATGAAAAAGAATGAGAAAGAAAGATACAAATGGCATGAATGCAGTGGTAGTATGGAACACAAGAGTTTTCAATCTTTGCTCAAACTATCTTCCAGAGAAAAGGAGACATCATTAGGCAAGTTTTAAGAAAGATAGCATATGCAGTCCTGCTGTCCTATTTGAAACAACTTCACACAGGAGAAACACACTCACACCACTGCTCAAGGTCTGCATTATCTAAGAGCAGCAGAATTTTGATTCTTTCAAATAAAACCACATTTCCCCAAGTCTCTGCACGGCATGTCAAGGTGAGTATTTAGTATATTTTTTTTGACAATTGAAAGACTTAAGTCAAAATAAGAGGAAAGTACTTCCCAAAGCGTAAGTTTTCTGATAACATCAATTATTACATACTGCTTGAGAGTTCTGTCATTTTACAAAAATGCATGGGTACCCAAACTGAGCTGACCAGTATAAACACTGACCTAAATCAAGTATCTGAATAGTGGTAATTAGATCAGCAAGAAGAAGTAATTACCTCAAATTGTAGCTTGGTTAAAGTCAAGACCTAAGTTTCCTCGCTACACTGAGGAGCCATGAAAGGCTTCTAGCAACTGCAAATTGCTGTACTGTCAGCTTTGACACTTTTCTGCTAATGTCTGAGCCTCTGTTTCCAGAAATAATGGCATGTCGGTCGGATCCAAACGCTCCTGCTGTTAACCTTGTGATTTGATCTAAAATGGAAAATGAATGACATGCAGATGCCTGAACTGAAAACTGAAGATCTGCCTTTGCTCATCATTATTATCAAGCAGAACACAAACAGAGAGTGGAAATACTCTTTTCACTACGTAAGTATTTGACCTGCTTGTTTGGCGAGTCCCTAGCATTGTTATAAATGTCTGTGAACATCGATTTATATCCACTGACTGGAATAATGCTTCAGTTCATATAACCAAGGCACATGTCAGAACTTGGTTGAAGCTGTCGCACTCTGCAGAGCAATGCTCAGCTACACACATGGTGGATATAATTAGACATACATACTTTCTTTTTTTTTTTTTTTTTAATTTTAAGAAGTTACTTAAGTTAATTTGTTTGCCTGCCAAGTAGCTTTCAGTTTGTTAGAAAGCTTAAACATAGAACAGGAAACTTACTTAAAACCTGTGCAAACTCTGAGAATATTTGAATTGAAATTTCCTACAAATACTGGTATCTGTACACTCTATCACACCAAAAGGTTAATATCCTCACATCTAAATACAACTCTAGCTGAATGTGTCAAAGTTGCAGCTGCTTCTTCACAGTGTTGTTCTGCCCTGTTCTCACTGAGAAGACTAATTTGGACTAGAAATGCTGTTAATTTGGGCTAGACATAAGTAGCAATTAAGCAATATCTCTAAAACTGATTTTAAGTGGTCCCAACCCTTTGAAACACTTTTCCACACAACTTCACCTGCCATTTAGAAAAGGAAATCCCAGTGTGACCACAGGCTGCATTGTACCTCATAGCCCTTGTTAGTTGGACTCAGTGGTGTGAACAACTCTTCAGGCTTGTTTCACAGAAAAAAATCCATAAGAAACCTTGTGCAAAGTTGTTTGAATATATGGGGATGAAGACACACAACAGCACTCAACATGGAAGATGTACTAAATTGCAGAGAAACACAAGAGGCTTTATCCCGTGGTCCCCCAGTATTTCACTAAAGGGCAGAAGAACATACCTATTGGTTCCTCAACTGGGACTAGTGATTTCAGGAAACTGAGCCAAAAGGTCACTTGGTTTAACTGGATTTCATAAGGCTCCTCAAGACTAAAAAGCACTATGTGAATTGCAGTGGTATCATTTGCAGCAAAATAATCGTAACAGCAGAAATATACAGGATTCCCAGAGAATTCCCAGATGCTGAAATCACCAATGCCTGAAAAGGAGACAAAGAAAGAGATCACACCTTTCATGCATGGAAAGACAAACAAAATGTTAATCTGATTTAAACTTTCACCCAGATAAACCATATGCATGTGAAAAGCAAGACTGCAGAGGAAATCATGAGCAAAAGGGACTGGTTTCAGTCAGTCTCAGAAGCTTAGAAGGTGGGTCCTCACAATCTGCTCCTCTCATATTTGTTCTTCTAAGACCTTCAGCTGGACACCACAGGGAAGGACCTGTGTGTCAAATGTGTGCAAGCTTACACATTAAATTTGCCTTCCTCTTGCACAATAGCCACAGATCTTGTTAATACCCCTGAAAAACAAGCATAATGACCTCCATTCTTTTTCCGCTTACCTCAAAATACTCAAAATTTTTATTAATTTTTCCTTCTTAGCATAGCACCACTGGCATCAAAATCAGCTAAAGGACATTTGCAAAGAAGCCACTTGAGTTTACAGTTGTAACACATTATTACATCAAGACTGTTAATGATCCCCATAGCACTGTCCTGCTTTTTACCTTCTACTTTAGCTTCAGGTGAAACAAGTATTAGTGTGTTGTGCTGTATCACAAATGTTAAGGATTGGAAGGGACCTCTAGAGATCATTGAGTCCAACCCCCCTGCCAGGGCAGGTTGCACAGGAACACATCCAGACAGGTCTTGAAAGTGTCCAGAAGAGACTCCACAACTCAGGCTCTGGGGAGCCTGTTCCAGCACTCTGTGACCCTTACAGTAAAGAAGTTCTTCCCCATGTTGAGATAGAACTTCCTGTGCTCTAGTTTACATCCATTGCCCCTTGTCCTATTGCAGGGTACAAGTGAGAAGAGGTTGTCACTTCCTTCTTGACACCCAGTCCTCATATACTTATATACATTCCTTAGATCTTCTCAGTCTTCTCTTCTCCAGACTAAAAAGCCCCAGTCTCTCAGCCTTTCCTCATAAAGCAGTGTCCCAGTCCCTTAATCATCTTTGTAGCCCTCTGCTGGACTCTCTCAAGTACATCTCTGTCCCCTGAACTGGGGAGCCCAATAATGGATGCAATATTCCAGATGTAGTCTCACCAGTGCAGAGTAGAGGGGGAAGAGAACTTCCCTCAATCTGCTGGACACACTCTTCTTAATGCAGCCCAGGATACCATTGGTCTTCTTGGCTAACTTCTCTATAGCTCTCTCAAGCCACAAGTCTCTTCTTCCATGAACTGTGAATTTCTTTCTTCCGTAAGATTATCTTCAGAAGCTTCTTGCTCATCCACACAAGCCTCTTAGCACATCTACCCAATTGTTTACTCAAGGAAACACACCTATCTCAGGCTTGGAGGAAGTGGCATTGAAAAATTGACCAACTTTCTTGGGCTCCTTTACCCTCCAGTCTCATCCCATGAGATTCCTGCAAGCATATCTCTGAAGAGTACAAAGTCAGTCTTGCAGAGGTCCAGGGCTGTAATCCTACTTACTGCTCTGCTTCTACCCTGTGTAATGCTAAACTCCACCATGTCATGATCACTGTCACTAAGGCTGTTCCCAATCTTAATGTCTCCGACCAGTTCTTCTTTATTAGTTAACACGAGATCCAGCAGTGCACCTCTCCTTGTTGGTTCCTGCACTAGTTGCATGAAGAAGTTATCATGGATACACTCCCCAAGAGCTTTTTGGACTGAATGTGTCTGGCTGTGTGGGCTTTCCAAGAAATCAGAGTGACTGAAGTTGCCCATGACTACCAAGGAGAATGCTCTAGAGGCTACCTCCAGCTGACTTAGAAAGCCATTTCAACATTTTCTTGATTTGTTGGTCTATAGCAGACACAGGCAACATTTTCAACTCCCTTTCCATGTCCCTTATTAATTCCTTCCCACAAGCTTTCATCCTGCTCTGCCTTCTCTCTTGGATAGAACTCAACACATTTCTGTTGCTCTCACACATAAAGAGCAACACCACTGCCTCACCTTGTTGATCAGTCTTTTCCTGAACAGTATATAGCCACCCATGACAACATTCCAGTCATGGGAGTTGTCCCACCATGTTACATTTGCATTTATATCATAGTCATGCAGTAGACATCACCATTGTTTTCATTTTACAGCCTATGATCTAGTCCTTCTCACCAAAACATTCTAGCTAGCTTCAAACTAGCACAATAATGCAGATCTCCAGCTCCTCCTGCTTATTCCCCATGCTCTGTACATTGGTATATAAGCATTTCAGAGAGGGAGTTTTCATTCTTGCTGTCTTGTAATGACAGAATAGGATGAGGAGTAATGGATTTAAACTGGCAGAGGGGAGATTTAAACTTGATGTTAGGAAGAAGTTCTTTACAGTGAGGGTGGTGGAACACTGGAACAGGTTGTCCAGGGAGGCTGTGGATGCTCCCTCCCTGGAGATGTTCAAGGCCAGGTTGGATGAGGCCTTGAGCAATCTGTTCCAGTGGGAGGTGTCCCTGCCTACAGAGGGGGCTTGGAATTGGATGATCTTTGAGGTCACTTCCAACCTAAACCATTTTATGATTATATTCTATGAGTCTATCTGACCATTCCTAGCCACCTCCATGGCCACCACCATTCCAGTGAGCCCTGTGTGTGCTGATATTTCTCTGTTGGCTGTTACTACTGCATGAGCCCCCCAGGTCATCTCGGTGAGACTTTGACTATTCTGCTGTGTCCTCAGCATGCTGTAGGGCAATGGCCTGAAGGCCCTCACTAGCCCCCATTCCTCCAACTCTTGTGTGTCATCCCTCAGCTTGTCACATGAAGGCCTGATGATATAATTATTCCTCTTCCCCTTCACATCTACTTGATTATTCCCAGGCTTTACTGTAAGTCCTAGGTCATTGGTAGCCCTGCATCCTCTGAGACAGCTCATTGTCCCCTGCATCCCCTAAGACAGCAGTGGAGCTGGCACACTGACCCACAAATCTCCCAGGCTTGTTTTCCAGCAAGCCTGTTTTTCCCCTTTCCCCCTCTGAATGCTCTGCATGGTGCTCCTCAGATGCACCATCTGGTTGGAGTGAAGTCTGCTGTGCTCATACTACCTCTATGTAAATAAATGCAAATCAAGATGCAACTCAAACTTCGAGGACAAAAGAAGCCTGAAACCTCAAATCTGTTATGACTACAGCTATTCAGAGTTCACCCATGTGCACACTTTCATTCTATATCAAAATGGAACAGGGAAAGAAAAGAAACCCCTTCTGCCAGTCTGCTGCACAACTCTATTTCACTGTAGAATTTGGCTTGGTTTCAAATTACATCGAAAGTGGAACTAGCCTGGACAAACCTTTACCTACATTGCAAACTCTTAAGCATCTAGGATGTTTTGGCACTGCATGTGTTAGCTTGCACATACTGCATTCATAAATTTGTTCTCACTCCAAAATAAAATCTTGATTAATCCTAACTTAGCTTCAAATTCAAGCTGCTAAGGCATGTGAAAGATCTTATGAAGAATGGATCCTACCAGGAGGCATCTTGTCACTTACTAATAAGATAGCTAGTGGTGTATATACACCATTTGCATGGCCTGCAGAGTCAAATTCTCTGACTGACCCCTTTTACTGCTGTTTTCAATCGCAGAGCACTTAGCTTCCTTTCAAAAAAAAAAAACAAACAAAAAAGCTGAAGCTGTCCTCATCTTTGGTGAGCTCACCAAACACGCTCCAGCTTTTTCCTGTATGAAGGACCTGTATGTAGGTCCCTCATACAGCTGGAATCCACTTACATGCTGAAGACACTTTGGTCTATGGGATCAGATTAAATCCGATGAAGTGCCCAAATGATGTATATACAGGCGAAGAAACCTTCACACTTGTAGTTGGTTTGCCAACTCACTCCTATTACCTCAAATCCCTCCTTCCTCCTGTTCCACTTACTCACCTCAAAAACACTTCTGCGTGATACTGTAAGGATCTGACATAAGTGATCACTATGTGTATTACAGGTGCAGAACTTCATGCAGATATATTTCCTGCTTTAAGAGACCAAACTCCACCACTGTTGGATTCTCAACTATAGTCACTACAATACCAAGTCAGAATATTTTTTCCACTTTTACGTTTAAAACCAAGCAACATAGCATTAACCATCCCGCAGCAGTGAGGTGTTTGAACTCAGGTCTCTGCTTACCGTGCAAGCAGGCATTTTGAATCTCAATGGCCTTGGTGGACTGGTCATCAGCAGAGAAATGAGAGTGATGAGCAGGTGAAACGAAAGCTTCTAATACCCCTTTGGTCAGGCCTGGCTCAAACATCATACTACGGCTTCTCACACTGACATTCTCACAACCAGGATAAAGATTCGTAATGCTTACTGAAACTGGGTCAGGGAGAAGAAAATGAGATTACAAACCATGTGAAAAATCACAATGAGGTCACTTCAAAGTAAGCATGCAAGGTATAACAGTTCATTAAAAAAACAAAATGCTCTTCAGAGAGATGATTACCAAGCTGTGAACATACACTACTACATCCATTTTCTGAATCATGAAAAAGAAAGTATTAAAATGATCCTACAGAGCACTTACTGCTCTTTAGCATCCACTGCTGGATGTGAAACACTGAAAAAAGACATAAATAAATTGGTAATTAAAGGTTTAAATATTTAAAGTTTTTTGTTGTTGCAAAAAAAATACTTGCTTTGCTTTTGGTTTTCACCAAGGGCTGCAATATCATTGCATGGTCTAATTTCATTGGCATGGAAATGCTTCACAGAATCATAGAGTCAGCAAGGCTGGAAGAGACCTTCAAGATTATCCAGTCCAACCTATCACACAGCCCCGTCCAATCAACCAGATCATGGCACTAAGTGCCTCATCCAGGCTTTTCCTGAACACCTCCAGGGATGGCGACTCCACCACTTCCCTGGGCAGCCCATTCCAATGGCAACCTACTCTCTCTGGGAAGAACTTCCTCCTAACATCCAGCCTAGATCTCCCCTGGCACAACTTGAGACTGTATTCCCTTGTTCATGTTCATATAGTTGATTCCTGTAAGTAAGTTAGGAAAAAAATACCACTGTGTAACCTCTGAGGTGAGGGAGAAAATAATGATTTTACTGATCAGCTATTTATTTGGTTCATGCTTAATTCAGATTCCTGCAGAGTGAGCAATTAAAGAGCTTTGTAATTCACCTGCACCATCTAGTGGAGAAAGTTTAAGTTTTAATATAGAAGAAACTACTTGGCTGCTGTAAACTATTTACTACCATGTTTGATATTCAAAGAGTGATACTTAAATCATACATTAAATACTTAAATACTTAAAATACTTAATACATGTAAACAAATTCACATGTGTATTTTTCAGGCAATTTACAGAAACCCAAGTGCACGATCAAGTGTAGACCAAACTGTGCTGGTTAAATGTTTAGCTGCTTGTCACTCATCTTGTAATGTTAATTACAGATTATATAATGATCTGCCCCCAAAAAGAACAGATACTAAAATAAGGAACCCCCAAAACTCCACATATTGAAATACCACCACACTAGCTTTATTTACATAGATCTGTGCAGGTTTCCAGCGTGCACAGCACTGCACAACTTTGTATCATAGAATCATAGAATCATAGAATGGTTTAGGTTGGAAGGGACCTCAAGGATCATCCAGCTCCAACCCCCTGCCACAGGCAGGGACACCTCCCACTAGAGCAGCTCGCCCAAGGCCTCATCCAGCCTGACCTTAAACACCTCCAGGGAGGAAGCATCCACCACCTCCCTGGGCAACCCATTCCAGTGCCTTACCACCCTCACTGTAAAGAACTTCCTCCTAACATCCAGTCTAAATTTCCCCTCTTCCAGCTTATACCCATTCCCCCTCGTCCTAACATTACTAGACCGTGTAAATAGTCCCTCCCCAGCTTTCCTGTAGGCTCCCTTCAAATA
This sequence comes from Tricholaema leucomelas, assembly GCA_013400475.1. NCBI lineage: Eukaryota > Metazoa > Chordata > Aves > Piciformes > Lybiidae > Tricholaema lacrymosa > Tricholaema leucomelas. The sequence continues at coordinate 82,889 of WAAF01020011.1, forward strand.
CTGGAAGGCCACTCTAAGGTCTCCTCGAAGCCTTCTCCTCTCCAGGCTGAAGAGCCCCAACTCTCTCAGCCTGTCCCCATAGCAGAGGTGCTCCAGCCCTCTGATCATCTTCGTGGCTCTCCTTTGGACCCGCTCCAGCAGTTCCATGTCCTTCTTGTATTGGGGGCTCCAGAACTGCACACAGTACAGTCATTATATATAAGTCAGCTATTTGGAAGTGCATTCTTTAGATTCAACATCACTGCTGTAACGATTTGCCAGTGTGACTAGTAGTCTTGCCAGATTTTATGATGGTGTGAGCACCTAACACCTGTCCTCTGGTTCTTGTACCAACCAACATGAAAAAACCAAAAAAATCTATCCTTGGTCAAAGTTTTCCTGCATTGCCTCCGGGAATTCATATTCCTTGAGTGACTTACTTCACTTTGTATGATACAGTAAATTAAAATAAAGAACTTCTGGTTGACTTGTTTAATCATTTCCTTGATTTTGTTGTCAAAGCTGTGAGCTCACTGTGTTTAGTGAACAGCAAATGCACCAACAAGATGTGTGCCAATGCTTTGTCAGCTGTCTCATAAAGCTTCTTTAGGTGGCTGAAGATGAAATCAACTACTGTCACTGTTCTTAACTTAATTATGGTTACTGAAACCTAAACCTGCAAGTACTGTTTGAAGATTTTCTAAAAAACAAAATGGCAAACATGACCCCACCTAAAACTTCAGTAAGACCACATCTGAACATCAGTCAAGCTGAGCTCCTTAAAGCACTTGCACAGCCTCTCAGTGTTAGAGCTAAGTGACCTAGTTAAAATAGTTCACTTCTCTTTCCAGTGTCCTTCTGCCACTACAGTGGGTTATTCCAAAGCTGGACGCATGCTCAAGTGTAAACCCAGATAGTTCTTCCACATCCTGGAGCTCTTCCCACTTCACACAGGCCAAGTGGTACTACATGGGCAAAGCTTCCCTATTATTTGTGCACATCTACTTCAGAAATGTCTTTCTGCATTAGAAAAACTCTATTTCCACCTTGGAGACATTTTTAGATGCCTTTGACTTGGCTAATCCACTCCTTTATTTTATGGGAAAGCACTCCAAGGCATTAGAGGCAGTTCTGAATCCTGTTATTACTTAAAGATTACATAAAGATACAGCAAGTGTTGCGATTTTGCAGAGCTTATTGAAGCTACTCAAACACAAAGGCTGACAAAACGTAATCACCAAAACTGTGATGGTGGAATCTGGTCGTGATACTTGTGTTCACAGCCCAGGATTTCTTGTATAAAATAAACCTAAGTCCTGTCTTCCAGTCTCCAAGTTTACTTACACAGCATGTGAATAAAGAATACCTTAATTACACTTGCATTCTCCACACCTTGCTCTTTCTTTAGGTATGAGCCTGCACACAGAGAAGTCAATGCCCTCTCTGCTTTGCTTTGTTTTTTTACATGCTAACCCTGTCTTGCCTTTCACAGTGCAGAGTTGCTGGCTCCTTAGGAGCTACACAGACTAAGAGGAAAATGTTCTCTTGCTCAAATGTTACAGCTTCTAAGCCATACCTGAAGGTTTGGAAGACAATGGAGATGGAGGGAATCTAGTTGAATTTGTGGAGGAAAGCCTAGGCCTACGTCTTCGGAAAAAACTTCGTATCAGGCCACACTTGAGAGACTCCACAAGGGTTGTTTTCCCAGCAGCAGAATGTCCAAACAACTTCAGTTTGATTCGAGGCTGTGGATTCTGTGTGTGCCGCAGTTGCTGGATAAAAAGCCCCCGGTGAGCATCCTAAAATTCAACACAAAGAAGAAATCAGAGTATGTGGTAGGGAACTTCTGTCTCCCAACAAAGCTCAGACTACAAGGATTAGCCAGGTTGGTGGTCATCTGGATCAGCTTCTCCATCTGCTTCATCATGCAAGTGATCTACTGGCAGAGGAAGAGACAGACAGACAAGACATAGTTGACTGCTTGCTCTTGAGAGCCATCTTAAGTCTTCATAAAAATCACACATGACATCAGGCTCAACATCAGTGAATGGAATTATTTTGACCTCTGATGGAGAGGGCAAAGAAGAAAAAAATTAGCCTCTTTCACTACCCATTATTCTTTTTACTTATTCATATCAGTATCATAATCAATATCCATAATCTTATACAATATACATGCAGCCCTGAAGAGTTTTACAGTGATAGCTACCACCTGACCAATGTGAAAACTTGATATGCATTTTTCCTCTTATCAAATTCTGTGCTTCACGTATTTGGGAGAATTCTCCTCTTTTGCTCTCCCTTCCCCCTATGCCCAGTCCTATGTTTATTTCCATTTTAGTTCTTTGCAAGGTAAATACTGCTTTCTTCAAACCACTCTTACCTTCTGTTTCCCCACATACTTCTTCTTACTCTCACATACTACTCCTGCTCTGTTTTTCTACCCCTCTACTTCAAGTGCACATCCTCTGGACTGGCTTCCCTCTTTGCTCTCAAATGTCAACAATCTGCCTCTCCACTTAATTCTTCTCTCTCCATTTGCCCTCTCTGTGCATTTGCTGTCTCTTCAGCAGCTGCAGTCTCATCTTCCTACACAGGCCTTCTGTCCTGAGTTTGCCTAGGACAGGTTTAACTTTGTAATTAGGTTTCTTTTTCCACAAGACAGCCAACTGAACCTGCCAGTAGACTATTTGATACCACACTGATTTGTGCAAGCTGTATAAGAGAAGGGCTGGTTGGGGCAAGTGTGGGTGCTTTGAGCAGGTGATGTGGTGGGCAGGACCAGGTGAGTCAGTGTTGTGCTTTGTACCACTTGCTTTATATACCACTTCACTATCGTTAGTGTGCTTCCTGAGTGGTGGTATCTCTTTGTGCTGTTCTATTGAAAGTTCCTCATCTCACCCCATTGGATTTTGACTTTTTCTTCTCAATTCACCTTTTCATCCTACTGGTGGGCTGTATGTTGGAGGTGTGGGGCAGTTGTGTGAGCTCCTTAGATCTTGGCTGTGGCTGGGCCTGAACCACCACACCTTCCTCAACAAGAATCAGGTCTCCTACTGAGGAGCTTTCCACTCTGAGCTGCCCCATTACCGTTCTGTATCTTGTCTTGTAGTAGGATATTCCTACTGTTTCTGCCAAGGACAGTGTCAGGGATGAACAAATTCAATGTGCCTGTTGTCTTTGCCCAGAAAGAGGTAATTAGATGTGGATGCTCTATTCCCCATATATGCTAAGCTTGAAAAATTGACAAGGTGATGCAGTGCAGGAAAACAAGCTATCATGTGTCTCTCAACACAGATAGACTGGTTCTAAGAAAACAGGGAAAACAGCAGAAAGGTGGAAAGGTAAAGGAACTAGCTTCTTACTCCCTTGCTTCGTTCTCCCATTTGGAGCTAAGAGGGAGGCTCTGTTGTTCTGCATTAAGCAAGCTTAACATGGGGAGTGAGTCACTAAATGAGCACCTACAGTCCCTCAAAATTATAAGCTGAGAAAATTGACAGAAATAATAGCACATGTAATTTAGTTCCTTCCTGTGTAACAGGCTTCTTAGAAGCAAGTTAGTCACAATGCAAATACTGCACTCCATCATGGCTAATGCTGAATCCTCGGTAGGACTCACTATGACAGTAGGTTCACATGTATGCTCTTACATATAAAAGACCCTCCAAAGGCACTGAAAATAAGAGTCATGTGTGCTCTGCACTAGATTATATTGACCATTTTGAGTAGTACTAGAATATTATCAGTGATGCAATTTATTAATTTCAACTGGTCAGAATCTCTGTTGCAAAGTATTCTCTGATGGAGTATGTAACCATTGCACATTTCCCCTAAGCAGACCTTCAACAATTGAGTATACTCTGCTATCAAGACGAGACTTGCAGCCACTAATATCTTCACAAGAGATTTATCTGGCCTTCTCCTTTTTTTTCTAGGTCAACTTACATTAGGTTCCATCACGACTAAACTAAAAATGTATCCACTTGCATGCAGACACAAGCAAAGGTTCAGTGTGGGTATGCAACTATGCAAAACGCAACATTAATAAAACTTATCATTGCAAAGGAAGCCTGAACTGTGGCACTTTCTGATATCATTGCTGAGGTATTTTACGATCCTAACAAGTACAGATTAATTGTTAGGACTAAAGGGCATGGCTGTACTTCCAACATGGCAATGAGGGGTACACATTATCTTATTACTGCTCTGAAATGTCTTTTTATTTCAGTTTTCCACATATCCTTTCACCTGAATGATATCCTTTCATGGCCTAAATGATACTGCCTATCTACTGACCCTAACCAGGACAAGCAATGTGCATCAGATGTGTGAGACTCACTGCCTTACAACAATCTCATATCAGCTTCACCTTCTACTTGTCAAAGGATCTAGATGCTAAAAGTGCAGAATTAAACGAAGAAACTGAGAACTCACGCAGTTCTCAGAACTCTATGGTATTAAGTTTCTAGAAGGGGCACAAACATCTCCTACCTCATAAACCTACTCTCTCTAAAACAGTGACCGTGTGTAAATATGTCTTTTTACGGGATGTATTGATTCTTAATAGTTCATTTTCTCATTTCTTTGAGAACACCTTAGATGCTTTACTGAGCAGTATCAGATACAAGGTAAGACAAATGAGCAGTGTAGAACAACTTAGACAATTTTCTTCACATGTACATAAAGAGACACCACTCCAGTTGAGTTTTTTTAATTTGTTTTTGGGTTCTGTTTTGTTTTTGGTTTTTTTTTCAACAGCTTTTCACCATGACTTTGAAGAATATCTTATTGTATGATTTCCTGTGATCAAACTTGTCTTAGTATCTTAAAAACTTGAGGACCTCAGTAAAAATGCATGCATTCCCAACCTTTTTAAGTCTTGCAAGCAGACTGGCTACATGTTCATGCTGCTCTGCTCTGGCGAGATCCTCTGCTGTCTTCCCATCCTGTTAAAACACAATTCATTAGCAGCAGTTTTTTCCTTCTGCCAGCGCAAAGAAATTACAACCAACTTAGCTCAGCTGCTCAAGTCAGTTAAGAGAATTGCTGTCAGACTCAGATGAAATCAGGAAGGAAAAATGCCATCAACAAACCAAAAACTAGCAGTGAATACCCTCCACCAGAATTCCTGGTTTTGTTTTTTGGGTTGGTTTTTTTTTTTTTTCATATTGCCAAGGGAAAAAAAATACAATGCAGAACAAAATGGCTTTTCTCTTATAAACTGGTATCCGGATGCCACTGTAACAAGACGCTTGGAATTTGGAGCAAACAATTCCCACTCGAATTCTTCTTCTCACCAATTAAGAGGATGATAATGACTTCCAGGTATTACATACTAAAACAGATCTAAAAGTTTAAACAGTTCACAAAGTTAGGACACATCAACACACTCACTCATATGAATAGTGACAGTGGCATACCAGTCACTGGAGGTTTTGAGAAAGCAGGAACTTTGTAAGGGATGTGGTTTAAATTGCATCATCAAATTAAAAAGCAGAAGCAAAGTTGCCTTCAGTGTTCCAGTTTTGCCATTTAATTATGCATGTTTCACAGGTCAGCAGTTTTAATATTCAATAGGCTGCAACAAATAATGCTCAATATTTTCACTCTCACAACGACATTAATGCTTTCTTAATTTGGGTAACAAGTAACTCATGAGCACTTTATTTCACTCTCTCAGATAAGAGCTTTTGATTATTAAGAAGAAGTACTGGAAAACTAAGACCTCTTTCCCGTGTTTCCATCTTTGATTTACTAGATTTATATGTGAAACATGAACTCTTTTATGTAGATCCTGAGGTTACTACCATTATTGTCCCTACATATGAAATAAGTATCCCTGAAATAAATATCTCTGTTCAGATATTTCTATAGAAGTTGTTACATATTCCAGATCTTCAGGTAATTCAGACAGAACAGGAACAGACCATCAGCAAGAAACAGCCAAAATTGAAGTTGATGGTGTAAACTGCCCAAATTTCAAATAATACCTGACTCATACATAGTTGAGAGGTAATTGCAGCTTCAGCAATCAATTCAGATCTGAAAGTAGCTTTTGAAATTAATTTTCCTTAGCGAAGATATATTAAAGGGAAAAAATCTCTTTGTCTGTGTTGACCCTGCCCTCCAAATCTGAATTAATCCTGAGTGCCAGCTATGTAAGAGGAAAAATGCTCTAGTGGCTGGTCAACTAGCCTGTCATCAGAAAAAGGGCTCCTATACTTCCAGTGCTTCTTGAATTTCCAATCTCAGGCATGACCACGGGAATCCAAGACCTTCAAATAAAGTGGAAACTTTGATCACCTTCCTAAGAATTGCTGTGCTAACAGGATGTGGCCTTTGCCAACACAGAGTGAATTTTATTTGGATCCTCAAAGCAGGACTGCTACAGCCTAGCCCTGAGCTCTTCCAGAGCACAGTATGCTCCTGGCAAACTCCAGCACTGAGCAGTGACAGATCCTGCACAGGCACTGTCGCTTTGAATCAGAGCAGATCTCACACATCAGGATGGTTATGCCACAACTGTCCTAACATGGTTCAGTAACTTGGTACCCTTTCTTACTGCGTCTCCTCGTTTCATGAAGATTTGCTCTGGCTTTGGCTAAACAGCTGTACACAGAGCTCCCACCTTACTTCCTAACAGTTTCCTGAGCTGAAGACCGGCTGTGCAATACAGCTGACCAACCTCAGTTCAGACTGCTGTGAAAGAAGATGACCTGAAAAGAAACCATGCCAGAAGCTTTTGCATTACCTTTCACTCAGGCATTGCTCTTAGGCTTAGACTTCTGCCCTTCCTTGGTCCTTACCAGAAAAAGACTACAGCTACATATGTCTGCTTGTGGCCATGTATCCTGTTATAGACTCCAGGTTTGCCCTTGAACCTATCTCTTTACTACAGATGTCCATGGCAATCATTACACTTTTATCATACAATCATTTTAGTTGGAAAAGACATTGAAGATGACTTGAGTACAATCATTATCTAACTCTACCAAGTCTAGTGCTAAAACATGTCCCACAGCACCACAACTATACAAACCTTTCCTAGTGCCACTTGAGGCCACTTCCTCTTGTCTTGATACTAGGGAGAAGAGGCTGTCCCCCACCTGACTGCAACCCGGCATGTGACTGCGAGGAGAGGAGGCAGTGGCAACCAGCTCAGCTCTGGGTGCTTCTTTTGGCTTTTCTTTCCCTTCTTTTCAGGTGACAAGGGACTACCCACTTGGGAGCTCCTCAAGAGAGAAGGAGAGGCAGCAAGCTCGAGTTGCCTTCATGCCCGAGCACAGTGATGTAGCAGAGGGAGGGGTTGCCACTAAACCTGTGCCACAACCAAAGAGAAGGCAGCACGGGGCTGTGAGGAGAGGAGGCAGCGGCTGCATGCTCGCTGAGGGCGGGTGTGTGTGTGTGTGAAACAAGCCGTGGAGGACAGGGTGGTTACCAAAAGACATGGTCACTGCTTGAACTAAGGCGAGTAGAAAAACAATGGACACCCAAACAGAGGCCACATACAAGCATGCAGATGTTCAGGCAGCTGGCTGCAGTGAGTGCTGGAGCCTGGCACACGATATGAAGGATGGCAGGGACAACACCTGTGTGAGGTGTGAGCAGGTCAGAGATCTGGTGAACGTGGTGGCTGAACTAAAAGTAGAAGTAGAAAGACTAAGAACTGCAAAAGGGAAACTGACTATTTCCATCATCTAATCCCTACAAAACCTGAACTAGGGTTAACTCTTAGTGGAGCAGGGGGTCAGACATCCTCCCATCAGCGAGTCTCTCAGCCTCCATGTAGTAACCCACATGAGCAGGGTCAATGGGAACAGGACTCTGCTCGGCCGAACAAATGCAAACGGAGCAAGCGCGCTACTTTAAGAGGCGCACTGCCTGCAGTGCACTGGCAGAATAGGTATGAGCCTCTGCAGGAGAACAGGTCATCAGCAAGGGTGAGGACTCAAAAAGCCCAGAAACTGCACCAAAGACAGGTTGCCTCAGGCCAGCCATCAAAACCAATCCTGAAAAGAAACCTCGAAGGGTAATTGTTATAGGAGACTCCCTACTGAAGGGAGCAGAGGGCCCAATATGTAGACTGAACCCACTTCATAGAGGTCTGCTGACTCCCTGGTGCACAGGTAAGGGACACCATAGGTAAAATTCCCAACCTCCTGAGTCCTTCAGACTACTACCCACTTCTGGTCTTTCAAGTGGGTAGTGACAATGCAACAGCGAGAGGCACATGATCAATTAAAAGAGACTTCAGGACCATAGGTCAACTGCTAAAGGGATCGGGAGCTCAAGTTGTGTTCTTCTCTATCCCTCTAACATCAGTGATAGATGAGGGAACATGTAGGAAGAGCCAACAGCTCAATTCATGGCTCTGGGGATGGTGTCATCAACAGGAGTTTGGATCCTACAATCACGTCTCAGTTTACAAGGCACCAGAGCTGCAAGCAACTAATGGGATGCAGGAATTGGCAGGGCTCATCGATAGGGCTTTAAACTAGATTAGAAAGGGGAAGGGGTAAACAGTCTCCTGCTGGCTG